>QEPC01015474.1:7531384-7593018 GCA_003113815.1 Sphenodon punctatus | reverse complement strand
TCTGCTGCATGCTGCTTCTGGGTGGGTGCCCCATTACAGAGGAGAGAGGAATTTTAAGTAACATATCTCTCATCAGATCACACACTGCCCTAGTCTGCCCAGAGCAGGGCGCTCTCTAGCTGCTGTAGGTGGCATATCAAATGAGATCACGTACATTGCATAGCTGACCGATGCATTGCAGATGATGGACCTCTAGCCTGGGCTGGGGGAAAGACAGGGGGACCCAGTTGGGACTGGCTTTGATTTTCCCTCTCTGAACGATGATGTCATGAGAAGTTTTTGGAGACTGTACAGGACAGAGAGAAATAAGCTCCCAGAACCATGACAAGGTACCAGTCCATGAGGGGGGAGAGGGGTCTTCTTTTTTTATTTTTTCTATAAATTATCCTACCCAACTATAACAAACACCTAACCTACATCTAATTCTATCTAACTATTGCTACCTTAACTAAAGTAATACTAAGAACTACCTACGTGGCCTAACCTAACCCAAAGTCAGAGGAGACCGCATTTGAGGGCAAAGATTGGAGGAACCCTCAGTCCTAGTCAATTTGTCTAGCAGACTCACAGGAGGAAGAGGAGGAAGCACTGGCATCCACCACAGGAGCAGCAGAAGACCCCTCACCAGGGTCCCCAGCAGGGGCAGGTATCCCTTGGGCAACCCTGGGATAGGGGAGAATCCTGGATGGCAGTGCTGGTACTGGTGGGAAGTCTGGCGGTGGGGGCACCTGCATGCCAGCAGCCTGAGTAGCATCCAGCCCTGGGACTACCCTCCCGGCATGCTCCATCAGGGCCTGGCAGAATGCGACATCGGCCTGCCGTGTCTGCCTCATGTAGACGCAGCAGGCCACATTCTCCGCCTGACAACATCCCAGGTCACAATGCTGCTCTGCTAAGGAGTCACGTGCCTGGGACAGTTGGTTCAGAGCTGCACACCCAGATTCAATGGCACAAGTCAGACCATGCAGCTCTGGAGGCAGGGGCAACTCCTCCTCAGCCTGCACAGGGTCAGCCTCTGCCTCTGCTGATGAGGAGGAGGACAAGGACAATGACCTCCTCTTGCCCCCCTTGCTGGACCTGCTGCCTACCCCCTGCCCACTCTCTCCCCCTTTCCAGCACTATCCCATTGGACCTGGAAAGGTGGCCATGGAGGGCAGAAGTGCTGCTCTGTCTCCCACGCCACTCCTCCCTGTTGCAGTGGGAGCACAGAGCTAAAGCATGGGCCATTCCCTGGGGCTGGAAGAAGTAGTCCCACACTGCAAAACTCAGTGCCTGCTGGTGCCACTGCCATCACCTGGGAAACACAGGCCCTGCCTCCTCCACCACCACCACCTGGAGCTCTGCCTCAGACTCCTCCACTGCCATGGTCTCCTCCTCTAACATGCTGCCTAGTCTAACTTAACCCTGACTATATATATAATAAAATATAGATACCCTACACCTGTATCCTAAACTATAAATATTATAGTTTCCCGGGTTTCGGCCTGGGTATGGTACAGAGACTGCATTGGTGGCCTTGGTTGACAATCTCCTTCTAGACCTTTCGGCTGCGTTCAACACAGTCGATCGTGAGGTGTTGGTGACTCGCCTGCGGGACTGTGCCGGGATTGGTGGCGCAGTCTTGGACTGGTTTCGTTCATACCTGGCCGGGAGAGCTCACCGCGTGGTCTTGGGGGAGTGTACGTCTTCCCCCTTGGACCTCACGTGTGGAGTCCTGCAGGGTGCCATTCTGTTCCCCCTCTTGTTTAACATCTATATGCAGCCATTAGGGGAGATCGTGAGAGGGTTTCAAGGCATGCAGTGTCATCAGTATGCTGATGACACTCAGCTCTACCTCTCTTTTTCCATTGACCCAGGCTATGCAGCCTCTTTATTTTCCCAGTGCCTGTCGGCTGTGGGGGCTTAGATGAGGTTGAGCCATCTGCAGCTGAATTCTGACAAGACGGAGGTAATGTTCGTGGGTGAGGGCCTGGGGGGCCTGGGAGTGGTTGAATCTCCTCTTGTGGGGCGGGGGTTCGCCCTCCCATGGTCTCGCAGGTACGGAGTCTGGGTGTGCTCCTCGATTCACGGCTCAACCTGGAATCTCAGGTTGTGGCCATGGTGGGAAGTGCGTTTTGGCAGTTACATCTTCTCCGGTGGCTTCGGCCGTATCTCTCAGACTCTGACCTCGTCACTGTCATCCATGCCTTCATCACTTCGAGGCTGGATTACTGCAACGCGCTCTACGTGGGGCTGCCCGAGAAGCTGGTCTGGAGGCTGCAGCTGGTGCAGAATGCCACGGCCCGTCTACTTACTGGGGCGGGCCGCAGGGAGCACATGACACCTGTGCTCCGGGCTCTGCACTGGCTGCCTATAAAGCACCGGGCTAGGTTCAAGATGCAGGTTTTAACCTTCAAAGCCCTTCACGACCTGGGTCCTGCCTATCTGCGGGATCACCTCACTCCCCTATGTGCCCATGCGACCCCTGAGATCGTCCGTGGGGGCCTTTTTGGAGGTTCCCCAGGCAAGACGGGTGGCCACTGATGTGAGATCTTTTTCGGTGGCTGCCCTGTGCTGTGGAATTCGCTCCCAGAGGAGGCTCAGTTGGCCCCCACCCTCCTGTCGTTTCTACGTTTCTATAAGACCTGGCTGTTCCACCAGGTTTTTGGCGAGGTGTGTGTGTGTGGTGGGGTTTGGGAGGGAGGATGAGTTTTTATGATTTGTTTTAAAATTTGTGATTTATTTTAAAATGTTTTATTGTTGAATTTTTGTGTGTGTTGTTCGCCGCCCCGAGTTGCCTTTGGGCAGGAGGGGCAGGATAGAAATTTTAAATAAATAAATAAATAAATAATTCTATTCCTAAACTATAACTATATATAATGATATCCTATAATTTAACTATATGTCCTAATAACAATAAATCCTATCCTAATTCCTATCTAATTTATAAACCTAAGTACTACTACAGTCTCTCTCTCTCTCTCTGTCTCTCTCTATCTATCTACCAACATACACCCACCCTAGTCCCTCCCAATTCCCACTCTATGCATTCCCTCCCCAGGTATGCGTGTAATGTGTGTGTGTTGTGCACCCTTATTGTATAGGCAATTAATGGGGGTGGGGAGAATGGGGGGTTGTGCACATTGTGCACACCCAGATTGGCTAGGCAATTAACTGCTGCAGCTGCTGCACATGGCAACATCTACTGAGGCGCCAAAGTGGCGTCAAAGTTTTCTGGAAATTTCCAAGTTTTCAGATGTTCTGTGTTTCAGTTTCTGAAGTCCAAAGCTTCGGCAAGAACACCAAATTACCTCGGAGTACTCAGACCGACTATTCAGCACTTTGAAAATTGGTCTGAATACCTGGAAGTACTATTTCGTTCAGCCCTACCAAAAGGCCTATTCGGTTCAGCCCTAATATTTCCCCCCCTTGCCCATGTTACCAGCTAGCATAAGGCTTCCTTTAGGTGGCAGAGATGCTGCCCCTCCTCCCATATTCAGTTATTCAGAAATTACTGCTATAATCTAGTTAGCTACCTAACTAGTTAGATTTTTATCCTGCCCTTCCCCAAAGACTCAGAGTGGCTAACATAATCAAAAACACATATATAAAATACAGAGATAAAACCCATAAAACCACATTTAAAATGCTCATAAAAACACCCCCAAAATCTAATCCTGCCTATTAAATGCATGCCCAAACAGATGTCTTTACATTGCCTTTGGATTAGTATTTATACTAACACAGTGTAGCTTTATATTAGGAGATTGCAATTTGTTTTAGATAAATTGGTAACTAAAACAAATTTGTTTCCGTTTTGGTCCAATTACACTCTATACAACTTGCTATGAGGCTGCCAAAGCACTCGAGGGAAAGCAGAGGGGAGGGGGAGAGAGAGAGCAGTCAGGAGACACGATTGGCATCCCTACTTGCCAATTGTCATTTGGAATACATCAGGCAGCATTGTAGTGGACACTCCTGACATAGGTCTTTCTTCAGTGCTGCCAGCAACTTGGCAGGGCCAATCGGGGAGCTGGGGGAAGGGCACTGGGGAACCTTTTGTCCCCCTGAGAGAGCCTGCAAGGCTCACTCTTGCTGTTAGTTCTGTGTGTGATCACTGAACGCCTGGCAGAGAGAGATTCCCCTGCTGTGCCCACCTACTGTGAGTCTGTCTCATTTCCTGCCACTCTGTGGCACTCTCTGCAAGTTGACACCCTGTTACATCAGGGATGCTGTGAACTGTCCAGTGATCACTTGCCATTATCTCTCTACCTCATATGGTTTCTGGTCACTCTCTGCAAGTAAAAGCCCTGTCATCCGTGGGGTACCAATGTCACTGCCTCCTACTCCTCTGACTGCCTCCTGCTAGTCTCTCTCTCTCTCTCTCTCTCTCTCTCTCTCATATATATTCTGCCATCCTGGGAAACTCTTTGCAAGTTGAAGCCCTTTCCTACATGGGGCACCAACTCTCCTATTCGAGTGCCTGCTACTCCTTTGCCTGCCTGATGCCTGCCACTACCTGCTACTGTCATGTCTGCTGCCTGTTTGTTTCTCTCATATTCTTCTCTCTACCTCATATGGTACCCGGCTGTTATGGGGCACTCACTTTAAGTTGAAACCCTGTCATCCGTGGGGTGCTGATGCCTGCACCTGCTGCTCCAGTACCCGCCCGATGCCTGCTAGTGCCTGCTACTCCTCTCCCCATCTGCTGCCTGCCAATCTGTGTGTGTGTCATATTCCACAAACCTGGGGCACTCGCTGCAAGTTAATTCTCCGTCACAATTGAGGTCCCAGTGCCACTTCCTGCTGCTCCTCTGCCCACCTGATGCCTGCTAGTGCCTGCTGTTCCTCTGCCTGTCTGATCCCGGCTAGTGCCTGCTGCTCCTGTGCCTGCCTGATGCCAGTCTCTCTCTCACATATTCTGCCATCCTAGGGCACTCTCTGCAACCTGAAGCCCTGTCATGCTTGGGGTACCAATGCCACGTTCTTCTGCTCCCCTGCCTGCCTGCTGCTGTATTTTCCCACTGTCTGCCAACCTGTCTGTCTCTCATACTTTGCCCACCTGTGGCACACTCTGCAAGTTGATAACCTGTTACATCTAGGGTGCTGCCAACTGTCCAGTGCCTGCCTGCCATTCTCTCTCTACCTCTTATGGAGCCCAGTCACACTGAGGCACACTCTGCAAGTTGATAACCTGTTACATCTGGGGTGCTGTCAACTGTCCAGTGCCTGCCTGCCATTCTCTCTCTCCCTCTTATGGAGCCCAGTCACACTGAGGCACACTCTGCAAATTGATAACCTGTTACATCTGGGGTGCTGTCAACTGTCCAGTGCCTGCCTGCCATTCTCTCTCTCCCTCTTATGGAGCCCAGTCACACTGGGGCACACTCTGCAAGTTGAACTCATGTCATCCTTGTGGTACTGCCTGTGTCTTCTGCTTCAATGCCCACCTTATGCCCGCTAGTACCCGCTGCTCCTGTTCCCACATGCTGCCTGCCAGTGCCTGCTCCTGCTGCTGTGTCCGCTTGCTGACTGCCTACCTGCCACTCTCTCTCTCTCATACGCTGCCCACCTATGGTGCACTCTACGAGTTGGGGATGGGAAAGTGTCAGACAGACAAAGTAAAACTACTATTTTAACCAATGCAAGACCTGCAAAATGGTGCCCATTGAAAATAATTGGGAATGAATTTAGTTACTAAAACAAAATTAAATTACAAATGAAAACAAACGTAACTAAATTTAAAATGAATCCAAATGAAAATGAAGGTGGTCTGTTTTGCACACCCCTGCTTTAAACCCCACCACTAGAGAGCAGGCCATTTGCACAAGTTACTGAGTTAGTTATTGTTTTCAAACTAATTGTCCTTGTGCAAGTAATAAGGCTTCACATTTTTAGATATAGTGGTCCTTGTTTCAGTTCTGTTAGGAAACATAACAAGCACTACAATTCTACCTGCCTTGGCCAGCTGACTTGTCTCTCTCAGGGATTTCCCTACACATGTACTTTAAAATCTCAGTTCACACCTGCTTCCTTCAATGAGTCACATTTCTTCACATCAGCTAGTTCAAACCTTCATCTTCCACTTCACATCCACTAGTATTTTGCCTATGCTCCAGCTCTGCAGCACTCAACAGTCTTCTCAGGAACCCCTTTCATTACTGTTACAAAACATCTTCATTAAGTCTACTTGTCCCTATACTTGCTGCCACTTTTACTACCATCCCTATTCCAGATCTGAATTTTCCAAATACACAAAATAAGGAGAGTGTGTGCGTGTAAGAAATATGTTTGCTTAATTGTTTTTCAAATTATTGTAGTGATAAAATGTTAATTAAACCAATGCTGTCTTGTGGGGTTCCCTGTAATGGTACAATTAAGTAACAGACATTTCCCTGAGCCATGCATATATTCACTGGGTTCATAAATATTGCTGTTGCATAAACAAGGCCATTAAACAATAGAGACATTTGTGCTTGCTGATCTACTACAGATAGAGGAAAATCAGTGGCCCAAGTTCTGCCATCAGCAGGTGTGTGTACTTGGCTCTTGCAGAAGTAATTGGGAGCTGCTTGTCCACACCTGAGTGCAAAATTGGGCTTTAAAACTGGCCAAATACAAGAAAACCTTATTTACAGGTTTCCTAGAGATATTTTAAAAAACCACTAAAATAGAAAGCAAATATTAAAGTATTTTAAAAATTGTAGTAGAAAAGTATTTTTTTTAAAAGTGACATCAATCTGATATTTTTCTAAAATGCTGTGTTACAAGAATTATAATCATGTAATCATTTAATGCAGGTGGTCCATGATCATACAGTATTTAGAAAATCCGAAGAAACTTCCCCAAAGACACACTGTCTAATGCATTATAGATGTAGTTGTTTTCAGAGATTCTACCGCTGTCTAGTCAAATTTCTGTATCCTCAACATTTCTTTTCTGTGCTGCCTAATGAAAAAAGTGGGTCACAGCTCCTTGATACTGCAACACAACAAGGATATTTTTAATGTTTTTTTTCAAACGAGCAGAGCAATGGGAGTGGGTGGGTCTGTAGCCGCCAAGTAACACTGCCCCACAGAGGACTTGTGTAGATGGAGTGAGTGGAGACCGTTTCAAATGGACGGCCTCCAGCGTGGCTATCCCAACCACAGAAGCAGCGACCACATATTTGGTTGGCCCAGCACAGAGCAGCCACCACCAGCCTTTGAATTTCCTGGCATTGCTCTGTGCATGACCATGAGTGAGTGCTCCATGGCTCATGGGAGCATGCGTCCTCCGGCTCCACCTTCAGATGGGTGGTCAGCTCCATGGCTCCTGCCTGGCCATCAGGGTAGCATCTCGTTTGACAACACCCACTGTCGTCTGTGCAGACTATAATGGTGTCACAAGGCATGCAGTAATATCTATATGCTGATTATGATTTTTTTCAGCATCAGCTCCTACTTTTGAATTTAACCCTATGAAGAAGAAGGTCTTGGCTGCTAAAGGAGGCCGTGTAATAATTGAATGCAAGCCTAAAGCTGCTCCTAAACCCAGGTTCTCGTGGAGTAAAGGAACAGAACTGCTTGTGAATGGTACCCGGTCAGTATGAGTGACTAGAGAAGGAAATCAGTTGTATACCATGCTTCTGGTTGTTTTTTGGGTTTTTTATGTTCTTAGATTTTTGTTGATGGACAATTTAATTCTTGCAGCAAAGTTGAATCAAAGAACCTTTGTTAATTATAAATTCAAAAAGCTAATTTTCTTTTCTGAGTTAAATCTTCCACATAAACATACGGGTATCCACTTTTGTTCTCCTCGAGGAATTGCTTTGGCTGCTCTTCTTTGTAGATTGAATGTAGTGTGTTAGCACAAGAGTCTGTCTTCCTTGAAAATCCTACTTTGTACTGGCATGCTGTACAGGAGTTAATTCACCATGGTTATCACTTGGTACAGAATCCAAGGTTCTAAAAAATGCCTTTTTTCCAGCTCATCCTCAGTTCCTTGTTTTCCACCCATAAGAGTAGACAAGGAGCCGAGAAGGAGCTGCATTTGAACATTTCCATCAAATTGACCTTTTTAATATCTATGATGTTTCCAGAAAAATTATTATGATTGGACCATGTAACAGATTAGTGAACCTGTTCTGGAGTTATGTAATGCCAAGTAAAAGAACGAGTAGTTTTAAAGAGATTAGACTTGGCCCTTTAAGGTATGGCAGCTGTTTGGGGCTTGCTGGGAAATGTAGTACCCAGCTGAAAGCCTCAACCAGATTATAGTCATGTGACCAAGAAGCCTTTGGCACTCCCCGCTAGGCAGGAAACCTAGCAAGGGATCTGCCAGGGAAGAAGGTTAAGCGAAGATGTTACAGCTTGCAGTACTCTAGCCTCGTACTGTCACAGCAACAGGAGTTTATATGGGGAAAGATTGCAACAGAGTAAAAGATTAGTTAGGCTCAAGAGAGACTGGTAAGTGGTAGTCTCCTGTTTATTAGCTGACCATAGTTCTGTGCCTCATGAGCAAGATGCATAGCTCCTTTGCTGAAAATTGCCAAAGGCGATATAGTCCTGGTCTTCCAATACATGAAGTCTTGTGATAGTTTGCCTGACATTTTTACACTTTTAATTTGATATTACCTTACGTTCTCAAACTGGAGGATGGGCCCTCCGGGGGAGTCATACAAGATGTTTTGGGTGTGTATGCAAGAAGGACTCGAGTTTGCAATCACCTAGCTCCACATTCTCACTGAACTAGGGGGAATCTATAAAATAGTACAGTGACAAGGAAGAGAGAGAGAGCGCGCAATAGGAAGGTGGGAAAGGGGAGAGGAGAGAGGGCAAGATGTATGTATGTGTGGTGTAAAGGAGCCTCAGCTACAACTAGGGTGACCATACCGCCTCTTTAAAACAGGACACTTATAAAAAATACATCTTGCAGGGCTGCACTGGTTCCAGTGCAGCCCTGCACCATGTATTTTTCATAAGCATCCTCTTTTAAAGGGGAGGTATGGCCACCCTACCTTCCAACAGACAAGTGGAGCCTCAACTACAGCAGTTGGTTTTAAAAGGTTTGAGAACCACTGCCTTAGGAAATACATCTGTATGCATATAGATACATCAAGAAATCCTTTTTTTGTTGTTATTGCAGAAAACAATTAAAATAGATTTAATGATAAATTTACTATTTTTCCATTTTGTTTAGTGTATACATTGGATTGCCACTACTTACAGTCTGACCCTGAGACTCCCATTTTGGTCAATGGGAGTGCCAGAGTCAGACGGTGATAGGTGACAACCCTATGTGAGCCCCACTGCACTCTTTCATTCCCAGTTTTATTTTAGCTGCACACCATTAGCTCATCTTCTCCCAAACTACGAACTATAGTCCCTTGGCCTATGTATGTTGAGATATCTATTTTAAAATATCAGTTAGTCCCAAAATAGCATAGGTGTTCTTAATTTTTTTTAAAAAAAAGATAATTTACAAAACTAATCTGAATACAACATTTAAAATTTTAGCCATTTAAAACTTTTAACTTAAAAATATGGGCCTGGTTCACTATTGTTCCGTTAGAGCATAAAGCTGAGGAAACAAGGTGATGATGCAAGCCAGTATTTAAACATATACAATATTTATTAGTCTTGGTTTCTTTTTCATTCCCAGTTCCAAAGTGAATCTTCCTGATCTAAAATGGAAGTCTTACTTGCCCCCAAAAGATGGTGATATAATACACTTGCAATACCAACCGAGAGATGCCTCCTGGTTGCAGTGCTCATAGTATACAAGCTTAAACAACAAATCTGACCTAGCAGTATTCAGTCTGTGTTCTTTTGGCACGCTTACAAGGCCAAATAGTTGGCACTTCTTAATTCACTCTTGTGCAAATTGGATGTGCCCTTTTTAGATGTCAAGCTGCCTATGGAAGTAGCTATGAATTACGTTAGAGTAGATGAATCTTGCGGATACAGCTAGTCCTATACCTTGCTAGCTGCCCCCTCACTCCTACAAAGGCGGTAAGGGTCGGAAGAGGGTGAATTTGGGGTGGGGGTTGGCAAGCAGCATTCTTTCTTTTTGCTATTAGAGATATGGTTTCAAGTCCATAGCATAGGCCATCAATGAAAGTGAAATAAATAGTCCCAGTCCCTAGGGAGCATTTATTATTTATTTAGTGTAGAGCTGCAGTGGTAGCACATTTGCTACTCCCGGGTAATACCCACTTTTTAAGGGGTCCCCCATCAGGCACCTAATGGGGACTCAGCCCCTCATCAGGTGCCCGGTGCCTGAAAATGTATTACTGGGGCATCCATTGTTCCCACTGTTGCCCCTTCCCTTCTGCACATCATTGACCTCTCCCTCTCTACTGGCTCTTCCCATCCGCCTTCAAGCACGTCACTGTCTCTCCTATCCTCAAAAAGTCCACTCTTGACCCCTCTGACCCTTCTAGCTACCGTCTTTTCTCTCCTTATCTCCGTCCAAAACTCTGCTGCCAGGGTCGTCCACCTTGCCCGTCGCTTCGACCACATGCAGCCCCTCCTCTCCTCTCTTCACTGGCTTCCCCTTCCTGAATAAATCCTGCACGAGCTCCTAGTCTTCACCTATAAAGCTCTTCACAACCTTGCCTCCCCTCTACTTCTCTGCGCTAATTTGCCTCCGTACTCCAGTCCGTGAACTCCGCTCCTCCTCTGTCCCCTCTCTCGTCCTCCCACGCCTCCCCTGCTCCCCTAACCGCCTTCGTCCCTTCTCCCTAGCTGCCCCTCATGCCTGGAACTCCCTCCCTACCCACATCCACCTCGCCCCCTCCCTTTGTACCTTCAAATCCCTCCTCAAGACCCACCTCTTCTGCTCTGCCCTCCCCAACTCCTCGCTCCCCTCACCTAACTCCTGCTGATACCCTCCAGCCAGTAAATCTGTTACCTAAGGTCTGTGTACTCATATCCTCACCACATGGACCAACCAGCCATCATTCTCAATGTAACCAAGCCAAGCGCGTGCACCAGGGTCTCTTAGATTGTAAGCCCTAGGGCAGGGACCGTGTCTATTCAATTACTTTGTAAAGCGCCAGGTACATTGCTGGCGTTATATAAATGTTTGCTAATAATAATAATAATAATCCTGGGAAGCCCCAGGATGCTCCACAGGCTAACTCACCTCACTGCCAGGCTGCTGCTACTCGGGCTGCTGCTTGCTGCTCTCTGCTCCTCCATGGCCTCAGCTGAGCTGGGGACTTCCCCGCTCGGCTTTTTCTAGCTGGGTGGGGAGCCGGAAGGCCTCTTCCCACCTGCATGCACTCCTTAATGGGTCCCCCATTGCCAGGGGGACCAAAAATGGGGGTGCATGGAGGACCCATGTGCACCCCTGGTATGGATCCCCCTGGGAACGGGGGATCCATTAGGCAGTGTCTGCAGGTGGGAAGAGGCCTTCTTGCTCCCCTCCCCCCACCACCACTAAGAAAAAACTGAGCGGGGAACTCAGCTGAGCAGGACATGGGCCGGGGAGGAGCATCCCAGCAGTAAGGTGAGGCAGTCTGGGGAGACGGTTAGCCACATTCAGGTGCCAATTGGTGCCCGAATGCAACCAGGGTGAATCGGGGACTAATTGAATGGTAGCAATGTGCCTGGCACTGAACAGTCATGACTAAATACAGGTCCCTGACCTGCGGGACTTGCAGTCTAGGATGGACAAGGGGGAGGAGAACATAGGGAAAGACACAGATACATTTGAGAAGTTGTAAGTGCATGTGCTTAGCTTGGTTACAGGGTATGGGGGAGGCCCTGAAGGACAAGACAGTAGGAGGAGAAGCATCACGCCAGTGATCACTCTGTTGGGGGTGAGGAACTAGGGAAATCCTAATGGAAGAGGAAGGTTTTTAGGAAGGATTTGCAGGTTGGGAGAGAGTATATTTTTGCAGTTTCTACTACTGTACAGGGCCGGCCTTAAGCAAGGCCAGTATGGCCTGTGGCCTGGGTTCTGCAGGGAGCGCAGTCCTGAAAGTCTTAGGTCCAGTGCTTCTGAGACCCCAAAATGGGATATTTGGCGGTGGGGGGGGGGCTCTCGCCTCCCTTGACTCTCAGGCCCCAGGGTGTCTGTGTCCTGTGTGGTTCTGCCCTACCTCTCCTCTCACTTCCAGTAGATCACTGATCCCTAAATCTTCCCCCCTACCAGAGGGGTGTGTGTGTGAGAGAGAGAGAGAGAGAGAAACGTTATGATACTTCCTTGTTTTTGTAAGCAAGCACCAGATTACCAGTTGTTAAAGGGGTGGGGCTATGGAGGGTGGAGGCTCTGCAATTTATTTTTGCCCTGGGTCACTCAAATTCTAAGACCAAGCCTGCTCCTGGAAGCCACTGCTTTGAAACGAGGATTAAAACTTGCAGGGCTGTGGTTGGTGTTTATGCATATTCATTAGCAGTGTGGTTTGGAACAGATTGCAAGCAGCTGGCTTTATTTGCTGTAATTAGCTTTACAATTAGAACTTACTTTATTATTAAATACACTCTCCAAAATAAGAGGGAAAGTATTTGAGAGCATAAAAAACTGAATAACCCCAACCAATTTGCATGTCCCTTTCCAAATCCCTCTAGAAATGTCATGCAAAACCATTGAAAACTAGGCTGGGGTAATGGTAATTTGCTATTCAAGACAGACCCTTTGGCTTGTTGTGACTTGTTACTTGATTGCCATTGGGCACAGTTTAAATTTTTTTTATTTTTATATAGTTAGCTAATTTCCCCTAATGGTATATTTTTCACCCGTTAAATAGGATGCGCATTTGGGATGATGGTAGCCTGGAAATTATGAATATCACAAAGATGGATGAAGGGAGCTATACATGTTTTGCAGAAAATAACAGAGGAAAAGCTAACAGTACTGGTACTCTTGTAATCACAGGTAATGATTCATTTTTATTCACTCATTTTACATAAGTGATGTACCACATAAGTGATAAGGGTGGTGAGAGGTCTGGTACTGGAGGCATCCAGTGTTCACTGTGACATTTCTCAACTATTTTGCGGAGAAAATTGTTCGCATTCACCATGAGTTGGACATTGCAGTTGATACGGTTGGGGAACTTGGAGTTATGGATGCTCCAGCTTGTCCAATTTTGTGGGATCATTTTCCATTGGTTTCATCTGCCAATGAGGAGGATCTGCCTGGGGCCATCCGGGTTACAACTTGTGAACTATATCCATGCCCATCCTGACTGGTTAAGGCCAGCTGGAAGACACTAGGGCCGCTGGTGGCCAGGGTAATCAATGCACTCGTTAGGGAGGGCAAGGAGCCAAGCTGCCTCAAGGAGGCAGTGGTCTGGCCCCTGCTCAAAAAAACATCACTTGACATTGATTCCCTTGCCAGCTATCAGCCGGTCTCTAACCTTCCCTTTTTAGGTTATTTTAAACATTAGGGAAGGTTATTGAATGGGCGGTGGCTCAGAAGCTTCAGGAGCAACTGGACCGCTTTGGTTTTCTGGATCCCTCACAGTCTGGCTTTCACCTGGGTTATGGCACTCAGACAGTGCTTGTGGCCTTGGTTGGTGACTTGTGCCTTGAGTTGGACCAGGGGCGTTCGACTCTGCTGATTTTGTTAGATCTATTTGCAGCTTATGACACAGTTGACCATGAGATGTTGGTGGCTCATTTGCGGGTCCGAACTGGCACATGCAGTACTGTTCTCGAATGGTTCAGTTCATTTCTGGCTGGTAGAACTCAGCAGGTGGTCCTGGGGGACTTTTCTTCATCTCCTTGGGATCTTATCTATGGGATCCCGCAAGGATCTATTCTGTCCCCTTTCCTGTTCAGCGTGTTTATGCATTCTGTTAGGTGAGGTCGTGAGGGGTTTTGGCATCTGGTGTCATCAATATGCTAATGACACCCAACTATACTTCTCATTTTCAACTGACACAGCCCTGGCAGTCTCAGTGCTTATGCGGTGCTTGGTGGCTGTGGGGGACTAAATGAGGGTGAGCTGTCTGAAACTGAATCCTGACAAGACGGAAGTGATGCTTGTGGGCTGGACTGGGGGCCTAGAGGTGTGGGGGACTCCTGTCATTGACGGGGCTCGCCCCTCTCTGGTCCCTCAAGTTTGTAGTCTGGGAGTGCTCCTTGATGCACAGCTCTATCTGGATGTCCAGGTGGCAGCTGTGGCAAGGAGCACATTTTGCCACTTATATCTGGTCCGTCGGTTATGACTTGGACCTGGACCTGGTCACTGTCATCCATGCCTTCATTACCTCCAGGTTGGACTCTACACGGGGCTACCCATGGTGACGGCTCAGAGACTGCAGCTGGTGCACATTGTGGCAGCCCGTCTCCTGACGGGGAAGGGTTCCTGTGAGCATATAACACTGGTCTTGCGCTTGCTGCACTGTCTGCCCATAGTCTTCCAGGCCCGATTCAAGGTGTTTGTTCCCACCTATAAAGCCCTTTACAGCCTGAGCCCCATCTATCTGCAGGACTACCTCACACACCCCGGGTTCTAGATCATCTCCTGCAGTCGGCCAGGGGCACCCTCCTCAAAGTCTCCTGAGTGCGCCTAGTGGTGACGATGGGGAACACGTTCTCAGTGGCCACTCCACGGCTGTCGAACTTCCTCCAGGTCAATGTCCCTTTGTGCCCGATCTCCTCTCCTTTCAAAAACATTGTAAGACCTGGCTGTTTCAGTAGGCGTTTGGTGAGGGAGCAGGTTGAGGGATGAGAGGTGTATGGGGGAAGAAATCTGTTCTTGGTTTATATGTTTTTAAAAGTGTCTGTTGATTTGTTTTAATGTATTTTATATGCTTTTATGTATTTATCTATTTTGTAAGCCGCCCTAGGCCACCATCGGAGAGAAGGGCAGGGTATTAAAATTTTAAGAAATAAATTAAATAAAAAAAGATGACTTCACAAAACATGCCTAAGCTGAGTAGATGAACAGAAGACTTCATAGGACTGAGAAGAGCAGGAGACATGGTTTACACATCCAGGCTGGCCAATTGTCATGACAATCACATCCTGGAGCACTGCGACAGAGGACATAAGAGAATCTCTATTGGCTCTTTCCTAAACAGATGCTTCCAACTTCCCAGTAACAAGTGGGGGAGAGAAGTTGGGATGGTCAAAGCACAGCATGTGGATATTTGGTTGACGTTTCTGCTGGCCAATTGGCATCACAAACAGATCTTATACCAGAGTAACACGTAAGAGAATCCCTGGCATAGGTTCATTCTCTGCATATGCTGTGCAGGCTTATAAAATTGGGACCCTTTATCTCATATTTCTGATATTTAGCAGAGGTCATCCTGAAGGTGTGAGATAAAGTCCTGCCAAATTTGGAGACTAGTTGGACTACAAAGATGTTACAGTCAGACATACATTTATAAGTTAATTGCTTATACCACGAGGGTCCTTCAGCCAATCCTTCTGAAAGTTAGCATAGATAGTTAACTTGGGGAGGGGTATAAATTTGCCAGGTTTCATGCACATTAGATGGGAGACAAAAACGTTACAGCCAGGAATGTATATAACATAACATAACATTTTAATTTATATCCCGCACTCTCTCCGAAGACTCGAGGCGGCTCACAACACCATAAATACAATTACTGGGATTTCTATCCTACGCAGGGGGCCCAGCATAAGCAATAACATAACACGTATCATAACATATCAAAAAACAAAGCCACCCAACTGATACCTCCTTGGACCAATGCCTACACACCAGGCAAATGGTCCCATCACTCAACCTGTCTGTACCCTGCTGCCACCAGGGTATTCAGCTGCCTCCACCCCTCTCTCACCGAGGGGAGTCAGCTGCCTCCACTTCCTCATCAATAAAGTACCCACCCCCTACATAATACAACCCTATCAAAAAAGCCCACCTTGGCCCCATAACTGGCCAAGGCGGACCCCCCTGAACAATACTAAATAAATCAAACATTTACAATTCAACAATTCCCCAGATGTTTGCAAAATAACATAATTCAGCTGCTTATAAAATCAGATTCCTTTATCCAATATTTCTGAAATTTGGTACACATAATGCCTTTCATTGGAGGTACAGTCTCACCAAGTTTCATCCAAATATAATGAAAAACAAAAAAAGTTACAGCCAAAAATGGAAAACAAAAACAAAATTTTGATATTTATGAAAACAAAAGATTTAAATAATGAAAACAAAAAATAAAAACGAATAACGACGTGGGTCCCTGGTGCACACCTCTAGTTTCCTACTTCTTTTTTCACCTTGGGCTTCTCCGTCCTTACCCCTCTGACCTCATAAAGACAGAGGAAGGCAATTGTTGCTGGAGGAGCAGAAGGGACAAGACTCATTTCCCACTTGAGGCTACCCCACCCCTGGCCCTCTGGCTTCATAAGGACTCTGACCTTTGCAGGTGGCTGTCAAAGGCTGTCGTCAAAGGCCATCTGTCATTTGGCAGTCAGAGGCATTTGGGTTGGGGAAGGTCAGGACTGGACCTGTTCTCTTTTATTTTTGTTTTAATAGCTTTTTAGGGGATATGGAATGGGGGAATTTTGGTGCGAGAGGGCAGGGGTAGGGAGCAGTGCCATTACACACACACCCGGGTAACACAGGGGGTATGGGCATGGGGGGTTGGCACCATAACAGGTATGGACAGAGGTGGAGGGGAGAAGGGTTTTCGCATGACTCTGTCTCTCCCGGTGAAGGGAGTATTGGCATGGGGAATCGGGTAGGGGGTGGTATGACAATGGGAAATTGGAGGTGGGGGTGGCACCACAACCCTCTTCCCCTCCCCCCCAGTGAGAGGGGTGGTATGGCCATAGGGAATTGGGGAGGTGGCAGTGCCACAATTCCCTGGTAAGAGGGGGGCATGGGGGAAGGGTGGTTTCCCTGTCTGCTTCTCTGGTCAACCTTTCTCTGGGGATGTCATGTGCATGTGGTGCCCACCAGCTTCAGGGGAGTTGTTGGGGCAGCTGCAGAACTGATTGGGGTTGTGTTGGGCATGGGAGGTACAGTCATCATGGGTACAGGGGTAGACACTTGGTGTCTGTTCCCCTGTCCTCATCTCCCCTCATCTTGGGATATTTGGAGGATGAGATCAGTGGATTCTCTCATCTGTCATTGAAGCTGCTTAATGTGAGATCAGTGGTGAAGGAAATTACCATCCATGATCTTATTCGGGATTTTATATTTTTTCATTTTATAAATTTATACCCCGCCCCTCCTGCAAGCAGCGGGATGAGGCCGCTGACCTTGTATGCATTACCGAGAGCTGGCTGGATTAATATTCTGGGCCTGTGTTGGCCCAGATGGTGCCAGCTGGGTACTCATTGCAGCTTCGGGGGGGGGGGGGGGCATGGCACTGGTAAAGAGGGTCTAGTCTACCAAAGGTATTAGTGTCTGATGACTTTCCCAACATGGAGCATTTCCATCTTGTGTTCAAGGTACGGTATAGACTGGGGATTTTACTGGTGTACCAACCACCCCGCTGCACAGCAGGCTCCCTGACTGCTCTAGCCGAGCTGGTCTTGGAGGTGTTGTCGAGATCAGCCACACTTATTGGTTTGGGTGATTTCGACATAGGCGCTGAGGCCGACCTTTCAGAAGCAGAGCAGGATTCCATGACAGCCATTGACCTATCCCAGATAATATCTGGCCTGACACATGAAGCTAGACACACGTTGGATTTATTGTTTTGCACTGGCCTGAAAGCGGGGGTTCTGATCTGTCAATGGCCTGGTTGATCTGTGGTATGGTATATTGACTTGGGCTATCAGCACAGTGGCACCCAGGTATCTGTTTCTTCTGCTGCAGCAGCACAGGGCTCCTTGGTCTATGGAGCATCTGAGCTTGCTAAAGGGGGAGAGTAGGTGGTTAGAGTACAGGTGGTGCTTGACTTGCACCAAAGCTGACCATCTGTGGCATAGATCATTTTTGAAGGACTATGCCATGGTGGTGGCAGTGGCAAAGAAAGCTTACTTCGCTGCCATCATAGTGTCTGCAAAGTGCCATCCAGAGGAGATCTTCTGCATGGTGAATAGCCTGTTCAATCCTGGATGTCTCCACCTGGAGTTAGTCATTAGTTGTCCTTTGTGATGAGTTTGCCACTTACTTTGTAGATAAAGTCGCTTGTATTTGGTGCGACTTGGGAACTTCCAGTTTGGATACAGAATCAGAGTTTGGGGTTGGGGAGGCTTGGTCCTGTCTGTTTGCTTTGATCAGCTTTGGTTAGTCTTGGCCATCGATACAGAAGGTGTGCCTGGAGTGGTGTGGGCAACCAGTTGTGAATTAGATCCATACCTGTCAAGGCTGTTGAAAGCTTGCTGGGAGACTTTGGGGCTGTTACTGGCTGCAGTTGTCAGTGCCTCCCTGTGCGGGAGCCTGGCAGCTTCCAAACTGCAGTCGTCCAACTCCTGTTCAGAAAATCTCTTGACATTGACTCCCCTGCCAGCTATCACCCCGTTTCTAATCTTCCCTTTTTGGGGAAGGTTATTGAATGAGTGGTTACCTCACAGCTTCAGGCACATCTTGATGCTGTCGGATTCCTGGATCCATGTCAGTCAAAATTTCATCCTGGGCATGGCACTGAGACTGCACTTGTGCCCGTGGTTGATGATCTCTGCTTGGAAATTGACAGGGGAAACTGTACCCTATTGATTTTTTTTAGATCCTTCGATTGCCTTGGATATAGTTGATCATGGAGTGGTGTTGACACAGCTGCGGGACCTGTCAGAGGTTTGCGGGACTGCTCTTGAGTGGGTTTTCTCTTTCCTGTCTGGAAGAACCCGGAGGGTGGTGGTGGGCTCATCATCCTCTCAGGAGCTCCCTTGTGGAGTTCTACAGGGTTCCATCTTGTCTCCACTCCTGTTCAATGTGTATCTGAGATCCCTGGGTAAGGTCATATGGGGATTTGGAGTGAGGTGCCATCAGTATGCTCATGACACCCAACTCCATCTCTCTTTTTCCTCTGACCCAGGTCCTGCAGTTTTGGTGCTTCCCCAGTGTCTGGCTGCTGTTGAAGCCGATTGAAGCTGAATCCAAACAAGAACAAAGTGATGATCATTTGCCAACCTTTTGACCTGGGAGATATAGGGGCCCCTGTTACTGATGGGGTCCAGCCTCCTTGGGCAAAACAGGTTTGCAGCCTTTGGGTGGTCTTGGATCCATTGCTGTGCCTGGATTGCCAGGTGGCAGTGGTGGCCAGGAGTGTTTTTCATCAATTACGTCTGGTGAGAAGGGTGCAACCTTTTTTCTCAGATTTGGACTTCTCCACCGTTGTCCATTCCTTCGTAACCTCGAGGCTCAACTACTGCAATGCACTCTACATGGGGCTGCCCTTGATGATAGTTTGGAAACTGCAGTTGGTTCAAAACACTGTGGCCCGTCTTTTGTCAGGAGTGGGTCGCCAGGAGCCCATAACACCAATGTTCCAGAGTCGGGCCTAGCTACCAATAGCTTTCCAAGCACAATTTAAGGTGCTGGTTTTGACTTAAAAAGGCGTAAAACTTTTCTTTTTGACAGGCGGGGATAGAGGCTGAGTTGGTGGAGGTTTTCTTGGGGGGTGAGGGTAGGAATTTTGGGCAGGAAGATGATATACACCCACTTGCGTATAACATTTCCCCATGAAGTTTCTACAACAAAGGCACTCAAAAAGGCGTTCTCAGAGGTTGCCCCACAATTATCAAACTCTCCCCTTGAAGTTTCTGCTAAGACGGAGCCTGCTCATCTTTCGGGAATGATGTAAGACCTTTTTGTTTGGTCAGTTGTTTCGCAGGCAGGGATAGGGCTGGATGGAATGGGTGCAGGTGGATTGGGGGAAGGGTTATAAGGGGTTAAGGGGGTTTTAGCTGTTTTTACATGTTGTAAACAGTCCTGTGCCTCATTGGGAATGTCGGCATATAAATATGAATAGATCAATAAAATAAAATAAATAAATAAATAAATATTAAATTAGTTGCCATTTATAGAGTTTTTACAGTGTCCATCATTATAGTGGCTAAGAATTCCTCAGGCAACTTAGAACTTCATTGAAAAATTTGTAGAGTTAATAGTGTCTTCTGCTTTTTCTACTATCCTCCCCCATCTGCTGATTATAAAAACTCTGCTTGGGACACTAATGTTTTCCACTTTTTGGGTTCAGCCACACAAGACATCCAGGGAGACTGGGTGCCAGCACTTGTCGCTGAAAGCCATGTCACATCTGGGGTGGGATTCTTGTCTACCCAGACTGATATGGGGAGGAGGAGCCCAGAGGAGCTGCGTGCACGTCCCTCTCCCCACCCTGACAAACCTGATTGGGGGAGAGGAGACCAGATGAGCAGGCGCAGGCACTCCTCTGCGACTCCTTCCCCTGATCAGCTGTTTGTTCGGGTGGGGAGAGGGGTACACACACAGTTCGTCTGGGCTTGCCACATCAGCTGTCAGTTGGGTGGATGGTAGGGAGGGGAACCTGCACTCTTAACGGGCTCCCCTCTTCCTCGATCCACCTGACTGTTAGCTGATGGGGGAGGGGAAGCCTGGGAAGAGGGCACGTACTATTCCCAGGCTTCCCTTCCCCATCAGCTGTCATGGGGGAGGAGCGCATACCCTCCTTCAATTTCCCCCCTCCCCCACACACACAACTGCATATGGGAAGTAGGCCTGATCCTGCACTGCAGGGGTCGGAGCCTCCAGCCTCCGGACATGGTAGCGTCACCACAATAGGTCAGGCTGCCTGCCATTCCCCTGCTCATGCGCCCAGCTCACTGCACTGGCCCCACAGTATGGTAGGACTGATTGCCCATCACCCAGTGGCAGTGCAGGGTTCTGGCCTGAGCAGCTCGTCTGGCTGCACCCTTTTTCTGTTCTTATTTTTCCATGCACAGCTATTTGCACTGTACATGCCTATTTGAAGACTTTTTCTCCATAGCCTTTTCATGAAATTTCCACCTGCCACATTTGTTCATTATGGAGTATTGTACCTTTGTGAAGTCATTTTGACAATATTGAGCAAAGCCGTCTCTTCTTTATGGTAAAGGTAGCAAAAAATAAACTAAAACCAGAATTGCATACAAAGGACATCATTTTATTTTTCAGAAGAGTTGAATCTAAAACTACAATACTTGGATTCACTGTCTTTGTCCATGTGTAGTCAGCAAATAAAAATAACAGCACAATTAAGGAACTAAAAATGCCTATTGTCAAGACACAAGTAAACACAAGACAGGGCAATTCAGTTGCCAGATTCCTTCAGACAGCCCCTCTGTTCCAGTCAGTTTTCCACTTTGAAATACAGCTGCATAAATAACCTGTGAACCATTTTGTTCTTTTCATGTATAATTTTGAGGATGGCTTTCAAACAGATATGGAACCTTTTTGCCTCTGCATGTGCACTTGTTTACTGGCATTTTCCATGTTTTCCTTTTAACTTCACAGATGCTACAAGGATTACTTTAGCACCAATTAATGTTGATGTCACAGTTGGAGAGAATGCTACCATGCAGTGCATTGCATCCCATGATCCCACTTTAGACCTGACATTTATTTGGTCTCTCAATGGCTATCCAATAGATTTTGAGAAAGAGAGCGAGCATTATGAACGGGGAGTAATGGTAAGCCACTACAAAGCTTTATTTTATATACTTAATTCTCCAGGTTATGATATCATGAATAATTTGTTGTTCTCTTTTACATTATATTCAAGTTTGTTGGTTCAGACAAAGAAAAATGCATCAGGAAATAATTAACTTGCTTTAATAAAGTCTAAAATTACAGAACAAAATCAAGACTCTTAAGGTGTTGTTTACAGTTCATTAGTTGTTTTTTTAAAGATTCACTTTTTATTGAGTTTGAACTATACATAGACAAATAGTGATATTTTAAAGAATCTTCAAAAATATAACATTTGATTATATTTAATGCTTTTAATCATAAGTTGTCATAGCCAAACAAGAAAAGATATCAATGACATGCCATGAATAAACCTGAAAGCAGGGCTGAAGTGGCAACTCCTTTTTCCGCTCCGCTATTTCATTCCACCATTTTGGAATTACCTGTGACTTTCTGCAGCTTTTCCGCCAGCATTCCACAAATTACGACGGCATTCTGCTAATTCGGAAACTGTCGGAACAATCTTGGAAACTGTCAAAACAAACATTGTTCTACTACGTGCTGATGGAAATTGCAGAAGATTGAAACTGTTAGAACAAACATTGTTCCACTGTTTTCGCAGCCGGTGGAAGTAGCGGAATGAAAGTAGCGGAACGGCGGAAGTAGCGGAATGAACATCTCTGTTGCACTGTGCCGCTCATTGCGGAAGAGCTTTTTCCGTCAGAAAAAGCTAACACAGCTGCTTGCCATTTCAGCCCTACCTGAAAGAAAATTGTAACTTCGTAGAAAACCAATTCATTTGTTTCTTAAAGGAACAGTAAGTAGAATGGTTGAGGGTTTTTTTTAGTTTGTATAGCCACCTATTGATTTTCTTTAGTGACTTTCACTTTCCACTGCTTTGGGGCATTCCCCTTTCATAAGAATAAAAACTGGTCAAATTCTTCATTATGAGTTAATTGCTTTTTTTAAAAGTAGCTCTTTTTTTTCTGTTTTAGAATTGCTTCCTGCCTGCTTTCTTCAGAAACACTGAATATTTTCTGTGAGCATACATCAACAAGTGACCTGTTTGTAAACAATTCTCTGACTTTTCAGTATTTGTCATTCATAGAATTTGACTGATCACCTCAATCAGTAGTTCCCAAACTTTGTGCTTGTGTGATCCCATTTTTGAGAATTAATAATCCCAAGGTCCTCGACAATAACAGACACGCAGAATCTATCAACTATTAGGCTGCTTTTAGACGAGCGCAGCGGACTCGCACCTGAAAATCACGTGCCTTTGAAAAAGAGCACAGGTGGTCTTTAGATACGTGGGGACGCACATTATCACACTCGAGCCTTTTTTAAAAAAAAGACGCAAACGTGATAACGCACGTCATCGCACGTCTGAAGACCACCCGTGCTCTTTTTCAAAGGCGCATGATATTCAGGCACGAGCCCAAAATGGATAATCCTAATGAAGCCTCAATTGTCGAGGTCTTTAATTGGCAGCTTTAAAAAAAGGGGTGAGCGTGATAATGCATGTCCCTGCACGTCCGAACCCTGCCTACGCTCTTTTTCAAAGGTACATGATTTTCAGGCACAAGCTTGCCACACTCATCTAAAAGTGGCCTTAGTTATGGGGTCATGACCCTATCTGTAGATGGCACAACCCTAATTGGCTCCCAACTCATAGCTTGGGAACCTCCAGCCCAATTTTCAGAGTGCCCAACCATGAACCTCTTACTCCCACTGGTGATCGTTCGCTCATAGATTGTTTTTAGACGAGATGTCAACATATGGCCACCCAGGAACCACGGAGCCCGGCTGAAGGTGGAGCAGGGGAATGCACACTCCTGTGAGCCATACTGCACCACTCATGGCCAGGATTGGAGCACTGCCAGGAAATCTGGAATGCTCTGCACGAGGCAAGCCAAATAGCTCTGTGGCAACAGGCAGCCACAGAACCTCTGCCTGTATGAACTGAAGCAGCCAGCCACACCAGCAGAACGGTCTGCTGCTCACTGTGGGCAGGGAACACATCCTTTGCAAGTAACAAGAACTGGGCAGGAGCGCTGGGGAGTCCAGGTTTCCCAGTGCTCATGCCAGGGACATGTCAATTTCAAAGGCCAACCAGGTGCGCTTCCCCCTCCCCCATGGCCTGTGGCAGAGGGCGTGTGTAGTCTTGCCTCTGTGTCTGGGGTTGCCATGCTGGAAGCCACCTGTTTGAATCCATCCCCACCCACTTCACCTGAGTGGGTGCTCTGTGGTAGTGCCATTCAGCAGCCACAGACATCCCCCATTGCCTTGCTCATTTAAAAACACCCATACAGGTATCCCTTCTGGCTTCATTAGGATTATTTATGTAAGCAACTGTTCATCAATAGGAGCAACACTTTCAAAATCGGTCACTAGCATTGTTTCTGCTCTCTGGTAAGAGTGACTGAAACTTGAAAATAAAAATACTGAATAGGTAATGAATAATGAATGGCAAACAAGTTGTTCTTTGCAAACAATTATCATTTTCAAACAATTACCGACTTTTCGCTTACCGTTTGCCATGTACCACGTACCGTTCTTTTACCGATTACCGCATTGCTGAGGGTGCCATTTTAATTCCGGGTTTGTTGATTTCTGAGTCAATCACTGTGAGAATAACCCACCCCTTAAGATTTCCCATTTTGGCAAAAAAAATAATATTCAGCCCTATTTTACTCCCCTAATCCTTAGAGATTGACCTTGATGCATGAGGATTTATATCCCCTCCCTGATTAACGATTATGGCATTATTATTTTCCTCCCTTCCTTTAAGTGGGAGCACATTATATCTGTGCTCCAGCATCTGCACTGGCTACCAGTAGCTTTCCGAGTGCAATTCAAGGTGCTGGTTTTGACCTATAAAGTTCTATAATGACTTGGGCCCCAGGTATCTGAAAGACCATCTCCTCCCTCATGTCCCATTGTGGTGTCTAAGGTCAGCCGGGAGTGCCCTCTTGCAGGTAACATCCGTCCATTAAGTTTTTATGGCTGGGGTATGCAGGGCGGCATTCTCAGTAGCTGCCTTACAATTAAGGAACTCCCTCCCCTTGGAGGTTCATTTAAGCCTGAGGCTATTCATCTTCCGAAAAAGTTGTAAGATTTTTATTTGGTCAGGTGCTTGGAGGCTGGGACAAGGTTGGGTGGGGGGGTTGAGTTAGGGGAAGGGTTGAGGGGCAAGGGGATGTTTTTATTGATTGTAAGCCATGCTGAGCTGTCATAGGAAGGGCGGCATATACATTTAAATAAATAATTTGTTTGCTTTTTTTTTACTGCAGCTGCACATTGAGAAATGGTCTTCAGTGAGTTTTCTACAGCAACACATAGGTCCTGAGTTGCTACAGTTAGTCTAAACCCCTGTGAGGCTGTGGATCCCAAGCTTTGAGACTTAAACATAATTCCATGAACCTGGGCAGCAAAAAAGGGCATGCATATTATATATAAAATATCAGTGGAATTGGGACCCTACCACATGCAACTGGTTTAGACCCGCTGTCTAGTTTGGGGACCTCAGGATAAGGTGAAATTATTTAAAAATAAATAAATGTCCTCACCAGATTCCTAAGAGAAAAGATAGCCTTTGCAGCATGCCCTGCAATTTTACAGATCTGGGATGTGGGGAACATAAATTATGGCTGGAGGTTAGAGAGATAAGTATCCTTGCAGAAGAAGCCGTGCTGCCATCTTCCTCCTATTTATACCAGGAGAGTACCATTTGTGGTGTCAGATGGGAAGAGACGCAGTTTAAATTACATTTTTCTTCACCTATTTAGTTTTAGTTATTCATAAATGTGTCTAACACAAATGTGAAGAGGAACAAGATGACAAGTACCTGGGATTTCGTGAAAAATAGGTCACTTGTAAAGCACGGCGGTATACTATTTAAACCCATCCTCCTCTTACACCTCTTGTACATAGCATGCAAAATGTTTCTCTCACGAGTACTGTGCGCTCTTCTAAATGATTAACTAGTAACTAAGCTGCAGATATGGAAGTAGATATAAATTAGGTTTTGTTCCTATTTAGGAATATTGAATATTTGAATTTTGTTCTAGTCTTGCTTTAGTGTATGTGGTTTTGAAGCTACTGTGGTTATTAAACTTGGATTAAATGCAAGAAAAAGCCTGTTTTACAGTAGGTTTTCAGAGCTGTTGGCCCTGATGCTGGTGTTTTAGTACTCTTGTAAAGTTTTCTCCCCATCCAAAGCAGACAAGTATTTTTCTGTGAGTCAGTTGATTGCAGCAAGACTAAGATGGATTTGCCCACAGTGTTAGCAAAAACCTCTTGAAAAATTGCTCTAAATGAAATATTTACAAATTTCTATATTCATTTGACGAGAGCAACATTATTTCTTTTCTGCTTGCACAGCTTTCTGGCACTCCTGATTTAAGATGAACTCAACCCACAAAAGATCATTTGACTGCTCACATCAAGCTTTTCTGTTTTAAATAAATATAAATTAGACATGCCAAAGATATGTTTCTCCTCAAGGGGGTATTCATTCTGCATTTTTGGTTCATTATCCACTAGAAATAACATTTATATTTTCTCTCTGGAAGAAGGGCAGAGCAGAGATAATGTGTAGTATATAGTTAACTAAAATGTATGCAAAGTCTGTCCTAGCACAGTTCAAAGGATACAGCATTTTTAAAAATTGGAACTGATAATACTATAATACTAGAAAATCCAAAGTTTACTTTAAGGCTTCTGAATTTCTCTTGTAAAAATCAAAGTAGCAACTTCAAAATAGCACATTATTTACTCCTTCCAGTGCTTGTAAACTGTGAGAATACTTTACTTAGCCGGGAATGTTTTCTCCTTCAGGCTTGTAGCCTCCATAAGGGCTCTGTTTTATCCTTGTTCTGTTCGACCTTCTGCTGCCTTTAACACTATCAACATTTTTTATTCTCTTCATTCCCTCAGCTTTCAGGATGTTGATTTCAACTGGTCCTCTTCCTAGATCTTTAACCACTCCTTCAGTGTTTCTCTTGCAGACTAGGGGTGTTTTCAGACATGACGCTAACCCCAATTTAACCACACTTTAACCACACTTGAACATTTCTTATGCATGTTGCAGAGCTGTAAGTGTGGTTAAACTGGGGTTAGCGTCATGTCTGAAAACACCCTAGGACAACTAATTCAGTGTAGTCTGGGCTCCCCTTCTTCCTGCCTAACAGCTGACAAGTGGGGAGCAGGGAATGTGAACCTCAGGAGATTTCCTATCCCCAATTGATCAGCTGTCAACTGGAGCCTAGCCCAAAATGAATCACTTAAGAGGCTTGATTGAATTGACCAGGGGAAGGAAAAGCCTAGTAATTTCACCAGTGGTTCTGATCTACACACAACCTGGGCTACCTGTCAAGAAAGAGACAAGTGGCTCCATACTTTTGAGGAGCTTCCAACACATCTGTCCCATAGCAGGTTGGATGTTCTCAAAACACATAATACAAAGTGTGAGTTTAAGGGCAAATGATGCACCTTTCTCAATTAATCTGCTGTCACAAGAAAACAGTGAGATACTCCACCTGGACCTATCATTCTTGCATCTTTTCACTTGGCTACTTCTGCCCTAACTCATGAGTTGTCTTTGTCTCTTTCCATGGCACTTGTGAAGAATTCATGCTGGGCTTCAACTTGTATGTTGTGTACACGCAAGTGGCCTGGATGTCTTCAAAGTAGAAAGATATCTCTACAGCCTCTTTTGCTGATGGACTTGCTTACCTGACTAAACTGAAACAATGAAACATTTCTCTGCTGTTTACTAGGATACATTTAACTGTTATCTTGATTAAAGAAACCCCCATTGATAGCAAGCCTCTATTCTGCTTCCTTTAGTGAACTACTTTCTTAAAGGTAAATGAATACTTACTCACCAGTTATCAAAGCTGCCTTCTCTATGGTATCTGAACTTGGTTCTTCTCAAATCGATGGGCCCACCATTTGAATCATAAGCTAGATGGTCCTTCAGCCAGGCAGGTGGATGAAATGGCAGCCCTCAGGGCCTCCCTAGTGTGTTTAGTTTTCCTCAAGGATAAGATTGTTTTTAGATCTAACAACCATTATTACTAGTTTAACAGCATGGGAAGTAAAAGACAAGTCTTATGCATAGTAGTCATAAGTAAACTGTAAGTCTGTGCTTTCACTTTGCTAAATCGCAACATATACATAAGAATATAAAAAGTGCCCTAATGGGTCAGACTAAGGCTGCATTCCCATCTGCGGCGGCGGTGGCAGCAGCAGAGGGAGGGGCGAGGGAAGACGCGGCAGCACAGAGGAGCCGGCTGACAAGAAAAGAGCCGGTGCAAACAAGGATCTGCCATGACTTCTCTCGCACATATCAGGGCAGGATTTTGCGCCCTGACATGCGCGAGAGAAGCCGTGGCAGATCCCCGTTCGCACCGGCTCTTGTCAACTGACTCCTCCGTGCTGCCGCGTCTTCCCTCGCCCCTCCCTCTGCTGCTGTCGCTGATGGGAATGCAGCCCAATTGTCAATCAAGCCCAACATCCTATCTCTGACGGTGGCCATTCTTGATGGCTTCGGAGAAGTATCCAACAGGTCATAATGGAGTGATCCAGTCCCTGCTTTTCACTCCCAGCTGCCAAAAGTAAGAGGTTACTAGGGGTGTGCAGGCCCCCAGAGGTTACTAGGGGTGTGCAGGCCCCCATGTCGTTTTTGTTATTAAAAAAATGTTGTTTTCATTATTGTTATTAACAATGTTGTTTTCGTTATCGTTATCATTTTTGTTATCATTTTTGTATTGTTTTTATATCATTTTCGTTATCAGTATCGATATCCATAATCGTTATTGATATCAGTATTGATATTGGTACCGTTTCAAACAAAGATTTTATTTTTGGTATCGGTATCGTTATTGATTCCTGTGCACAACTAATATTTATCTAAATCTAAGGGAGACAGGGGAAGGGGAAAGGAAAACTATCTATTATCTAAACAATTATCGATATAACTATTCTAATCTAATCTATATGTCTATAATATATATATATATATATATTATATTCTTCCCCCTGTACATATATATAAAAAATGTACAGGAAGGAGAAGGTAAAATATAGGGTACGAAGAAGGAAAGGTATTGGTGGAAATACCTAATAAATAAATAATACAGTGAGGGCTAGGGAGGGTTTTTTATGTGCAAACACCACAGTTCTGTAAACGCAACCTGACAAGCAGAGCTCTCAGACAACGGAGAGAAAAAAAACCTGGCCCTCTCAATATAAAGGGTTGCAGTGTCCTCCCCCAGAACCCCCCTGATTGGTTGTGGGAGGCAGCAAGAGCATGGAGCAATCACAGAGTCCTATGGGACTGCTAGGACCTGCTTGCGCTGCTCATCATTGGCCAGGGATACATCCATCAGATACCGCTGAGCTGCTCACCCCTCCCAACACAGGCCCAGTTCAAGAGTTCAGCCCTGTTAAGACTCCGAGATATCTGCTCCCTCTTCCCCTGTCTACATTTCCCCTCCAAAACCCAACTGCCACAGCACTAATAATAACGACAATGATAATGACATTGTCGTTTTTGTTTCTTGTTATCGTTTTTGGTATCGTTTTTGATATCGATATCTGTATCGATATTGGTATTGTTACCATTATCAGTATTCTCGTTGTCGTTTTTTGTATTCTCGGTTGTTTTTGTTATCATTATTGTTCTTAGTTGTCGTTTTCGTTATTGCAATAACGAAAACAAAAGCAACAATTTTTGTTATTGTAATAACGAAAACGACATGGACACCCCTAGAGGTTACATCCCCAAGTTTACTTGGCTAATAGCCATTAGTGGACCTTTGCTACATACTAAAGAGTTCTGGAAAGGTACTTTGTAGCTACCTTAGGTCTTTGGGGACATTTACGACTACCCTAGCCAACACTGAAAAAGAAGTAAGATTTCAGTGTTTATAGCTTTCAATGACTGACGTAGTGATGTGTATTTATATTCAGATTTCTCTAGTATTTAGTACACATTGGTTACTTTGCAGTAGCTTGAAATGTCAGCATGATGACATCTCTTCTCTTTGGAAACAGCAGGAATAAAGACTGTATGTCAGTCAAAACACACTTTAAAAATGACATCTCTGAGAAAGTGTAAAATGAGAGTACTCTAATGGACTGGAAAAATTACAGCTTTGCAACAGACCAAAGTAAAAAAGACATCTTATTTTTCATCAACTATGATTTCATCCAGTGAGTTTGGTGCCATGACCGCAGTCATGCACAGAAGTTTTTTTTAATTGGATTCAAATGTTTATCAAAACTGCAGAATGCAGATTGTAATTGGAGAGGAATTGGATGTTGCACTGTGTGCAAGTAGTGCATTCACAAACTGCAGAACTGCACACAACATGCGCACTATGTACAGTACATTTATACCGCACACATGGTGCGTGCATGTGTGCACTGCATGCCTGAATGGCTGATGGGGACTGTACCTTTTCACTCTTGCACACACAGAGCAGTTTGTGAATCTGCATGGTGTGGGGCAGATGGAGAGAACTGATGATCCCTTGGTCTTTTCTTCAGTGCCCCAGTCCATGCAGACTCACAATAACAGTGGGGCAGAGATGGGGGGGCAGGGGGGCTTTAAAAGAATGAGAGAGAAGTCTGACTCTGGGAGTCTCAGAGGGATTGTAGAGGGAGTAAGTGCTAGGGTTTTTTTCTTCAGCCAACTTGAGATTCTCAGAGTCCCAACTGACAAGATTATACGCACACAATGAGCTCTGATTGTGTGTAAACAAATGAGACAATAGTCCACTGGAGCCCAAGTCTGATCTGTGCAGCCCCCACTCCGATGTTTACTGTGTCCAGCCTAATAGGGCTGCTAGTTGCATATATCTCATGTGCTTGCAGGCAGCCCCCACTGGCTGTGTCAGTGAGAGCGAGAACAAAGAGAGGGGCAGGAAGTGGTCGCTCCTCAGATGCTCTAGGATTTTTTGCCTGCAACTTAGTGGTGCTGGTGGACCTGTACATACGGAGGTGCTGCATGCAACCTAATTGATGGGATGTGGACACATGGGCACACATTAGCCCATATTTGTGCACATGGTCAGCTCCACATTCTCTGAGACCCTGCTGTGAGTGGGGCTGCGTGACCAGTGAGTGGATGAATAACTAATAAATGGGCAAATGGGTTAATACACCCCTCCCCCCCCCCCCCCCCAGCTCACCTTTGCTCTGACTCCCTGCTTCTGGTGGTGGGGTGGGGAAATTTGGAAATGGAGGATCCTGTTGCTATCTTAACCTGACCATCAGGTTTCTCCATCTCCAAGTCAATTTTCTTATGGTTGTACTGTTTTGCATGCCCAGAGAAATTCAACTTAAGCAAACTCCACTATAGTTCACCCTTACAACAATCATTTTTCTGGATGGGGAACTGAAGCTGATAGATAGTGACTTGTCCAGCCCATCCAGTGAGTTCATGGTTAAGACAGGATTTGAACCCTGGTCTAAGTAAAGTGTTGGTGTCTAATAGATAAGGTGTTGACCTTATCTATTGGAGTATACTGTCTCTGAAAAATATATAAATAATGACATCTAAATATGTATTTCTACACTTTAGACAGTGCTCTCTTAATTTTACCTTGCAAGATAAAAGCAACACTGCCAAGTGACTATCGGGTATTTTTTGGTAATTTCCAGTAGTGCCAGTATTTTAGGGTAATTTCCAGAAAAACGATGGGAAATCACAAGCGCCCGATACCGTTAGAACTGGAAGCGGGAAATAAAGTCAAATAGCCAAAAGCGCTCTCAAAAGGTCAGTATTTCCTGAACGAGAGCATGTGCCTTCACTTCAGCCTTATGTCTACTACCCGCCACCCCCCAAGGTCTTGGGATATCTGGGGGTTCAGGCCAGTAGGGCCCTATATCTGACACTGGTGCTGCTTAATGTGAGGTCGGGGCCAATAAAACATCTACCATCTATTATCTTATTCAGGATGAGGCTGCCAACCTCATATGCATTTCGGAGATCTGGTTGGACAAGGCATCTGGGCCTGTTTTGTCCCAGATGGTGCCAGCCTGGCACTTGGTGCAGCATCAGTCTAGGGTCAGAGGTTTGCCGGGGGGCAGTGGCTGTGTGATCTGTAAAGACACCTTGACCTCTTGGAGGTATCTCATGCCTGACTCACCCAACATGGAATGTTGTGGTAATTGAGCACCTTGTGTTGGATTTGGCAGAGGGTAGATTGGGGATTCTGATGGTGTATTGACTCCCTGTCTGCTCTAGCTGAGCTGGTCTCGGTGGTGGTACTGAGATCACGCAAACTTATTGTTTTGGGTGATTTCAACATACATGCTGAGGTCAGCCTTTTAGGGGCACAGCAGGAGTTCATGGTCACCATGACAACCATGGCCCTATCCCAGATTATATCTGGCCCAACACACAAGGTGGAACATTGGATTTGATGTTTTGCACCAGCCTGGAAACAGAGTTTTCGATTCTCAGGGGTGTTGTTACAATATCATTGTCATTGTTGGACAATGACAATGATGATGAATCTGTTGTTGATGAATCTGTTGTTGATTCATTGTTGATGAATCTGAGCCTTCTGAAGGCTCAGATTCATCAGGGTGCTGGACCAGTTCAGTTGGTCCACCCCCAGAATATAATGGATCAGTTGGTTTTCAGAACTCTCTGGGCAACAGGGCCTACTGACAATGGGTTTGATCCCAAACCCCTGCACATGTGGCTTATGTGCTCGTCTGTGGTTTGTGTGTGGCTTGCGCACAAGCCATACACCCACCTGAATGGGGGCACGTGAAATGCACACCCAGATTGCAAACGAGATGCACACAGGCTATTTGTGCTGCACATAAGGTTTAGAATAGAGCCCCTTGACGGCTACTTTATCGATGACCTGGTTGCCTTGTGGAATGTCATCTTCACCATGGCCATCAACACAGTTACACTCAGACGTCTGCTCTCACCGCTTCGACAGCGCAGATACCCCTGGTATAGAGGACATGAGGCTTTTGAAGCAGGAAGGTAAGCAGTTAGAGTGCAGGTGGCACTCAACTCACACTGAAGCCGACCGACTGTGGCATAGATCATTTTTGAAGGACTATGCTGTGGCGGTGAAGAGAATTTTCTTCTCCACTATTATACTATCTGCAGAGTCTCATCCGACAGAGCTTTTCCAAGTGATGAGAGGCCTGGTTGATCTGGCCTGTCTCCACCAGGAAATGGAGTCATCAAAAGCCTGCTGTAACATTTTTATTAATTACTTTGCAGAAAAAAAACTTGCTTACATTCACCACGACTTGTGTGTTACCACTTTGACTGCAGGACCAGAGTTTAGGGTTATGGAAGCTCAGTCTTGTCTTGTTTATTTGGAATGGTTTCAATTAGTATCATCCACCAATGCGGGGAAGGTGCTTGGGACTCTGAGGGTAACCAGTTGTGAATTAGATCCTTGCCCGTTCTGGCTGGTGAAAGCCAGATCGGAAATGTTGGGGCCTTTGTGATGGGGGTTGTCAGTGCCTTCCTTCAGGAGGGCATGGTGTCAGACGCCCTTCAAATGGCATTTGTATGGCCCCTGCTTAAGAAACTATCTTTGGACGCTGACTCCCCGGTCAGCTATTGTCCTGTCTCTAATCTACTGTTTTTAGGGAAGGTTATTGAACAGGGGGTTGCCCAGCAGCTGCAGGCTCATCTTGATGCTATCGGATTCCTGGACCTTTTTCAGTTGGGTTTTCATCCTGGATATTTATTATTATATTTATTTATTATTTATTATAAGAATGGCTTCATATGGCACGGAGACTGCAGTTGTGGCCTTGGTTGCTGACCAGTGTTTAGAGATTGACAAGAAAATTCTACTCTGTTGGTTTGTTAAATCTTTCAGTGGCCTTTGATACAGTTGATCACAAGGTGTTGTTGACATGACTGCGGGACCTGGCAGGGGGTGCTCAGGACTGCTCTTGAGTGGTTCCATTCCTTCCTGTCGGGGTGGTCTCAGCGGGGTGGTGATAGGTGATAAAATCCAGCAGGGTTTTAGTCTGTCTCCCCTCTTGTTCAATTTGTACCTGAGGCCACTGGGCAAGATCATTCAGAGATTTGGGGTGAAGTGTCATCGGTATGCTGATGACACCCAGCTCTACTTCTCTTCGTCTAAACCAGGTCCTGAAGTGATGATGGTTGGCGAGGCTTGTGGCTTGGAAGGGATTGGGACTCCTGTTGTTGATGGAGTGCGGCCCTCTCTGGTCAATTAGGTCTGCAGCCTTGGAGTGTTTCTCGATGCTTTGCTACACACACCTGGATCTTCAGGTTGCGGCAGTGGCCAGGAGCGCTTTTCACCAACTCAGTCTGGTGAGGAGGCTGCAGTCTTTTCTTTCCCTCTTGGATCTGCCCACTGTCATCCATGCTTTCATCACCTCGAGGCTAGACTGCTGCAATGCGCTCTATATGGGGCTGCCCTTGATGACTGTTTAGAAGCTGCAGCTGGTGCAGAATGCGACGGCCGGGTTCCTTTCGGGAACAGGTCACTGGGAGCACATTACACCAGTGCTCCGGAGTCTGCACTGACTCCCTATAGCTTTCCTGGAACAATTCAAGGTGCTGGTTTTGACCTTTAAAGCCCTGAATGGCCTGGGCACCCATATATCTAAAAGACAGTCTTCACTACCATATCTTGTTGCTGCCGCTGCAGTTGACCGGGAATGCCCTCCTGTAGGTTCCATCTGCCACTCTTGTTCATGCAACAAGGGCACTCAGTTGCTGCTCAATGTTGTAGAACGTCCTCCCCTTGGAGGGTTGTCTGAGTATGTGCCTGAGTATCTTTCGGAGGCAGTGTAAGACCTTTCTTTTTAATAAAGCATTTGGCAGTCAGGGATAGGGATTGAATGGTTGAGGCTGAACTTGGTAGGAGATTTTTTTGTTTGTTTTTTTTAGATTCTATTTTAATGTCTTTTATTTGTATTTTTTTTTTATGAGCTACCCTGAGTCTTCGGGAAAGGGTGGAGTAAACATGTAATTATATAAATAAATAAATTTAAACAAATGTGTGTTTACTGCTATTTTGTTTACAAAGCTTTATTTATACTACTGATAAAAATTTATTTTGCAGTTTATAATCCTGACCACCAGATGGCAGCTTTGCATAAGAGTTTCAGTTCTGAAATCTACAGCAACTGGAACCGGAACAGCATATAACCCAATTAATTCTGGTCAAGCCAGTAAAATCAGGTGGTGTTGTAGAACTTACTATAAACATATAATCATCTGTATAACTTACTATCAACATATAATTATTACAATAAACCTATAATAATCATCAATATTCTGTTGATGAAAGAGTTTCATATTTCTCTCAAACATGTCTAGTACCCCAGATGATCTGGCAGATCAGTTTCATGATGCAACCACCATACTTCGTCAAACAATCCCATTATTGTTGACAGACACGCATAATCAAATGCTGACAAAATTTATTTCAATATCTCAAATAATCTCTCTCTTAAATGGTAAGCTTTAGTAATGTCATCAGTTGCTGGAGATGCAATGAATTTGCATGTGATTAGGCTCAGTAGGTTTGGGCTCTTGAGCTTGGAGAAGAGACGACTTAGAAGGTGTATGAGAGAAGTTTACAGAATCATGAGTGACATGGAATGAATGAGACTTGGTTCATTTTCTAGTAGATATCAATCCATATCTGTACTGATTTCCTGCCAGCATCAGCAAAGAGGTCAATAACTGAACAACCTGGCACTAGAATATAAGCAGGACCCTGATTCTCTGGTGGAATTTTTAAAAAGAAATCCAGGGAGTCTGTGGGCCTCATGGCCCAATTCTGTGGGTCCCTGCCCAACCCCCGCTCTCCGTGATGGGCTGGGTTGCAGGGTGGGGGTGTGTGACTTCTGGAAGTTGCTTCCACCCGCCCCAGCCTGCATGGGCTCAGACAGCGGCAGCAGCAGGAGCACCTGAGCGCTGCCGCTGCCGTCCCCTCCTCAGCCCAGCCGGCGGTGTTTCTGATCGGGCTGGGCTGGGGAGTGGGAGAGCAGTGGCAGTACTCAAAGCTCCTGCTGAGTGGGCTGGGTTGCATGGGTGGGTGTGACTTCCAGAGGTTGCCTCCCCAGCCCAGCAACTCACTTGGGGGCAGCAGCTTCCCTAGCAGGGCCTTCTGCACTCCTGTCCACTTCCCAGTTCTGCCCAACAGGGCCTCCCAGAGTGGTGCATCCAGATGATGTCATCAGGCTACACTGCCCTGAAAGGCCCCATCAGGCGGGGCTGGAAGCGGCCAGAAGGAGTGTGCTGGAGGGCCAGCCAGGGAAGCTGCTGATGCCACCGCCACTGGGTAAATTTCTGGGGAGGGGAGGGGAGGGAGGAAGCAACTTCTGGCAGCCCCTCCCCACCCAACCCAGCCTTGACCTCTCTGCAGGAGCCCAGATTCCTTCCATACCCTCTTCCCAGAGCAAATCTCCTTTCCCCCTCCTCTCCCTCACAGGTCGAAGAGAATTTCTGCACGTGGGAGAAGCAGGGGAGGAGATTCCATGGAAGAGGGGGTTTTCTGTGGGAAGTCTGCAAATTGAAGTCTTGGTAGCATCAGGAATCTGGGTGAAATGACACTCATTCTTTGGTCGTTTTTAAATGAGATGCTACCACGCAGGTCCTCCCCCATACCCCACGTGTGCAAATGGCCATGTAAAAGAGGTGGTGGGTGGGCACGCACTCCTGTGACCCACACACCCCTAACCATGTCCCTGCAAAGAGCAACCTGTAAAACCTCAGGTTGCTCCGTGCGGGGGCATGGTTGGAGATGGGCCCTGAACATAAGGGAGGCATATTAACAAAACATTGTGAGGAAGTCTGCATTGGTAGTGGCTACTGCCGTGACACATCTGTTCTGTGGATAAACTGAAAAAAGAAATTGGATCGTAATTTCCCAGGTGATAAATGCAAAAAAGGCCTAGACCTGAAAAGTCAGACACAGATGAATAGATCATGGTCAGACAGAGACAGCATATGGGAGAAAGTAAAGTTCATTATTATAGATTCCTTGGTAAACCACACAGTTTTAAAAATTGGCGTATTAAATTTAGTCCTGAGATTAGTGTTGTACATTACCATCTCATTTTACGTTATGTACCTTTGTACCTCATGTGCCTTATGATTTGCAGAGTAAACAAATCTACATTGTAAAAAAAATGCACTTCTTAGATAATATGACATTAAACAAAACCCAAGTACTTTTCATTTTTCTGCTTGTTCATATTACCATTTGCCTCGCACTAAAATATAGGAAAAAATAGATTGCTGTTCTAAAAAAGAAAATTGTCTGTAATCCTCTCTGCTGAGCTCAACAGGGCACATCATACTGGTCAGTGGAAGTTTGTCCGAGTTCCCCGTTTCTAGGGGTAAGCATTGGAAGAAAAGGGAGTTGGGGAAAATGGGGGAAAGAAATTTTTTAGGGAAGCTAGATTACAAATTAGAAGGAAGAAACTCATGAATTAGCAGGAAAATAGAAGCCAGAAGCACAGCAAGCTCATTGATCATAATATCCAATAGTCTTTTAAAGGAGACTGTTAAATAGACAAAATAATCAGACAGTAAAAGCTGACAAATCAGGTGAACCAACTTAAGTAGATAGGGAGTCTTAGGACACTAGAATATTTTTCCCTGCTCTTTCTTCCTGACATATCAAAGTTGTTAGCAACTGGAGGTGCGGTTCATGGGGTATTCTAGTATCTGGGTTCTATAATTATGTGTTGGGTGCCTGGCTGGTGGGACCTGCACACTTGCTCAGGATCTAACTGATCACCATATTTGGGGTTGGGCAGGAATTTTCCCTAGGTTCAGGTTGCCAGTAGACTTGGAGGGTTTTTTGCTTTCCCCTGCAGCATGGGTATGGCTCACTTGTTTGAGACATATGATTTATAAGATTATTCCCTGTTATTTCAGGCATTGGTGTGCTCTGGTCAGTTCTGATCTCTTTTGACAGGTTTTTGTCATAGATTCTGGGTCAAGTTGGATAGATTTTTCTGTGTGGGTAGTTTGGGTCTTGTGAATCTTGTACTAATGCAGGGGGGCTAGCTCATGGTGACTTCCTATAAATTTCCAGCACTATCTGATCTCTACCAAGCACAATACTCGCTAGATGTCAACAAATTTTGGTTCATGTATTCTTTAATTTTTTGTTGTTGTTTGTATTATTATTATTTTGCTCCGCCTGTGTCACATAGCATGTTAAGAACATAAGTGCCATTCTGGGTCAGACCATTGGTTTCATCGAGCCCAGAATCCTTTCTCTAACAGTGGCCATTCTCTAGTCACTTTGGAGAAGTACACAACAGAGTAATCCATTCCCTGCCTTTCACGCCTGCCTCTTGAAAGTCAGAGGTTATCTACTTTCTAACCACCATTAATGGACCTATCCTCCCAGAACTTATTTAGTCCTTTTTAAAACCCAGCTATGCTACTGGTCTTGGCCATATTCTCTGGCACCAAGTTCCACAACTCAATTGTGCATTGTTTGAAAAAAATATTTTATTTGTTTTAAGTCTGCTGCGAGTTAGTTTCATGGAGTGTCTCCTAGTTTTAGTACTGTTTGAAAGGGTAAATAACCACTCCCTATTTACTTGTTCCACACCACTCATGGTTTTATAAAGTTCTATCATATCCCCTCTCAGTTGTTAATCTTAATCCTCCTTTGCTAATTTTGAGAATAATCATGATTTTTTTAGGAAACATACTGTAATAGAACACTAGCGAGTAAAGGAGTGAAAAGAGCAAGCTCAGTGCCTAAAAACAGGTAAGAGAAGGAAGCAATGGACATGGTACTGAAATTTAGGCCACTTTTAGATGAATGTGGTGCACTCATGCCTGAAAATCACATGCCTTTGAAAAAGAGCGTGGACAGGGTTTAACGTGCAGGGACGCGCATTTTCATGCTTGCACATTTTTTTTAAAGGTGTGAATGAATGATCGAGGTTTTTTCATTCGCACCTTTAAAAATGCGCGAGTGCGATAATGCAAATCCCCAACACATCGAAACCCCACCCATGCTCTTTTTCAAAGGTGCATGATTTTCAGGTGCAAGTGTGCTGCGTTCATGTAAAAGTGGCCTTAGGTAAAAGGTGAATAACTGCAAGGAGGATCTGAAAAATTAGATTAATCCTTAACACTTCAGATACAGTCTGTTGCTGAGTCTTGTCGCTTTGCTTTTGTAATATTGCTAAAATCTGGCCCTTCCATACTGCTTCCACTGCCAACACCATAGTCTATGGTCTAATCATCTCTCATCTGGTAAAGGCGTGGGGGGTTGGGTGGAGATGTGATATTGGGTAGGTTTTGTGGGGCGGGGGTTAGTTTGTTTTTAATTCATTTTAAAAGTTCTTATGTATTGTAAGTTGCCCAGAGCCTCTGGGAAGGGCAGCATATACATTCAAATAAATAAACAAATAAATTAATGGTTTAACAGCATCAGGTACGTTGCTGGTGCTATATAGCAACAGCAACCACTGTTATGAAACTTTCCCAATTCAGTGAAACCTGCAAACAACTGCTCCTGAAATAAGTTTCCTTAAATTCAGCTGAAATGTGAGTGCTCTTGCTCTCTTAACACATTGTACAAGCCATAGGTTCAGATAAAGCATGCCCTCACCCGTTCTCACGGAAATCTTGACGTTTAGATAGTATCTTCCATGCACTGTCTCTTAGCCAGTATGAACTGTATTTAGTGCCCATATCTATTTTTACAGGACAACCCTTCACTATTACAGGGTAAAGCTACATGTGTCGGCTGGGCTGCTACGTCCCAGGCTGGCCCAGGACACGGCAGCCTGGGCAGTCAGGGTGCGTGCCCACAGGAGCACGGAACATAAATGGTCCCAGTGGGCTGACAGCAGCACAGCCCAGGCGTGGGAAAAATGGGAACATGCAGCTTCCCACCCCCGCCCTGCCCCCAGCACCCTGCCCCCCATCATGACAGGCAGCCATCACAGCCAATGATACCAGAAGCAGCCCAGGCTGACAGACCAGCCCAGAGCCAGATGTGCAGGCTCCGCAATGGCCCGCTTTGCCCTGGTCCAGTGGGCCTTAGCTCAGGCTGTTACCTCCATTGGCTGTGGAGGTGAAAGCCAGGACTAGCTGCCAACATGACCTGGGATACCCCGGGTCAACATCTGGCAGCCCAGAACCATATGTGACAGAAGCCCTCGGACAGGGCCGGCCTTACCATGTGGTGGTCGCCTCGGGCCCCGCTCCTTGGGCGGGAATGCACTCGGGTCCCCCAGCTCCTGGCCACTGTCAGTCTCGGAGACTGACAGTGGCCAGGAGCTGGGGTACCTGAACGCGGGGTCCCTTTGAGTCTCAGCCAGGGAGTACGGCCGGAAGAGATGGGACCTCGTCCTCTCACTCTCTGGCCGAGTCCGAGACAGGCAGTGGAGGGGGCCAGTGGGAGTGAGGGAGAGGCAGGGCCCTGCCTCTCCCTCACTACGTGCGTGGCCCCCTCCACTGCCTGTCAGTGTCTCAGCCAGGGTGAATGTGGGAGAGGCGGGGCCTCTGCCTCTCCCTCATTCCCCCTGACCGAGACTGACAGGCAGTGGAGGGGGCCAACGGGAGTGAGGGAGAGATAGAGACCCCACCTCTCCCACACTTCCTGGCAACTTTCAGTGGCGGCGCCTGCCCGAGCCAGGGAGCCGGCGAGCGGGTCCGGTGCGAGGCCTAGGCCGGCGGCGGCGGTGACGGATCTGGTAAGTGCCCCCGAAATGGCTGGGTTTGGGGATGGACGCAGGGAAGTGCCCCTCTGCCCACCCCCAGGCCCGGGTAGTGTGCCGCCCCCAGACCGAGTCGGTGAGCGCCCCCTGAGCCAGGGAGTGCCCCTAGGCCCGCCGCCCGCTGGTGGAACACAAAAAAGCCCCACATTTCTCCCCCACCCTGGGCTCCGCAAATTGTAAGGCCAGCCCTGCCCTCGGGGCAAAGCAGGCCTAAGCAGACTACTGTCACATCTGGCTTTACCCACAGTCAATAGGAGATTTGCCTTTGACTTCAATGGGTGGAGGGTTGCACCCTTTCTCTTGAAAATGATGTAACAAGACACATTATCATGGTCATATTGGTACAGAACATAGCTTCTGGATGTTCTGGCAGCAGAAGTTGTGGAATGTTTTAGAAATATTTCCTAAAGCACGTATGAAGGGCAAAATGAACACTATACTTCTTGCTTATATAAAAGTAGGTCTGTGGAAGAAAGAGGTCTTCCAATCAAAACCTTGTTGTTATCAGCTTGTTGATATATTTGTTGTTGTTTTTTAATTATTATGCACAATATAACTTTATAAACTATGGTCACCAACATTGTGCCTGAACTACCCACAAGAACAGTCAGATACATGTTTGGGGATAAAGAGGCACAGGTCGCAACTGTCAGGATCTCTGAGACTGAGCCACTCACCTTTGCCACTGGACCCAAGGTAAGAGACCAAAGAAAAATCCCTGCGCGTGGCCCAGGAATTGGGGAGAAAGAAAGAGGCACCTGGCCGGTCCAGGTATATACCTGGTGGCCTCTCCACCCACCAGGTGCCCTCCTCTACCCCCATTGGGCCACGGGGCCATGCCTCCAGAGCAGGGGCGGGGCAAAGGGACCTTTGCCCCGCCCCTGCCCAGTACCCTGTTCTGGCCAGGCAGGCACAAACCCACCCACCCTGCTGAGAGCATGGGAGGGGGGGGTTCTCTTTTGCTTGTAAGGACACCAGATAAAAATGCTGCAGAAACAGAATTGTTCCTAATATCATCTGAGAACACAAAATGGGAAAAATTTCTGTAGTCACATTTTATACTAAGAGGTGCAGCAGTAACAACTGTTTAAGGTCGTTTTCAGACAAGACACTCAAATTCAATTCAATTATTTATTAGGGGCATTGGTTTTCACCATATCCCTTAACGTTAACAAAGTTAAAATACACAGGCAAACACAATTTTCCATACATAAAATAAATAATAAATTCGCGATCCATTATAGACAAATTAACTTTATATATATATATATATATATATATATATATATATATATATATATATATATAATTAAAATCAGGAGAACAAACCAAGTCCTCCATTGTTCGCTCCCAATTCTAAAACAAGAAAAGCAATCTACTGATTACAAAAACCCTGCCTCCACTAAGGGGAAAACCTCTTCAAGGGAGCAATTAAGCTTCTATTAGCTATACTTTTGCTTGACCCAAACCAACAACACTAATCAAGACATGGAAAGGGCACATTTGGCCAATTGATCTTGAATTAATAGTCTTTTCTTAGATATATAAGAAAAGGTATATAAACGAGGTATATATAAGAAAAGGTATATAAACGATGCTACAGCCAATAAAGCTGCCTTGTGAGAAAGCCTGAGGAGGAATCCATAACAATTACTAGAACTAAAGGAGAGACCAGATGGCAGTAACGGGGATAGCCAAGCTGCCCTTAGCACCTCAAAATACGGACATCTTAATAAAAGATGTTCCGTGGTCTCCATTTCCTTTTTGTAGCAAGGGCATAATCACTGGTCACAGGGGGTGTTCTTATACCTCCCCTCTACAACTGCAGTCTTGACCAGCTGCCATCTGAGCAGGGTATACGCTCTACGAAGCTTGAGGTTCTCCAGGATATCTAAATAGGGTTCAAAGGAAAACCGATCCTTGATTATTCCCAAGTAGGGTACCACCCTCCATGCCCCTACTTGTGCTATATCTTCCTGACACGTGATATCTTGGATTCTGCCAAGGATCTGTGATCTGATAGACGGAAGTGAACCTCCACTAAAATACTGAAAAGAGAACCCCATTCCTCTCAAGAGCCTCCCCAAATATGATATCCATGGGTATACCCGCACTCCCTGATGAATAAGTTCCTCTTTCAAACAAAGAAGCAGCAACGCCGTTTCCTGCTGGGCTAGCAATCTTATTCAATATCTCACATAGGCCTTTCTACCTCTCAGAACTCCCCAAGATCATGTAAAGTGAGGACACCCATGCACCAGTAGTAGGAGGCGTACGTTTGGGCTGTCTCCACTTTGCCGACGACGTAGTTTTTCTCGCCCAAACAGAAGTTGGCATTAAAAGGGCTTTGGAGAAATTTCATCAATATTGTGAACTGAATGGACCGGTGCTGAATACTCAAAAAACTAAGATCTTGGTGATGGGTAAAAGAAAGCTCCCCCCTAGTTGGAAAACAGGGGCACTGAGTCAAAGGCCTTATTAAAATCTACAAAGGCCAGATATAGCTTCCCTTTCCTAATCATGGTGAAAGGACTTACAGATGTTGAACCTTCTCTTTATCTAAATTACCTCTTTTTACACTATATTGAGAAAACACGCACCTCTGAAAATCCTGGTCCTGACTTTAGGCAACTCATGTTGAAAACTTTGGCCACTCGCTCTAATTTATTGCTTTTGCCATATTTTCTTTTTAATTCCTCTTAATTAACATTTTAATGATTCAGTGGTAAATCAGATCCACCTTGAAAACAAGATTTTCTCTGTGACCTGATGCATCTACAGTAGTATATCCAGCTTTCATTCAAGTGAGCACATGTTCTATTGAATGTAGACACATTCTTATAGATTAACATAGTGGTGAACGTGATTTGCCTAAGACAATAGCAGAACTCAAAAATAAAGTTCATATAGAGCTTTTGTTTTAGGTTTTTTTGGGGGCGGGGGCAGGATTTTGTATTCTTAGAGAATAAATAGAGGATTCATATGATGAAAGTCTTTTGCTTTAAATTTGGGAAACGTCTGAGGGGATGAGCCACACATACACTTTGGAACATCTGTGAATAATGCTATCACAGTTTCCAGCCTGAAATTCAGCTTTCCCTTATATTGAGGGAGGCAGCTTGTAACTCAGCCAAGCTGAGGTTTTCAGTGAAAACATATAGAGCATTCATATCTAATTTGTGGCTGGAATATGCTGATGGCCATGCACTATATTTGCTTCGTAAGCTTTCTTTCTACCACCAAGAACTGAGGCCCTTCTTGAGGTATGGAACGCTTTAGCACCAACTACCAAAAGTTAGTTTCAGGAGAGGTCTTATATGCCAACCTCTGCATTGTAGATTTTTAGAGTGTATCACATTTTATCCCTCAACTGTTCCAGTATTTAGAGATTCAGCCCCAAGTGCTTCAGCTATCAAATCTGATGTAAATTTGGGAAAGTTATTACAGATATTTTTATCTGGAGCTCTCTAGAAATGTTGAACTTCTTAGCTGCGGTTTTTTATATGTTCAGATTAATCCATACTATTAAGAACGTTTAAATTAGATAGGTTGGATTGCAGGAGCAACATGATTAAATGAAAATTCTGAGCCAAGTAACTGAGTCCAAGACTATGTGGTTTGGAACAGATTTTGCTTGTTTATTTACACATCATATTGCAAGCAGTGCTCAAATACAGTAATCCTGGCCTGTGCAATTCCTCTCAGCTTGTATTAAAAGTTAATAAATTTCAGGCTCACCATTGTGCTTACACAGTGTAGTTTGTAGTGCAGAATTTTCTTAATAAAGGAAATTAGTTTTTACCGATGAAGCTTCCTTCTGATCATTTCTTTGAATCTGTGAGATAAGGAAACTGGATTGTGGTTAGCTCCATGGCACCACCCCTGTGGTCTGGCTAGGCCCCATAAATCCCTCTTGTGTCAGCCAGGCCACACTCCTCTAGCTCTTCAGAGACCCCTTGATCCCAGAGCCCTGTCCACACCCCCTGGCTTCCTGTTTGACTACCAGGCAGGATATACAGTTGTCTGGCAGCAGAAGGAAGCTGAATGAAATCTCTGGTTACTTACTTTTCCTGTGTTCTGCTCTGACCCAGCCTGTTCCGCATCTAATCTGACCTGATGCCTGATCTGCCACCTGGCACTCTGAAAGAAATACCATGGCATCTGGGAGAAGGTGAGGCATGACACAAGAGTAATAATCACTAGTAAGAATGGAACTCTTGGTATTGCCAAGAACCGAGAGTGCTCTCGGTTCTAATCCGATAATACCAATAATTCTCAGTATCAGAAATATTGGTTCTTTTGCATTGCTTTTTTTCTCCAATTTTTAACATTGCAGTTTTCCCCATTGAAATCAATGGCAAAAACCATAATGTTAAAGATCTGATACCGATAGATATGATAGAACCAATAAAGAGAGAACCGAGAACCGATAAAACCGAGAACCGAGATTTTGCCCAAAGTACCATCCCTACTTACCATTTTTGTTCTGTTCCAGTTTGAATTCACCCAGTGTGTGAATTCCACTGGCATTCACAGAAGGGACTATAAATCCTATATAAAACAGTCGTAAATGTCATTGCTGTGTTTAGAATTATTAGGATTCCACTGATAATATTTAGATAACTGAAAAGTGTTGATAGATGTACGATATCTAATATGTGGTTAATGAAAGAAATCCATGAAGCAACAACGGTACTGAATAAATCGAGCACTAAGAAAATTAGGATCAATGACTAAAGCCAGATTTTGTGGCCTTTTATCAATGGCAGCTGTAACATAGCATTTGAATATGCAGAAATTTACAATGAACTGAAATTTCTTTCTGACCGTAGGTGACAGTCAGTCTTATGATGTGTAATAGTGGATTGACAGTTGTAGCGTACCAACTTCCAGGCTGTGTTTATTTATCTATGGGCAGTCCTTTAAAAACAGTTAAAATAGCTTCTCCGGAAGCAGTAAGTTCCTAGGTTGCATAAAAACAACTGCTGCTATTTAGTTTTTATTTATATTGCTTTTAATTTGAGCCAATAGCTCTTTTGCATTAAAAACAAACAAACTCAGTTGGTCACTTCTATACTTTTTATTTTGTATGTTGTGTCCTACCCCATTTTCTCTTATTGTTCTGCTTTCTGACAATTTCAAGTTGTATAAAGTAAAATGTCTGACTTTTTTTTTAACCTATTGATTTTTGGTTTTTAACATCACAATCAGTAGATTTTAACCTCATTATATTTAAATGTTTGAAACACCAATGATTGTTTTCCTATGGCTCCTTCTCACATGATTGTATGTATCAATCTATCATAATCTAATCTGCATGTCATTGATTGCAGCTCCTAGTCATCTTGAAGTCATGAAAGGGGGACAAATATAAAGATCTGTCTTGAATCTTCTCAAGCCGTTTTTAGATCTGCATCGAATTTGCAGATTAGTTTTCATTCAAGCAAAATTAACAGTCACAAAATCTCGCACATTTAATGTTTACAAGTGTATAATTTTGTGGATTAACATTCTGTTATCCATGCATGTATGGACAGCCGCAGTGCCAGGCTTTTCTAAATTCACGTAGTCATGCAGGAATTAAATGGTTAGACGTGAATTCCAGATTTTCTCCCACAAATTTCTAAATCCAGTTTTGTTAAACCCCAATGTCAGGGTTTTACAAAAGCAGATTTAAATCCAGACATTTTCACATTACACGAGTGAGAGCTGTTTAAACATACCACTTACACATGTATTTACCTTCATGCGTGAATTTTATCTCACGTAAAAGCACCCTCAGGCCGTTTTCAGACGAGCGCGGCGGCGCCCGCGCTTGTTTCTTTAAAAAGCCGGCAGCCCGTTCTACACGAGACGCTGCCGCCGAATACGCGCATGCGCGGCCGACGCGCATCCATTTCCGTGCGCGAACTGACCGGGTCGGCGATCGAGGCTGGTCAGACGCGGCCGGAAATGGATGCGCGTCGGGCCGCACATGCGCGTATTCGGCGGCAGCGTCTCGTGTGGAATGGGCTGCCGGCTTTTTTGGAAACAAGCGCGGGCGCCGCCGCGCTCGTCTAAAAACGGCCTCAGTCTCGGTAATTTCTGACTTGTTACATGCCTGAGAAGGGCCCAGGGTGACCCTAAAGCTTGCATACAGTAGTTGGTCCAATAAAATCTATAATTTTAACTACTTTGATTTATCCTTGTTATTTTAATCTCTCCTAAGGGTGGGTACTCACAAGTCACATTTTTTCCTTGTTCTGTTACCAATCAAAAGACAGAAATAAGAAGCAAGACCCTTCTTAAAGACAGTGGCTACTGTTATTTGCTTAAACATTTCTAACTCAAGAACGATTAATGATATCCCAAGCTATTTTGGTTTGCATTTAAAGTTTATACCTTCTCTGTGGGTTTTTGTTGTTGTTGGTGGTGATGGTTTATTTGTGGGGCAGGGGGTGTAATAAAAAGATCACAGGCAGTGACCTTTTACTTTAAATTACTTTTACAGTAGTTTCTATTATACATACTTGTTTTGTTTTGGATGTTGTACTGTAGTAGTAGTAGTAGTAGTAGTAGTAAATTTTATTGTTTGGCCGTAACAAATTCAATACAAAATAGACATTGGCAGTAAACAACTTTTAGAAATAATAAATTGTAATCATAACTGTCAACAGCTATGAAGTCTGTTCATAGTGACCAGTGAAAAGGCCTTCGGTTCTCCAATCCAAGCTCACATTGACCTATCTAATAATCTGTCAGTTACATTGATCAAACCTGAAGCAACAACAATTAGGGCCCCCTCTTGTCCATAATAATAACCGACATCAGTATCACAAGTCCCTCTCAACCACTTACAGTTAGCCTGGTTTTCCTGTCAAGTTCTGCCAGCCAGGCAAATTTTGCCATCACTCTTGTTATTTTCACATTTGAATTAGCTAATAAATAGGCCAACTTTCAACTGCCATTCCAATGTTCTTTCCCTTTTAGAAATGGAGTCACAATTTTGGATCTTAGTCTTTCATTATACGGACAGTCAAACATATAGTGCTCAAGATCATCAATCTTAATCTGATGACAGCTACAAAGCCTCAGGTTATATATAATTCCCTTATATCTCCCTTCCAAAACTGTGAAGGGAAATAGTTGAATCCTTAGATGGGTGAAAGCAGCTCTAAAGGCTGTATTCTCAATAAATGATAAATACTCTTCATACATAAACAGAGTTTTGTATTGTGCAAATTGTGGTACAATTAAACAAACTTTAACTTGGGCCATATCAGCTTGAGTGAAAATATCACTAGTTCTGTCTTCCAACTGAGCTCTTGCTTTGCCAGTATGGCAGTTAGCGAACTCAGAGATGGACAGGTCATAAGCTTGGATCAGACATTCGGTTTTATCAGCCCACAAAGCTTTCCCCTTGAGCATTTTTTGCTCAATCAGACACAATTTAGGTAACCTGGAGTCACTCATGTAGAGAAGGTGTGTCCAATATCTAAATATAGTTAGTTTGATCTTATGTTTGACTGAGGGCACACCAAGCTCAGCCCTCACCATACTAAAAGGGGTGGAAGGAGGGACTCCCAAGATCCTTTTGCAAATTTTCAATTGCACTGCTTCAAGCCCCGGGGTATAAGCATGGTCCCAGACCCCAGCTCCATATATCATCTGTGGAATCAGTTTGCAGTTAACCAAATGGACAAGGGGTTTAATGACTTTGGCCCCAGCTGTCTCCAAAATCTCAAAATTCCATTAGAGGAAAGATCAGCTTTCAGCTTTACTGACTCTAGATGTTTAGTCCACCTGCCCAGATAATGAAATAATACCCCGAGGTATTTATAAAACTTGACTTGTTCTATGGAATGCAGACATATTTGCCATTTGCTGGGATAGAAATGGTTGGCAAATACCAGCACCTTAGTTTTTGAGTAATTTATTTCTAAGTTTGCTTCACAATAGTCCCTCAGTGCATCTAGCGAACATCGTATGCCTACATTTGTAAGTGCCAAGAGGACCATATCATCCGCATAAAGTAATGCCAAAATATGCCTCTGGCCAATACAAGGGGGGTGACATTGTTTGCTTGCTATAAAGACGACAATATCATTAATAAAAAAATTAAACAAAAAAGGAGCCAAAACACACCCTGTTTCACCCCATTAGAAGTTGTAATAGGCTCAAAAAGATGGCTATTTTTCATATGCCATACACAGATTTCTGTGTTGTTATACAAAATCTGAATCAGATTTAGTAGCCTGTGATCTATATTTGTTTTACTAAGTTTTTCCCACAAAAGGCTTCTACCTATCTGATCAAAAGCGGCTCTCAGGTCTACAAACACAGAGTATAGTTTGGTTTGCTTAATTACTACATATTTTGTAATCAAATGGGCCAGGACAAAGCATTGATCTGTTGTAGGGTGGCCGGCTTGAAATCCAGCTTCTTCCTCCACAATAATATGATTGGTTTCAGCCCACTCTTCAAGCTTACTTAATAATGATCGCGCGTACACTTTAGCTAGAATATCAATGAGACTTATTGGTCTGTAATTGGATGGAATAGACTAATCACCCTTTTTATATTTAGGAACTATTATGCTGGAGTTCCAGCCTGAGGGGATATTTCCCAGATGATTTATCGAAGTAAATAAGTTGCATAATATAGGTGTCCACCAGTCAGTGTGGTGCCTGAAAAGTTCCCCAGGTAAGGCGTCTTCACCAGGGGCCTTGTTAGCAATGCTCCTCAATAGGGTCCTGACTTCTAAGTCAGTAATAGGAGGCCAAGGGGGATGAGATGCCAGTTCTCTTTTCAGATCACTATGACAATTCCTATATATATTGAAGATCCCGTCAAAATATTGCTGCCACACTGAATTTGAGATATTGGCCTCAGATGCAGCAGTGTCATTTTTGACCTCATAGTTTACTAACTTCCAAAAGGATAACATGTCCTTACTAGCAATGGCTTCCTCCAAACAGCTCCAAAGGAGACATTGGTGATTTAATTTTTTCTTTTTTATCAGCTTTTTGTAACTGGCTTTGACTCTAATTAATTCTTAGAAAGACTGGGGGGATTGATCTGCTTTGACGTGTCTGGCTTTTTTATTTAAGTCTGATTTGAGTCTCCTACACTCGCCATCAAACCATGGTGCAGTATTAGAGAAGGTATTAATTGGATAAGGAACAAATATAGTGTCCTTGAGATATTTCGTTATTTTAAGAAAAAGAAAATTCAGGTCATCCCTGAGGGGGTTAAGTTTCCAAAAAATTTCCTTACATAATGCCAGATCATTTGCCAAAAAAAGCTCTTTACTAAATTCTGCCAGTTTGTTGTTCCACCTTGGGGTCTTTAGACCTTGAGTCAGTAAATGGGCTACTCCCAAATTAATTGGGTTCATTATTAATGCTGGGTCATGGTCAAACCTGATAGAAAATTCTAATGGCTGATGGTCACTACAGCCATAGGCCAAAACTTTACAGTCAAGTGATCTTTCCACGCAGGTACACAGATGTAATCCACTACACTTGTACCTGTAGGGGCAATAAAGGTCCAATTCCCAAAGGGATCTGAATTAGTCCTTCCATTTAGGACTTTATAATTTATTTTATATAGAAATTGGAGAAGCTGTAAACCGACTGCATTCAAAATTACATCCCTAGAGTGTCTGGTAGGGAATAAAAAATCATCCCCCTCCTCAATCGCCAGCATTTGGGGATGTTGTACAGCATTCCTGATTGCAAAGGTTTATGATCCTGGTGAGTTTTTCAATCTGTTTGTTTTGTGCAGCATAATGCAGTTTTGAGAAGATCTGGAGCGAATTAAGGGAGTTAACGCTAACCATTCCAGTGTGTGCAATATCAATCCAGCTGTTAATCTTTAGTAACATTTTACGTTGCATAAAAGAACACTAGACATACTTTGAGAGGATGATTAGGGATTTTATATCTAGAGTGAGTGTGGTTTCTGGATTGATCCCAAACATAAGATAGTTTACATTTTCTGGGGATTTTAAGAAAATACTTGAAAGACTAACACATGCATAATATTGGGCTTTCCTCAGAGATCATTGTCTAAATAAGTTATAGGATATTTTTGCAAGGAACTAAGGGTATTTTCAGATGTTACGATCCCACGCTCAACCACACTGAATACCCACATGGTGAGCAAGGGACCGTAACGTCTGATGGGAGGAACGGAAGTTCACCCCCAGATGTTCACCCCTGGCGAGGAATCACATTCACCACGCAATCGGCAGAACCAGCGGGGCCGGCCCCGATCGCGTGGTGAATGTGATTCCTCACTGTGATGAAGGGGCCCATCCCGTCTGGACGCCTACCACGGCCCGGAATCCACGGCAGGATTCCGGGCCGTGGTCAATTCAGGTGGACGCTGCGGCCGCATTGGCCGCGGCACCTGCCCGTCTCCCCAGAGGGCAGGCGGCGGGGGAGCGTGGGGGGCGGGGCCGTGCGGCTGCACGTTATGCTGCGCAGCCCCGCCCCCTCCCCGATTCCCCGCTGGGATCAGCCGGCACGTCTGTTGGACATGCCGGTTTGATCCCGGAGGGAGATTTAAGTGTGATTCCATGACGGGGCCAATACAGACCCCTTCACGTCTGAAAATACCCTAAATCTATGCATAACTGTTTTCATTAACAGAAAGCACTTATTTCATTAAGCAAATTATTGTTGTAATGCTTCTGCATAATAGGCAGAAGTTAATGAAACTGCTCTAGTGTGGCAGTGAGCAATAGTTTTCTCAGTATACAGTACCTATGTACACACAAGAATTCAGAGAATCATTTCATTTTACACGCAGCATACATCTTCACTTTGGGTACTTTTAGATGGACATGGAGGCAGCTTTCCCCCAGAGCTGCTCTGTGGGTGCACCCCTGTATCCACCCTCTCTGGGGCCTGCTTTAGATGGACCCAGCGGTTTCCCCAGCCCACATGGCACTTCCCCTCCCCGTAGAGTTATGGGCACAATCACCTGACGCTCTTGGCTGGCATCCACAACTCTGTAGGGATGGAGGCTAGTAGTGGAGAATTGGTGGCAACTGACCCGTGCTCCACTCCTCCCTGCAGATAATTGAAAATGAAGGGAGGACCCTGAAGGGCGCTCACCAAACGGCAACACCTAAGGGTGTCAGCTGTTGGTGGGCCGTTAGTGGCCAGTGTGGCCACAGACAATAAGGACTGGCCGAGAAGCTGTGGTTTTTAATAACAGTTTTACTCCCCCTTTTCCCCCTAGTCTTTCCCCCCCAGCAACGGATTGTGGGCCATCTTTGGTGAGTGGTGTTTTTTGTGTTTTATGTTTGACAGGCAGTGAGAGGTCCATCTCTCTTTTTGATTGATTGATAGTGAGTGAGTGAGTGAGTGAGTGAGTGGTTGTTTGGGGCTGGTGGGCAGCAAGATATACCTGTGTTGTGTCAGGTAGGTTTCTCAGGGAGGAGGGTGTGAGTCTCCTTCCTGGGTAGCCACTGCCAGTCTTTTTTTCTTGTTTTTGTTTGGGTGAATGAAAGATCGTCCCACAAGAAGGGAGGGTGTCCAGAGTGGGTGAGGGAACTGAGCTAGCTAGTTTTAGGATACCAATCAGGGAGAGGAGTGATTCACACACCCCATTTTAGATGCTTTTGTAAAATTTCTGTGGAGCCCATTTCTGCGAGTACCTTGAAAAGCCAAGGGAGAATGGGCAAGTTGGATTCCTCCTGCATGGGGGGCTGGATGGCTAATGCCAGGTCTGTGGTGAATAAAGCCAACACTCTGTGTGTTTCTATTGCAGAGTGTAACCCGGACCTGGCATGTATCACTGGGACCCTATTTTGGTATGGCTAGTCCCACCAGTCTTCTCGGTTATCTACCAGCCTTGGGCAGAATGAAGAGGCAGGGGTGTGGCTTTGTTTTTGTTTCATCCCGCGTGCAAATGCATGAGGTGGCCCACGGCAAAGGCAGGAACATTCACGTGCCTGACTGTGTCCTGTGCCGCTGGGGCAGGACCAAGATTTATGATCCTGCTGGTATAGGTAATATGGGAAGATTTTGGGGTAATATGGGGGTAATCCCCCAGGTAATATGGGAAAATTTAGAGTTGAGTTCTTGAACTGGTGTCGGTGTTGTAATTGGAGTTTCCCAGGATGCTTGTCCTGGGGAACTTTAATGTGCACGGTAGTGGCGGCTCTGGGGGATCAGTCTCTGAGTTCCTGGATGCGATGGCATATCTGGGTTTTACTCTAGGTTTTACACTCTGCCCAGGAGAGCACCCACAGCGCTGGTCAGGCGCTTGACCTCGTTTTCTGGGTGGGTTTTCCAGTTTGGGATCTTTATCACCTCTGTTGTTTTGTCGGACCATCACCTCATTTGTTTCAGTACAGGTGCTGCCCTACCCGGCTAGCAGCCCCATAGCTGATCAACTGTTGTACAGTCATAGAGACTGCTGAATCTGGTGGATTTCAGCAACCTCATGATTAGTGCTGGAGTTGATGTATCTGCCTCTTCCAACCAGGGGGTTGATAGGCTCACCGATGGCTGTTTTCAGCTGTTAGAGGGGGTCCTCGATTCCCTGACTCCACACCAGACCCTAGTTGTCTCGACGGTTTGTAGAACACTGTGGTATAATGGTGATCTGGTGGACTTAAAGAGGCTGGGGTGTAGATTGGAGAGGAGATGCCCGAGGAGCCATCTGGAGGACGATCTTCAGCTATACAAAGAGTTTATGCAGGCATACAGAAGAGTTATTACTGAGGCCAAACACTTGTACTTGTCCTCAGGAATAGATGCTGCGGGGAACAGAGCAGCACAACTGTTCTGGGTTGTGCATGGTCTGGTGAATCCAGATTGTCTCAACACCATCTACATTTTTTTCAGTAGAGCACTGTGAGAAATTTTCTACATACTCTGTAGAGAAGATAGAGGGACTCGGATGAGACTCGTTGGACCTTTTGATGTGGAGAGCTGCGGAGACCCGAGGGACTGTATTTCCCTGGTTGACATCAAAATGGTTGATGACAAAGAAGTCCGTGCGCTACTGGGATCATTGAGACCCACCACATGTGCCTCTGATCCGTGCCCATTCTGATTGTTGAGGGCGAGCGCTGAGGCGGTGGTACATTTATTGACAGACAATGCTTCCTTTAGGGAGGGGAGGGTGCCAGCCACTCTCAAATGTGCAGAGGTCCGCCCCTCCTGAAGAAACCATCTCTTGACGTTGGGAGTGCTTGCCAATTATTGCCTGGTTTCCAATCTGCCTTTCTTAGGAAAGGTGACTGAGAAGGCTGTCGCTGTGCGGCTGGAGAGACATCTGGACTCCAATAATATTTTGGGAAAATTCCATTCTGAGTTCAGACCTTCCCACGAGGTAGAGACCACACTTGTCAGGGTGTTCAATAATCTACTGATGTTCTTAGATCAAGGACAGCAATGTCCCTGGACTCTGCCATGAGTGGCAACTCTGTGGTGACCATGTGGAGGCCACATAGACCTCCTAATTAGGTAGACGCCTAATGGACGGATACGCGGGAATGTACCTAGTGAAGGCTAATGTGGGCTATCATCTCATTTGATTTCACCCTAAATAAGAAACTTTTGTTTGTATATGCAAGAAAGTGAATATTCACATCGGAAGACAATATCGAAACGTATTTAATAAGTAACTTTTTATAAAGAAATACATTCTATGAAAGAACATTAAAAAATTCTGCTTAAATAATAATTTGTCATATTTAAAACTCATCATAAATCATCAGTCAGATCACAGCCAAGTAACTAGAGGGTCACAAGCTTGTTGCTTCTGCAGGCTGAGCCTGTGAATTATGAATAATCAGAACCCTAGCCAAAATGAAAGGAAATCTGATCCTAGAGACCCACTTTTATTACAGTCCCACCCCAGCTTACTTTGTCCCAGCTGCCAATCAATTGCCCATCCCAGCTGCCACAGAGTCTTCAGGCTCCATCCTTCCCCCCCTTTCAAATAAAGAGGCATTCCTTTTCCTGTTTACTGATTGTCATCAAAATCAATAGCATTATGCTAAAGTAATCCTTGAAAATTTGGTGCTGATTAGAAGTTGTTTCCAAAAGTTCCCACTTTACAGACAGACAGAAGACCTACACTGGGTACCGGAGTCAGAAACTTTTGTTGTAGGGTTTTATTCTGAACGTTCTGTGACTATTCATAAAATGTGTCTCTTGAGAAAACTGATATTTCCTATCAGACCAGCTGCCTGCATGTTTTTTTGCAGTTCCCCCCCATCCAGATCATTCAGGCAGCAGGACGGCTCTCCCGGCGATAGGCACATTTGTTCCATGCTGCTTGATGACTCGGGTAGTGGCCGCCGCAGTTTTCCACCCTGGACCGGGAAGCCACCATGCCACCTACACGTTTGGTTTTACCCACTGACATGCAAAGTATACCAAAATCAGTTGGAATAGTGATCCCATCTGGAGATGACACGACCTCAGTTGGGGTCCCAAACCTCAGTTTGGAAACCTGATTCAGTCACTAAATACTTAAAGTACTCTGGACTTAAAATAATAAATACTTAAAATATTTAATAATTGAAGTAATGTTTTAACACAGTAGACTCGTTTAACAAAATGGAATGCACAGAGATGCCAAATGCAATAGTTAGCTACATATAGGCTATATTTTATGACATTTATGTATATGCAGTATATTCTATGAGTAATCTTTGTTAAGTGTACACATTGCTTAGACTGATGAGCAGGTTGTTTGTATCGCCTATGACCATGTAAATCCCTGTTGTTTGTATATACATTCTCTTTATCTTGCTAGGAACCTGTGCTGTTGGATTGTTTTTTTAAAATGACATACAATGGAAGTATGTTTCCAAAGCATTCTCACTGTCGCTTTGCTACCCTTGTACCAAGAAGGAGATATCCATCTTCTCTTTTCAGAGAGGAAGCTGTGTTTTTGAGGTGTAATGACAATGGGAATAGTTAAATGATGCTGAAACTGTACCTTTTCTATGTTCTTAACATTGCTGAGCACACTGCTGGAAAGCAACAAATAACAGCAATTCCTCTTGAATGGTAGCTCAGAACAAGAGGTCGGTAATGAGATTAATGCATTTTAATCTGTCAGTTTGGTTAAAATGGTTATTTCCTTATTTACAAGGTAGTAGGGTTAGGGTAAGGTGAACCTGATTTACAAGGCAATGTTTGTGTAAATTTTTCTAATACAAGTTTTTTGCAGGGATGGGATTATATTAAAATAATACCTAATCGCTGGATGTACAAAACATTAGACAAGACTGGAAATCATAGTCTTGACTGATATAAGATGTTTCATGTTTTGTGCACAAATGCTACCGCTAACACTGTAATTTTAAAACCCTCATGGGAAAAAAACTAGGGAGGGGTACTTATTTGGGGTCTCCTCACTGTGGTGTTGAACTTTAAACCTGCTGAACCTTGTTGACTTGTCAAAGCAAAGCACTTCAGCTTTCAGGGACTATCAACATGCTAAGTTAAGGGCATGCTCAAGTGCTTTCCTGGATTGGGGCATCTTCAGCAACTTGCTGAACTGACTGCTACAAATCATCCCATGGGGAAGGTGGGATTTGTCTTACTATGTAAGGAAACATGACTCCATCTTTAAGATGTAATTTATTTTATTTGATTAAAACATTTCATATCCCGCCTTGCCTGCCAAAGGCAGCTTGGGGTGACGTACAATATATAAAAGTATAAAAACACACAAACAGCAACATAAAACATCTAAAATAGGGGGGAACATCCCCCCAGGAAAAGAGAAGGGAGGGAAAAAAATACCCCACCCTTACCAACCCGCCATAAAAATAAAAACCCACCCTCACCCACCTCACTCACCAAAGACCAGGCGGCAAAGCCAGGTCTTGCATTGATGTCAAAAAAATGAGAGGTCCGGTCCTTCTTGCTTCAACAACCACAGATCCTCAGTGAACCAAGAAAGCCTGCGATGCTGAAATGGCCTCAGTCAGCAAGGTGTTCCAAATAGCAATGAGGTCATCGAGCATCTGGCCATCAAGATCAGAGGGTAATTCCCCCAGATCATTTTGGAACCTCTCTAGTTCCTTCAGTCTCCAGAGGCAAATCAACTGAACTGGTTCCACATCCCTCCGGGGTAGATGCGCACCAGGAGACATGCCCGCAGGAGGTAATGATCCGTCCATGACAAGGGCACTGTTGACGCCTCTACCACCAACGGATCACCCGCCTCAAGGCCAGTGCATTAAATCAAATCCAGGGTATGTCCTCCATCATGTGTTGGGCCGATAACTACTTGAGACAAGTCCATGGTTACCATGAACTCACACGCTGCTCCTCCAAAACTGGCAGCAACATGAATATTGAAGTCCCCCCCCCCCCCCCCAAAGACTAACGTCTTCAGGAACTGTAATACCACCTCCGACACCAGCTCTGCCAGAGCATGTAAGGATGCTGCCGTACAGGTAGTTGCACGGTATACTAGCAGCACTCCTAATTTGTCTCCCGCGAAATCAATCACAAGATGGAGACCCTCAATACCTGACATAAGCTGCACTGGATACCTCCTAATGGATCATGAGTCCCTAAAACAATGGCTACACTGCCCCCTGTCCCTCTGATTGTGGCTGATGCTGCACGGAGTACCCAGCTGGAACAAGGTCAGCCAGAATAGGCCCAGACTCAATGTCCAGACAGGTCTCCTTGATACACACGAGGTTGACTGCATGATTCAGGATCAGTTCCTAGATAGTTGTTGACTTATTAACAACTGATATCATGTTTAACAACAGCGGCTTAAGGCCAGGGGCCGCCTGATCATGCACCACCTCACCATCTGCTCAGGAGGTAGTGAGGGGAACCTACACCAAGTGCCTGTTCCGTCTCACAAATTGGACACCTCCCCCCCACGTGGACCATAATAACCCCACCCCATCATGACCCCAGTGAACATGATGGGGGGTCATGGCCTCCCTCCCCCCAGCCAGACCCCCCTCTGGATCCCTCCTGGCTGCCCTGCCCAACTGGCAAGGGGGAGACCCCCCCCAGACCGCCCACTCTCACTGGGTGGTATTCTCCACATCCATTACAAGGGTTATAACCCCCTATCACTGGGGACGCTCCCCTCCCTATCCCAGTCCCATACCCAGGAATCATGCCCCCCTTCTCACCGGGGAACAGTGAACCCACCTTCCCAAACCTACTCCCTACCCCCCCCACTCACCTCTCTCACACAGAGGAGTACAAAACCAACCCCCAATATGGGACCCACCCCTCCCTCTCACAGGGGCGTATGCATCCCAGATTCCAAACCCTTCCTGAATCCCATCCCTTACTTTTCCCAAGGAACCCAGACATCCCTATCCCCACACCCTAATAAACAAATCCTAATCCTCCCCTAAAATGTCCCCAAAACTAACCTTGATCCCTGCACAGTAATGAGATGCACAGGCTGTACAAATTTTCTGTATAGAGACCCTGTACTTCTGTACTGCATTCTTGGAATGATGGCTTAATTGCAGCTGTTCTTCCAGAGTCCCCTTTTGGCCATAGCTGCTCCTAGAACTTCTAAAAGTAGAGCCATTGGGTGTTTTCCAGATCAAGTTTGGGGCTGCATCCCTGCAGCTGCCCGCTTGCAGCCACGCCTGTATCTGATTGAAATGGACCCGGCGGCTGCTACAGCCCACACTCCGCCCACACGGCACGCCTCCCCCACACTAGCATTGCAGGCAGATTGCCGGTAACGCAATGGCATTTCCTGGGCATTCCCAGGCTGAGAGCGGAACTGCAGCAGCCGGCCGCCAAGCAGGTGGATGAGGATGGCAGCCTCACCTCCGGCTAGTGCCTCAGGGTCGGGCTGCCCGCTCTGTTGGTGGTGCTCCAGGATGTTCTGGAGCACTGTCAGTGGGGCAGCCCCAGAGCAGAGAGATCCTGGGGTTGAGGCAGGCAGAGGTGGGGCAGCTGTCCATGTGAAGACACCCATTGTGTAAGCCACAGTGAAAGATCTGCACGGAAAACACATTGCAACCTGGAATTGTATTTACTTTTCCAGGTAAACTTGCTGGCAAGGAAAGGATGAACGGCCATGGAGGCAGCTGATATCACCACTGCCTTCCACGCACAGGCTTGGGGACACAACCTGACAGGGAGCAATTTTTTACTGACAGATATAGCTTTTCTTCCTCAGGATTTCAAATACTGAGAATAAATTAAAAATGAATCATATTCAAAATGGTAGACTCCAATTATTCCTAGAATGTGTTTTGATGTGGAGTGCACCAGACTGTACGAGCATGTTCTTTTTGACCATTGAAGACAATATTGGGTGTTGAAAAACTAGTTTTAGCTGTCACAATATGCTTTGAGATTTTAATATACAGACTCTCCCATATCTAGAAACATCAGGGGACAGGTTTTTTGTTTGAGATATGACAGACGTATGAGCTCAGATATGAGAGGGTGATAAACCAGGTCAAGAATAAAGAAGGATCCAGATATATGGTGGTCAGGCTATGGGAGGATATCCTCCCGGTATTCCATAACAACGTCAGTATTGACTGTATGCCAGTACTATGATGTAAAGAAGTCAAACTTATTTGGAGAACCATGAAATAATTTTACTTTTTAACAGTAAATTCACCATTCATTGTTCTATACCACATGCCAAGTTGATGTGTATTATAGTATTAATATTTTTTAAAAACAGCCAATCTAAATAACACTTTATATTTCGTAGGTAAAGAATAATGGTGAACTGCTTATTAAAAATGCACAACTACGACATGCTGGAAGATACACGTGCACTGCACAGTCAATTGTTGACAACTCTTCAGCTTCAGCTGATCTTGTAGTGAGAGGTAAGACTATTCAAGTTAAAAAATAAAGGGAAACTTTTCTTTGTTGGGTAGACTACAAATTGACATTTCTTTTTTACTAAAGCAATTTATTTTTCTTCAAGAGTTGATGAAGATAAAAATCAAGAAGGAGTTAATATTTAATCACTATTCAGTCTTCTTATGATTGCAGTATTCACACTAATCAATATTTTAAAACCTTAGCGTATTTACTATTAACATATGTATGACAGTGTCTTTCTAACTAAATTTCCTGAATGGAAATGGAGATGCTAGCACTGCTTCATTATAAAGTGTGTATTCCTGATGCCAAAGTAATTTTAAGACAAATTAATCTGATGTTACATAGCAAATCTTGGTGCTATAGAACTTAATAGTGATGTTTTTATTTGTCTAGTATATACAATTTCAAAACAGTCTTTTCCATCTCTTCATAATGTTTTTCTGATGAGTGTATTATGTATGGAACGAAATACTATATTTAAAGTTAACCTGCATTTAAAATTACTAAAATAAGGAAATGTGGAGTTAATGCTGTTGTTCCATTCTTAACTCATCCCTCTGTCCCTAAGTATTGCTGTGATCTCAGAAAGCTGGTCTTGCTCCTGTGGTATGTATCTTACAAGATCTGTTACAATGCATAGGTTCAATAGGGTGAGTTAATTGGTTTGTTTCTATGCAGCTTCTGTGTTAAAAGCACCAGCACTCTCTGAAGTGCTGGTCCTGTAGAATATTAGCATTTTGAACTGACATACCTGATGCATGGGGCAACATGAAATGCTTTGCTCCGCTTATCAGCTATGTTAGACAGAAAATAATTAGCGTATGCCAGAAGTGGGCAAACTGTGACTCTAAAGATCAGTAGGGATGGGCAAACGCGGTTCGGATGTTCGGAGTTTGGACCAAACTCGGTCTGTTCTGACGTCCGAACCGAACATCCAAACCAAACTCTCAAACGACCAAACAGTTCAGTCGTGTTCAGATGAGTTCGGATGAGTTCGGGGGCGGGAAAAACCTTTTCTTAGGGCCAAAAATTCGGTTTCTGTTTCATTTCGGTTTCACTTATCGATAGTGCTATTTTTGAATGTTCAGCAAAGTTCAGCCAAACCGAACTCGGCTGAACCGAACCATCGAACCCGAACTTGGGTTTCGAACCGAACATCCGAACCACGTTCTGTTTGCCCATCCCTAAAGATCAGCTCTTTGGCCCCATTGTGGTGAATGGATGCAGTTCTCAGAATTAGGAAACTTTATCCAACCCCTGGCATATGCCTTGATTTGGAATTCCCTTCATTTTTGAGCATGCTAGATTTCATTGTTGCAGTAACACATGCTTTTTCTTAGTGAAAGGGAGAACTAGAAGTATAGAAGGTTTTCCTCTTCCCTGTCAATTGCCATTGACGGAGTCTCCATCCTCCCTGTCCCCCAAGCCCGTAACTTGGGCTTCGTCTTCGACTCGCACCTTACCTTCAAATCCTACATTGACTCCGTGGACAAATCCTGCCGTTTCTCCCTCCACAACATTGCTAAGATCCGCCCTTTTCTGTCTGTCTCCTCTGCCAAAACTATCATCCATGAACCACACACACACACCATAGATATCTGACACAAGCAAGTATTGGTGCAATTCTCCCAGGAAGTTTGCATACAATTTTTTATGTTTGAGCCTTTCTGCTTTTTGTCATTACTTTCTGTTACTAATCAGATGGATGGTTCTACAAAACCCTAAGGTATCTCTGTTGTTCCTACCTTCTTCCTAGGGTCAAACCACATTTTCCCAAATTGCTTTTGACTGAACATCTTTTGTGATCCTTAATAATTTGAGGAAATGTCATTCTTCCAGTTTCTCATACTTGAACCATTGAAATATGAAGTCTTTCTGACTCAATTTTTGCTCTGTCACACTGGATACACAGTAGATCCTGTCTGGGTCACTAATTCTGTATGTGATGACAGTCTCCTTTCACTTTGCCCATTTCACTTTGGTGAGGTAAACTGCCAGAGTGATAGTTGTGTGCAGCCATCTATGACAGTTTAGCTTGTTTCTTTTTTCACTTGTTCTAGCCTGTGACTCTCTTATGGTGGTAATTTGATGTACTGGTCTTAACATCTTGATGACCTTACATTTCAAGCAGAGACTGTTTGCTTCGCTGCTCAGTGGCTAATATTTTTTGTGATAAGAGAACAAATTGTGTTTTCATTTGGATTTAATTTGCCGCTTGAATTCAGATGCTTAAAAAGTTGAATATTCTTTTCTGTATATTAATTAGCAGTGCAGGCAGACCACGTTTTGTTCTTTAGTCTTTATTTCTGCAGTTGTAGAGTCTTTATAGAGTCAAACGGGTACCTGTGAGAACTGGTGAGGTTGCAGCTCGTCTGCATATGCTCCCAGCATCCTCGGCTGTCATCGCTTGAGGTCACCGTGACTGTCCTGGGGCTTGGCCTTCCTGCCACCCTAAGCTCCACCGACCAGCGGGCCAAGATCTGGTGAGGTTGCAGCTCATCTGCATACGCTCCCAGCATCCTTGGCTGTCATCGCTTGAGGACACCGTGACTCTCCTGGGGCTTGGCCTTCCTGCCACCC
>QEPC01015474.1:7480142-7525362 GCA_003113815.1 Sphenodon punctatus | reverse complement strand
ATTTATTTCATTGATTTCAATGGGGACACAGCGCCCCATTGAAATCAATGAAATAAATCCGGTACCGGTATACCGGATTTAATCCGGGAATCCGGTTTTCAGAGAACCGGTAAATCCGGTAGCCAGTAATGGGCCCGGGGTCCCACCTCTAGTTCCAGTTTTCCATTACTGAGTTTCTGTTTTTATGCAACTTACCCACAGGAAAATAGTTAGGTACATTTAGAAACACACTAAAACAGTTGAGCAGCAAAGTTGGAATAAATCAGTAAAATGGAAAATTGGAAATTCAGTAATAGCTGCTGTTTCAGAGATTCAGGTGCCCATTTCAGTCACCAGGTACCGACCCAAATTCAATCCTAAAGGCTAACCAAAATGTCAAGCTTTACCCACGGGTACAGAATGAGCTACCCATTTCAGCTCTCTTCCTGTGCGCCCGGAGTATTCTTTTGTAGAACTTTCATTAAGGTTTGAATTGGAAATCAGTTGTTGGTCCCCAAATTGAATTCTGCTGTTGAATAGTTTTGAGAGTGATTTTATTGAAGGGTTGTATTTCTCTAGTGCAGGGGTAGGGAACCTCAGGCCCAGGAACCAAATGCAGCCTGAAACTAGTTTTTATTTGGCTCCTTTCCAGTTTCTGCATCTAGCTCCTGGATCCAGTTCCAGCTCACCACCAAGCAATGAAAAAGTGAACTCAGGGTAAGGGAGCAGAGACGAGGGCATTCACACAAGGACAGGGGAAAGAGCCATGGGGTGGATCCATGATCTGGACTCTCCTTTTCCTGAGCACACCTCTTATGCACCCCCTCCCTGTCTTCTCTGTGGCCCTTGGAACTTGTATTAATTTTCACAGTGGCCCCTGGTAGAGGAATTACTCTGTACGTTGTTGCCATATGGCCCAATTTTGAGATTTAATATTACTTCAGACAGTGACAAAACTATGCAAAGAATATCAAATACCAAGCAGAATCATGATCCCATTGGCAAATGGCATGATCTCATGTGGGGTCACAACCCATAGTTCTATCGTATCTCCTATCATATCAGTAATTTTTTTTCCCAAGCTGAATAGCCCTAACCTATTGAGCCTCTCAATTCTTTCTGAAAATCCAAATACACTGTGTCAACAAGATCATCCTTAGCCACATGCTTTTTGACACACTCAAAAAATTCCAATACATTCATTAGGCATGGCTTCCCTTGGATCTTTATCCCACTCCTCCCAAAAAGCTGATGGCGACATATAGGACCTGGTCCGTGCATGTGTGATGTTCATACCAACCCAACCCTGCACACTTGGTACACACACATGGTGCCCCATCAGCCAAGGCCACCACCACCTTGGATTGGTCCCCAAATGTACAAAAATAAAAATGAATAAGAATATTCATTTATACAAAATTCAATAAAACCACATGGGGAAATGGTTTTAGAAGGGCATCTTCAATGCCTTTAATGCAGAATTTGTTCCAACAGCACATAAATTCGTGCCTTTGAGGTCTTTTCTTTCATCCCCACATTATTGTTGAGGTACCCCAGGGACTTGTCAGTTTTTAATGGCTATCACCTGAATTAGGTTGTTTCAGGGCCAGGTCTTGAACCCCCAGCCCTGGACTCGGATGAGGATGGCTCTTGCCCCCTGTGCTGCCACCTGGTTGTTATTTATTAGTAGTAGCAGCAGCTGTAGTTGTTGCAGTTGTAGTTGTTGTTATAGCACCAGATGTGTACCTGGCACTGTACAATCAATAGTTATAGATAGATCCCTACCCCAAGGGGCTTACAGTCTAGGAGAGACAAGGAAGAGGGGAACATTGGGAGAGACAACCAATGAGGTTGAGAAGTTGCAGGTGCACATACTTCACTTGGGCCACTTTCAGACATGCCCCCCCCCCCATGCATATTTGGGCTGCAGGGGGAATGCGCAGCCCAAATATGCGCGGGGATCGGCCGGTCTGAAAGCCACCCCGCCATGCGCAGCTTTGCTGGCAGAGACACGCAGAGATGCAGAGCTCGATTTCCTGCTCTGCATCCCTGTGTCTCTCTGCCGGCAAAGCTGCGCAGGGGGGCCTTTCACAACAGTCGATCCCCGTGCATATTCGGGCTGTGCATCCCCCCCCCAGCCCAAATATGCATGGGGGGCATGTCTAAAAGGGAACTAGATTCTGAGTGAGGGGAGCGGAGGACGGAATTTCACTCATGAGGAGCTAGGGAAAGCCTGACGGAAGTGGTAGGTTTTCAGGAGGGATTTGAAAATTGGGAGTGAGGGAGGGAGCAGGATGAATGTATCCAGGGCAGGAGTTCCAGGCATGAGGGGCAGCAAGAGAAAAGGGGTGAATATGTTTAGAGGAGCAAGGGAGTCACAAGCAGGTGAGGGTGTGGGCAGAGGAGGAATGAAGCTCCCAGGTAGGAGTGTGGTGGGATACAAGAGCAGAGAGATATGTGGGAGCAAGGCATGAAGAGCCTTGAAGGTGAAGACCAGGAGCTTGTGCCGAATACATTTACACAGAACTGAACCAGTGTAGGACAGAGAGGAGGGGCTGAACATGGTCAAAGTGATGGGCAAGGTGGATGACTATGGCAGCAGAGCATTGAACAGAGATGAGGGGGTAAGATCAGAGCAGGGGAGACCAGTAAGGAGGAAGTTGTAGTAGTCAAGGAGTGAGGTGACTAGAGCGTGGACTAGGGTTTTTGCTGTGGAAACAGTAAGGCAGGGCCAGATTTTAGCAATATTATACAGAGCAAAGCAACAGAATTTATCAATAGCCTGGATCTGAGGTGTACAGGAGAGGGAGAAGTCAAAGATGAATCCCAAGCTACATACCTGAATAACAGACTGGGTGGTGACACCCTCAATGGAAATTGAGAGAGAAGTAGGAGTGGAGTGTTTGGGAGGTGGGGTGACATTGAGTTCAGTCTTGGCTATATTAAGCTTGAGTTGGCAGTGAGACATCCAAGGAGAGATGTCAGAGAGACAGCCAAGAATGCAAGACTGGATGGAGGGGGAGAGCGCGGGAGTGGAGAAATAGAGTTACGTGCCATCCGCATACAGATAATACTGGAAGCCGTGAGATTCAATGAGTTTACCCAGAAATAGAGTGTAAAGGGAGAAGAGAAGAGAAGATGGCCCAGGACAGGGCCTTGGGAAACTCCTACAGAGCAACATAGACGAGCTACCAGCAAGAGAAACTTTGAAGGAGCAGTTTGAGAGATACAAAGAGAAGCAGTTGAGAACAGAGTCCCCAAAACCAAGGGAGTGTAGCGAATCCAGGAGGCGGCCATGGTCGACAATATCAAATGCAGCAGAGAGATGGAGGAGGAAAAGAATGGAGTAGATGCCCTTAGACTTAGCTAAGAGACAGTCATTCGTGATTTCGGTGAGGGTTTCTCAGTCAAGTGGAGTAGATAGAAGCCCGAATGAACGGGATCAAGTGAGGAACTAGGAGAGAGGAAAACATGACAGTGCATGTAGTGACGTGCTGTCCCTCCTGTTGTCCCCTCCTGTTGTCTTCCAGGCCATGCCTGTCCAGCTTCCTGATTGGGCCCAGCTTGCATACAAGGCATTCTGGGAGCAGCAGGAAGCTGGGGGAACATCTGCTTTGTTGATGTTCTACCATGCATGTTCTGAATCTGACGACTCCCAGGATCCTGTATTCCAGGTTGTATTGTTCTATGTCTGTGTCCTTGTTAAACCTTGCTAAGCCCTGCCCTTCCTTGTTCCTCCCACTTGTTCCCCTCTGTGTCCTGTCTCTCTCCTCCCTACAAACCTTGTAGAGTCTAGCTTCGTGGTTCACTTACCTTGCCCGAATTCTCGCTACAGTCCTTCTATAGTCTAGCCTTGTGGTTTCCTGAAAAATCCACACCCACCGTAGTATTGCCTCCCCTGCCTTTTGGTTTCTTGTATCCTCCCTGCAGTCTGTGTTGAACCTCAACTGTGTTGAACCCTTGTTTACCTCTCTACCATGCCCCAATCCTCTCCTCTCTACAGTCCATCTATTGTCTAGCCTTGTGATTCTTCGTATCCTCCCTGCTGCAGTCTTGTATTTCCCTTGTATTTCCCTTGTAGCCTCTGTGCCTTGTCTCTCTCCTCCCTGCAGTCGGCGTCTAGCCTAGTGTGGGTGTTTCCTTGTGCCTCTGAGCCCTTCCCCATTACCCCTGCAGCCCTGTATTCCTTGTCCGGTTCCCCGCTGTGGTTCACGTGAGTTTCCCTTCCCCTAGGGCTAGTTTTTCCTTTTCTCACAGTTCCACATACTCCTTCCTCTTGTCTGGGTCTAGTAGCCTCCCTGAGCACCCGCCTTGTGTTACTGCACTCCTTCTTTTCTGCTCCTGCTAGCCTGCCCTTCCTCTGTGTACCCTGAGGCTCAGCCCTCTGTGTTAGCCTCTTGTTGCCCGCACTCCTTCCCCATCGCCCTGCACCGTCCATTTAGATCTCCTCTCCCTGCTCTCTGTGTGTGAGCTTTGTCTGTGAGTCTTGCTGCCACCTACTACTGGTTAGTGGTAATTGCGGAGTGTCAGCCTTGTCAACATTACTCTCCCTCCCTCCCCCCACCCCCCATGATCTTCGATTTTGGCCTTGTAAGTCTGACGTGACCACTATAAGAACCTGATGGGTATCCAGTCTAACTTTGGGCCTGTGCTCCATCTACCATGCTCCCCCGGACCCTTCCTCTACATCCCTACATACCTAACAGGTTGCTTTACAGTGTTGTGTCAGTTAATTTGTAAAATACTAAATCTTTCCCATACGTACTATAGATTCAGATTCTACTGAAGTCAGAAATGAATTAAAGTCCAAGTAAACTCCAATGATTATAACTTCATTCATACTTTTTATTATGAGGAGACTGATTTTTAGATGGGCCTTCTAAGGTGAAACACTCTGAAATAATAGTTTTATACTATGAGAAAGTGCATCTAAAATGAATTCTTCAACAGTTAGCTTCCTTTCATTATACGTAACAATTCATTATACATAACAATTCCCAATTAAGGTTCCAAATTTGTATGTCTTCTTTTTATTTGCTAATCTTTTATTCATTAATTAAATTGTAAAGGTATTTCTGATTTTATAATATTGATGATTTCCTCAGTCTCCCATTTTTCTAATAGTAGTGACAAGATTCTCACCTGGAGCTCTCTAGTAAATCTCATGAGATATTGCCACGTTTTTTTTGTTGTTGTTTTTTTAAATGTTCTTTCTCTTTGTATCAAAACATGAACTCAATCTTATTGTGAAGAATCAAATCCGTTATTTAATATATCTATCTATGCATCATTATTTCCCCCCATAATTATACTCTCTTGTAAAATTGGCCAGTAATAAGGAATCGGAGAATAATGAGGATTGTAAGACAAATACTGGGTGTTTTCAGACGTGACACCCTGGCCCGTGGTCATGCTTACTCCAGTGTGACTACAGGCTGAGATGTCACGTCTGATCCAGCCCCACCAAATGTTCACCACAGGCCGAGGTAGATGTTACCCCAGACCGTGGCAGAGCTACCACAGAATGTGTGCTGGGCTCCCAGCCAGCACACATCCCGTGGTAATCCCTGCCACTGTCTGGGGTAGGCAACCCCAGACCGTGGTAGAGCGGGCCATCACATCTGATGGCCCGCTCCACCTAACCCTGGACCATGGCCCGAGTGGTTCTGGGCAGGCACAGTGGCCTCATCAGGGAGGCCTCATCAGGGTGGAGGCAGGTCCACACTGAGGAGCATGGGGGGCGGTTTCTCATGTTCCCCTCCCCAGCCCCGGCTGCCTAAACATTTGTTCAGCGGCGGCGCTTACCCCATCCCAGAAAGTCCGTCACATCTGAAAATACCCATTGTTTTGGATTTATTTTTATTTACAATAAATAAGGTGTTATTGTATATGCCGTGGGTCATCTAGTTTATGGACATATGCAGAGAGTAGTCTCCTTCCTTCTTTTGAAGATGACCTTTGACTTGTTTGTTCACATTTTCTGTAGCATTATGAAAGATTGTTGGATTAATTAGTCAGATGGGATTTGGTAGGCTACAAATAATTGAAATGGGACTAGAGTGTTTTCCTCATTTCTAATGAAATGCCTATGCTTTCCTTACTTTAGTGAGTCTTTATAAATGCCCAATATAAATGCTATAAAGGTTTTGAAAACGGTGTGAAAATACCAGCAAGTTTGTTAGCACATGATAAAAGCCTACAGTCAAAGTACTATCTTGCAGAGTTTATTTTCAGCACAAATATCTGAATGTTTCGGTGTGTTTTACAGAACAAAATTCCTACGTACACACACATGCACCACTGCCCTCTGCTTCACTCTCTAGACTGGTAATACTCACATGTGGAAATATTCACCTGCATAATCTGAGCTGTCATTGGCCTGCATGCAGCTCTCTTATGGGATATTTTCAAACGTGACGAGATCATGCTCAACCACGGTGAATTCCCACCAGGCGAGAAAGGTCTCGTCATGTCTGAAGGGGGAATGGAAGTTCCCCCCCAGATGTTCACCCCCGTCAATCGCGGCGGGTAATCACATTCACCACGAGATCAGCGGAACCAGCCGGCCCCGATCGCGTGGTGAATGTGATTCCCTGCCGCGATGAAGGGGCCCGTCCCATCTGGGTGGCTACCACAACCCGGAATCCGCGGCGGGATTCCGGGCCGTGGTCAATTTGGGCAGGCGCTGCGCCCGCATTGGCCGCAGCGCCCATCCGTGTCCCCAGAGGGCGGGCGGCAAGGGAGCGTGAGGGGGGGTGGGGCCGTGCGGCCGCACGTTACACCACATGGCCCCTCCCTGATTCCCCGCCGGGATCAGCCAGCACATCTGTTGGACATGCCGGTGTGATCCCGGCAGGGAATCCCCGTGGTGATTCCGTGCCGGGACGACTAGCGCCCCGTCACGTCTGAAATCACCCATGATTGAGCAAGGCCTTGAGTAAGAACCTGTCTTATGATAACCAAGCTAAATAAATAGGAGTTTGGGAGGGATCTCTTTCAAAAGAAAAGAAAGTACTGTTTTTTTAGGGATAAAATAGCATTAAAGTTCTAGCCGGTAACTGTTGGTTTCAGAAAGGAGCTTGAATAGTTTTATCTGCTTCTGGTTTTCAAAAAGAATAGAATATTAATTATATATTATTTTTTAACTGTAAGAGAACCTGTTAGGAAGGGGGGGGGGAAGAGGGTAGATAGGCTGTCCAAGCCCAGGGAACTGCCCGTGTCCCTCTCTCCGAGGCCACGCTGGGTTACAAGTAATCCCCTCAGGTTGTTGGGTGGGCTTTCCTACATCAATAGAAGGCAACCCATATCATCACAGGGGCGGAGAGAAGGAGCCACTTGCAGACGGAAAAGGGAATGAGAGCCAGGGGGGGGGGGGAAGAACCACACTCTTTACAACCACTCGCTCCCGGGCACCTGGTGAAGCACAGTGCAGGAGGTTATGTGACGGGGAAACAGGGAACAGGTCCAGGGAGTGAATAAGGCGCAAGGAATAATAAGGACGAGGGACAAGGGGGCAAGGAGGAAGGATAAGGACTCGTTCGTACTAGGGAGAGGGGTGGAAGGGGCTTAGGGAGGGGAGACACAGACACCAGCTCACCCCCCTAGGAACCCACAGGTTGAAGGGAGGACACGGGGAACACGGGACTCTCACACACACTGTGTTTCTCCTGAAACTCCTGGAAGTAAATTGGGGAGGGAAACAGGAAGGGGTAGCAAAGCAAGGAACACAGGCAAACAACAATCAGTATCAGTCACTTAGCTTTCAAAGAAGTAAGGGGCCAGTCTCTCTCTCGATTACCGGCGGGGAGGCACTGTCCCGCCGGCAACTATATCCTCCCAACAAGCTCTCCATGTGTCAGCCCTTGGAGGCTAATCAGGGCCCCGCCCCCCCACGCCGAGCGCGCTCTGCCGCAAGGCGCGCACTGCGGCGGGGCGGGGCAGGGAATCCCCTGTCCATTGTTCCCTTCTGCGGAGGGGGCGGAGCATCGGACAACGCCGGAGGTGCGTCCCGCCTCCCCGAAGGCGCTCCCTGCCTCTGGCCAGCGGGGCTTGCTGCCGGCGCCCCCCGAGCACCTCCGGAATCTCTCTGCCGCCCCCGCCCCCGAGGCACGCCACGGGACCGGGGCGTGACAGAACCAAGTGTTAGCTCTTATGGTGGAAAAAGGTGTATTTTGGACTCTGATGTTTGAGATGCAAATGCAAAAAGCAGTTGGATCACTGTATGAAGTACATGACCTCTTTGCTCTGTTAAATAGATTACTTAGCAGACCCTTTGTCAAATAGTATAATTAATTAACTTAAACATTTGTTTTTCAGGTCCTCCAGGTCCCCCTGGGGGGATAAGAGTAGAAGATATTAGAGACAGCTCGGTATGGATTACGTGGAGCCGTGGAACAGACAATCACAGCCCTATTTCTAAGTACACTATCCAGTCAAAGACTTTTCTCTCTGAAGAGTGGAAAGATGCTAAAACAGGTATGGGTAATATTTGCATTATTAAAAGCAGTAGTTTCCACCCACCTCCACCCATCACCCACGTACGGAGCTATCAGCCAAAACAGCGATGACTCAATGCATGGAGATAGGTGGAGGTGGGTAGAAATGAGTGTGCATCTGTATAATGGCTGCCCACACACTACACACCCACCGCAGATCCGCAAGTCTGTAAAGGGCCATGTCTTGCGGGTATGCACGCAATGCACATTGCGCAGCAGTAGCCACGCGGACTTTGAATCAGCCCCCATCTATAGATAGTTAGATAGATATTTTATAAATATATCTATATAAAATCAGGTCACCATAAAAAAATCTTTTGACAATGAAGATGCCATAGTTTAATATTTTAATTAGCATTTTTCAGATTAGGTAACTCAGTGAGAGATGCCTAAGAAATACAACAAAATATCAATGTTGACTGATAAGTAGACCCATGGCCCCAAATCTGTTTATTCGTAGTCCAAAACTCCCTTAACATCAATAACAACTTTAAAGTTGCAAGAAAGGGTATTTTCAGACGTTACGAGATCACGGTGAACCACGGTGAATACCCACCTGTGGTCACCGTGTCTCGAACGTCTGTTTGGCAGCCGCCAGATGTTCGCCACGGTCAATACCCGCAAGGGGTCAATTTGAACCACGCTTCCCGGGCTAGCCGGGGGAATGTCCTGGGAAGCGTGGTCAAAAAGATCCCCAGCGGGGACCAAAAAAAAGTAACGTCTGGCCGGTTGCCACAGCCCGGGATCCCGGGCCATGGCGCTTCCGGCCCAACGCGGCGGCCGCATTGGCCCCGCCGCCCGCCCGTCTCCCCGGAGGGTGGGCGGCGGGGGGCGGGGCCGTGCGGCTGCACGTTGCGCCGCGCGACCCCGCCCCCTCCCACATTCCCCGCCGGGATCTCCCCGGCACGTCTGCTATGGCGTTACGGGGTGATCCCGGGGGGGGAATGATTTCGGTGATTTCGGTACGGGGCCAAAGGGCCCCGTAACGTCTGAAATCACCCAAAGTTAGGGTCAGGTTTTGTTGTTTAAGGTCACAATCCTGAATCCCATTGATTTAAGCTTATAGATAAAAGAAACTTTCCTCCAAGAATGTTTTTTTCTTTGAATAACATAGGAACAAATAGTTCCACCCCACCTCCCACTCATCTCTCTCCTGCTGAGGCTCCATTTCCTAGCAGGAAAGAAAGGAACAGGGGAATCACAGCTGGCAAATGGAGCATCTGCCGCCATCTGGGAGCCCCACTCCTTTCCTTCCCAGGTGGGAAGGAAAGGAGAAGGGCTTGCAGAAGCCTGTGCCTAGAGCAACTGGGGCCAGGGAAAGGGACCTGGTGGACAATAGCCCCATGTTCATGATGTTACTGTCCTTGATACTCACCAACATATCCATTTATTAGGTGCTGTCACCCACAAGTGAGTATCAAGGACACTTTCATCTCAAACACGGGGTTATTGTCCCATTTATTATCACTCAGTGTCTGTATGGACCTGTCCCCATAGCGTTTGCTAAGCTCTTGGTAGTTTTGAGCATCTTTTCTTTTTTTTTAATCTCAGGACCATGAATGAATTATAGGGCCACAGTCATGGCCCTATAGTTAAGTCGGTAGCAAACTCTCATTGTTTCATTAATTAAAAAATGTATTCATTAATAAAAAAAATTTTTACTTAACTGAAATTAAACTGTATACATTCCTCATCACGTATAAGTATTGTTCAGTCACCATAGCACACATATGCAGCTTAATTTCAGTTGTCATAAAAAAAAATGTATTAATGAAGAAGAAAAGAAATATATATATAGATTGGTCTGATATTTAATAAAGTTGCCTTAACATACAATTTACTGCCATGTTAAGTATAACGTTTGTGTATAATTTGTAATGTCGCCTTAAAGAGCTTCTTAAACTGAAGGTTTTTTGTCTAGGTAATTTTAGTATTATAGCTTCTAGAATTCTAATATACTTGTATTCTAGAATTGTGGGTTGTCAAAGCATTTTGTATGCTATGTTCCAGACTTCTCAGTATTTCACTGTTCCTCGTAGATAGGATGGTCATGTCTCCCCTTTAAAAGAGGATGCTTATGAAAAATACATGGTGCAGGGCTGCACTGGAACTAATGCAACCATGCAATATATATTTTTGATAAGCATCCTCTTTTAAAGGGGAGGTAGGGCCACCCTACTCATAGAGAAAGCATCTAGATTTCACAATAGCCTTATTTAATTATTGAGGCTACATCATAATCACTTATTTCTCCATTGCTGTTCCATTCCCAAGTGAAATCTATAATTGCACAAAAGATTATCTCATAATTTCCAAATTCCCTCTTTGTGCCAGAACTTTTTATAAATTAGGACATCTTTTATGTATAGGTATGTATTTTTCTTGCTGATTGATTTGTGATTGCAGAGACCATCTCATAGAACCTGTAATCACTCTGAAAGGCTCTTTCTCTAAAGTGGTCTCTCTTTCATTTAGATCCTCCAATCATTTAAGGAAATGTGGAAACAGCAAGAGTGGCTGATTTAGTCCCATGGATGGAGTATGAATTTCGGATAATAGCAACTAATACTTTAGGAATAGGAGAACCCAGTATACCATCACAAAGAATTCGAACAGAAGGAGCTCGTATGTATACAAACAGTTCTGATTTTGATTATACTACTCCGATATTTTTATGCTTTTAGTTTACACTTCTAATGAATTTTGGTATTTCCTTGTTGAAAGAAGATATTTAAAACGTATTAAAGTGCAAAATAAAATGGTATATAAATATTCAAAAACAGTTTCTGCTTGATTAAAATAAATCAAATTATTTCTATTTTATTTTTGGCTCTGCCTCTGCTTTCAGACTGATCGCTTCCTTCCATTTGTGGCAGTCTTCCCATCTCTGCAGCCTGTCTGTTGTCCTCTTGACTGCAACAAGTGAAGGACTGGCATGACCACTCCTTCCTGCCAGAGTGCCTGTAGACCAGACCCTACAGACCAGGGCTGCTGGATATCCCTTCTTTGAAGGGAACATCCCTCATGTCAGAATGCCACAGATTCATAGAACATTGTGGACATTCCTTATTTCAGAGCTGCACAACTCTACAGTGACCCTTTCTTAAACTTTGATCCGGCAGCCCTACTTTTAGTTTGAAGCTTTTCATACATCAGCTTATCCTCACTGGCAAGAAAATTTTAGATTGCTAGAGTGTTGACTCTCAACTCATAGTCGACATGAGCCAGTTAGAATAATTGTTAGTCCCTACTTTTAGATAAAAGGTTAATTGCTGGATAGGAAGAAGGGTACTACTTTAGTATCCTACTCTGCTGTTCAACAGGAGTGAACATGTTATAGTTATAGTTCTAGTTCAGAAATGTTATAGTTCAGAGGGCTGTATCCTCAGTTGCTCTTCACAGAAACACCGATACATAAAATGGTTTGGCTTTTTATTCATGTTGAAATGACTATTCATTTCACTTAACTGAAATTTAGACATTTCAGTTAACAAAGGTGTCTGTCTTCATTTGAACAGTATTCAGAGGGATTTATCTTATCCTCTTAGAGGCCATCTGAATTATATTTTAAATTAGGGAATATTAATTTTGGGGGAGAAATGGCATCCACGTCTATTTTCAAAAATGGGCAAATGTTCATTTTTTTCTTAGCTTCCTATATTATAATCATAAAAAGTCATGCCAGGGTGTGTTGTACTGGATAATGCCACTTCCCTGTTGATTGAAGGCTTGGTCTTATGCCTTCTAATGATGTATCAAAGGCATGACATTATCCAACACAACACATGCCCCGGTTTGTCTGCTTGCTTAATGTTAATATCTCAGTGCATGGTTGAGCATATTCTTCAGGCTCAGACAGGTACATTATAACATTAATTTCCCCAATGAAGAATTAGATGCTGTACTTATCATTCAAGATAACAATTCTCTTTTGACTGCATGGAGGAGATAACAGCAGTTCTCTTAGAACTAATATGTCACTGCAGATACGCCTATATCAAACAAAGCTTATATATCACTCTCTCCTCTTTAGCAAATGCTAACCCCAGTTTGAAGTCCTGCCCATCATTATTTGTAGAATGCTATCATCCCACACCTTCAGTTTTGTAAAGAAGGATCCATTAGGGAAATTTAAGATGATACATGCATAGGGCGCAATCCAGCTCCCGTTGAAGTCAGTGGAAATTTAGCCATTGACTTTAAAAGGAGCTGGATTGTGCCGCTGGTCTTCAATACCAACATGAGCATGGTGTCTTATTAGCAAATAAATGGCATGATAGCCACCCACAAATTGCTGTCTATTGGGCTTTTTATTTAATGGATACGGATCGGGAACATGAGTTTCCAATCCGTGACCACCACGGCGTCCTCCCTGAGATCAAGGAGGATGCCCTACAGGCTAAGGCACAAATACATGTTGGCCTCCAGGCCAACACATGTGCATGCTGTCTATTGGGGGTGCCTTTAGATCCCTACTCCTCTCCTTTTTCAGCAAAGTATTAGCAGTGCTAATTTAATAAAGACAGTCAAAACCATAATCACCTTTACTTTATTGAAATTGACATTATTTTAAGAATAAGGAAGCACTTTACTGGTCAGATTAAAGAAAACTCCCCCAAATACCTCCAGTATTAATGTGAAAGAAAATTACTGCCAATAAACCTGGCTGTTGTTCACATGTTTCCTTACTTCCCAACTGCACTTGAATGAGAGCCTAGAGTCTAAAGAACACAGTACACACACACACTCGGGAGTGCTGGTGTATGCAAAAAAAGTGTTCTTGCTGCACTGAATCAAGACAGAAACAAGCATTCAAGGGTGGAAAAAATATGGCATGGTGTAGCTCTTGTGAAACTCAGTTGTTTGCCTTGATTTTAAACCTGGCATAACCTCCACATTTGCTGTTGTCCCACCCGAGAGGTCCTGTGCAACTGAAATCCCAAGCCTTTAGTACCTGAAAGATTCAAAATGGGAAATAATTTAAAATGGCATTCCTTCTTTTGGGAATTTATGACAAGCATTTCTGGTGAATCCAAAGGCTAATATAGAGGAGTTTTATGGGATAGGTGTTGAGCTACTTGCACTGAAGCATACAAACTTAATATCAAAACTGGGTTCATTTAAATTTCCTGCTGAATAGCTTAAGTTAACATGGAAGTAATTTACTGCATGTGGGTTTTCATTACTAAGACTGTTCAATAGGAGCCCTAAGGTAATAGTATTTTATTTTCATTATACAACTTGGAACCAGTACTACAGTAATATGTTTTGATTTTTTATTATGATATAAAGCTGCTCAGCTGGGCACAGGAATAAACAGTGCTACTAAGCTGCTAATCCATCCAAGTAATACCTTTCACAGCTCCTTGTGGCAGTTTACTCAGATATGAGACAAATTTTCAGGGATATAAGTAGCTCTGAACTTTCAGCTTCTATGATGTACAGTTTTAATTTAATAGTTATTTTTAACTGTACATTTATGTAATTGCAATATGTTTATTTTAACTTTCAACTGAAGTTCAGAACTTTTGATACTGAACTTTGCTCAGTATCACTAGACCATCTACATGTATGTTAGTTTCTAAAGAGGTGCTCACTGCTTCTACAGATCTAGCTAACAAGGGAAAAATGTTCTCCAGTTGTTACTAAATCTGTTCGGGATTTAGTTACTTATTCCAGCATTGAGACTGAACTTGATGGGATATTCCCTCCCCTCCCCCCCAAAGATATTTTTTTGCAGCTGCAGATGCAAGGAAGTTAAAGGCGGAACCGCTCTCCATTATAAACAGGGGACTACTGAAGCCCCAATATTGAGGAAACCACTTGAGCTACAGTTCTGAAAATTTATCCATGGCTTATATTTTTGGGAACCGTCATATGTGCAAAGTTTGAAAAAGATCCAGCCAGAAAATCAAAAGTTATAAATGTTTGATAATTAATTGGTTGTGGTAAAAATGCACAGCTTCCCGACTATTTTGAATCATCCCCCTGCCCCCTACTGAGTTGAGCCCACAGATTTCACAGCTTTGGAGCTTCAGATCTAGATCAAGTGCTGGTGTCGTCTGATAATGATTGGTGCAACCAAAAATGAGTTATTAAACATTTTAAAAAATCAGTTCTGCTGGCTGGCGCATGGAAAGTTATGTGACTCTGCTTTTTAAAATCATGTAACTTTATGAGAAGCCAGCTCTGTTACAAAGACTTTAAGCTCTAGTCAGTTCCATGTCCATTACCTACTTGCCTCAGAAAGCCAGCAAGAGGCATCTCTAGTCAGTTTTGTGTCATTAACCCTCTGGCCTCATTGCAACTTTTCATACTGAGTAAAAAGTCTGCAACTTTTCACCCCGTACTTTTCACTCGGTATGAAAAGTTGCAGACTTTTCATAGGGAGTGAAAAGTATGTGAATTTAAAAAGCAGAGTCACATAACTTTCCTTAAGCTGTTTTCTAACACCACAAATGGCGGTCAGCGGATGCTTGAATGTGCATGTGCCAGCCAGTAGGACTGATTTTTTAATGTTTAATAACTCATTTTTGGCTGTACCAATCATTATCAAACTACACCAGCACTTGATCTACTGAATTTTAAATTATATATTTTGTGTTTGTTTTATTATTACTATTGTTATATATTTTGTAAGCCTCCCTGAACTGCTCTGTGAGCAGGAGGGTGCGGGGTAGAAATATAAATAAATAAATAAATAAATAAATAAATAAATCTAGGTCTCATGCTCCAAGGCTGCAGACCCAAAGACGAAGCTCAACAGTAGCTGGTGGGGCTCGTACAAGAGATTGTGGGAAGGGTAGGAGGTCTCTGTTCCTGCCCTGTGTCCCCCTCACTATGCCCCCCATTTCCCCTTGGCAGAGCTGCCATCAGTGGAATAATTTTGGTTCAATGTTTCACCATGGAGGGGGACATTGTGTCTCATCATCCCCAGTGCAGCCTTACGGTGCCCACAGTACCGCCCCCCTGCTACTTCTGCCCAGAACCTGCCCCAATCTCGCTTCCATCCTGCTCCTCCCAAACCCCTGACAGCTTCCCCATCCTTGGGCTTAAACCTGCAGTGCAGAACAGCACTGCCAGGTTGTGTCTTCTCCTCTTTCTTCTTGGTTGGCATCAAAGGCTGTTGGGGAAGGAGCAGCAGGGAGAGCCACCCATTCCAAAAACGAATGGGGTGAGCAGTTCTATAAGTTCATCTCCAACACACACACACACACACCATCCTTCCCTGCAACATCACACCCACAACTTCCCCCTTGTGCTGGGGAGGCAAACCACAGACCTGACTCATTCTGCACAAGCAATACAGACTAATGAGGTGATTTGCATCTATCTGCACATGATTTACATGCAGCCCCAAGCATCCCTTTGTGGGGCTGGGGTAGAAGACTAGAACTGCCCTACAAAGCGATGAACCTGCTGCCAATCTGAGGGAAGGGATGCTCAGCCAGTTTGTGCCCCAAGTCTAGAGTTCCTGATTTGCCCCAAAGCTCTGCATCTCCCTCCCTGTTCCCTCCCTGAATCCTTGGGATATGGATATATTTTAAATATGGGTATGCCTTTTAAATATGGATATGACTATTAAAAACAGATGGCAAAGATGGATATGACTTTCATGCTTCTGGTTTTCTCGTTCTATCCTTCCTTACTGCGTATCCACATGTAAACATATCACATAACTGAGACATATGTGATATCTTTTAACATTCTCATTACTATATTAATAGCATCCAAAAAACCTGGAAATTTTCTAAAACAAAAAACCTTACAGTTTAAAAAAAGGCAGAACTGTTTCCAAAACAAAAAACTTTCCTTTTCAAAACCATTTCACAAAATACATTTCCCCCTAACTTAAACTCCATAAAACCATGAAAATTAAGTACGAACAATTTTTTAAAACTGTCTTAACTCTGTCCTTTTATGTAGAATTGCATTGTGTACAACCAATTGTAGAAAGTTGTCTACACTGACATTGTCAACAGTTCATTGTACAACATATATACAGTTTTTATACATGTAAATTGCAGAATTAAGGCAGTTTGAAAAGATTGTCGTCAAATTATGATAATAAAGAAATGATCAATAAAGAAATAATGTGATAGTTTAGTTAATGATAAATAATAAGAGTAAGTATGTATGGTAAGGAATTAAGTATATATATTACGTTAATGTTGATAGTAAATTATGGAATATAGATAGAAAATCTGCAAATAATTTACATGCTTTTGGGCTTTAATTTTTGTTGTAATGTATGTTAAATGTTTTTTTAACTATAATTTTAAATAATGTTCATGTTTTTTGGAGTTTAAGTTAGGGACAATGTATTTTGTGAAATGGTTTTGACAACGAAAGTTTTTTGTTTTGGAAACAGTTCTTTAACGGCTTTTTAAACTGTGAAGTTTTTTGTTTTAGAAAATAAACTCTGTAGGCTTCATCATTCCCTTAATTATCCACATGTAATTTCTAGTAAAAATATTCTAACGTTTTGTATCTGAATTGTCAGACTTTGGGAATAAATTGATGAGCTAAGTGGAAACATTGGGAATATTCTAACGTTATGTCTGTGGCAGTTACAGAAGTTATAGTTCAGCAATCTTTAATTCAAATTATTTGGTGTATTCATTTGCTTCTATAGATTTTTTTAAATGTAGCATGTAGAATATACAGTCAATAATTTTACATGAAGGGAATTGGAGACCTAAGGCTTTTGATTTTTGCCTTCATGCAAGCCACTGAGAATTTTGCCATTGATCTGATTGGAAGCAAGAGTGTGGCCCTAATCCTGTAGTCATTCCTATCCTGATTTGCTCACTGTGAATAGTCCCATTACAGTCGGTCCCATTACAGTCAGTGGGGCTGATCACAAGCCCCGCAGATCCCACACACAGGATCACAGAATCCCACACACACATGTACAGCTGCATGCAAACCACATGGACCTCCATTGCAGGCACATTGTGCCACGTGGAAGCTATGCACTTGCACATGCGTGGGACCTGCCTGGGGATCGGGGAGGGGGCGGGGCTGTGTGGCGCGACGTGCGGCCGCACAACCCCACCCCCTGCACTTCCCCGACTGACCGCCCTCAAGGAGACGGGCGGGCGCAGCGGCCAATGCGGGGCTTGTGGTTGGTCCCAAAGTTGCTTACAGCATGTAAAAAGTTACATGCATACATTTTTGCAAGAGAAGAGTCTAAGCACAGACTGTTCAATGGAAGAGCAATAAAAATAATTTCTGAAAACCATTTTAAAAACAAAAAGTAAGATGTAAAAAGTAACAAACCAAATGAAGAAAGATTTGTTATAGGTGTGCCTGGCAACCAGAACTAGAGAAAACTGGCATGTTTCCTGTGGCAATAGCTTCACATCAGTCTTGGCAAGCCCACAGACTTCACAACTATTACAGGCTGTCATTATTGTAATTGTGTGGGCTATGTGGGCTCATTGACACTGCTAGTAAAAAGAAAAGTAAATAATGGTAACTTTATTGAATAGAAAGCTCTGAAGTCAGAAAAAAATGTTGTTTGTCTTTTCTATTATTTTAGCTCCTAATGTGGCTCCTTCTGATATTGGAGGTGGGGGCGGAACCAATCGAGAGCTGACAATAACATGGGTGGTAGGTATCAAAGTCAAAATGCAATGCTTCTGTACTTTGTTTTAAAAAGGTCCATTTCTATTCCCATCGTAGTCAGTGAGAGTTTCATTATTGTAATCAACAGGGCTGTCTCTTGTCTCTTGAGGCATAAGAACATAAAAAGTGCCATACTGGGTCAGACCAATGGTCCATCAAGCCCAGCATCCTGCCTCCGACAGTGGCCAGTCACGGGGGCCTGGGAGAAGCACCCAACAGGTCACCATGCTATCCATTTCCTGTGGGTCATCCCCAGGCCCCCGACAGTAAAGGGTTTTGTTCCCCAATCCTATCTGGCTAATAGCTGCTAATGGAACTATCTTCCAGAAACTTGTCCAAACCTCTTTTAAACTCAGTTATACTGCTGGCCTTGACCACCTCCCCTGGCAGTAAATTCCATAACCTGATTGTATGCTGAGTGAAAAAATACTTTATTTTGTCTGTTTTTACTCTGCCACCTGTGAGTTTCATGGAGTGTCCCCTAGTTTTAGTACTAGCTGAGAGGGTGAATTAGCATTCCCTGTTGACAAGTTCCAAACCACTCATGATTTTATAGATCTCTATCATATCTCCTCTCAGCCGTCTCTTTTCCAAGCTGACAAGCCCCAACCTATCAAGCCTCTCCTCATACGGGTGCTGTTCCATACCCTGGATCATTTTTGTTGCCCTTCTCTGTACCTTTTCTAGTTCCGCTATGTCTTTTTTGAGATGGGGCGACCAGAACTGCACACAATATTCAAGGTGCGGTCGCACCATTGATTTGTATAGAGGCATTATGACATCCTCAGTTTTATTCTCTATTCCCTTGCGAATAATTCCTAACATTCTATTTGCTTTTTGACCACTACGGCACACTGGGCTGAGGATTTCAGTGTATTATCCACAATCACGCCCAGATCCTTTTCCTGAGTGGTAACTCCTAGCTAAGTACCCAGCATTGTGTACTCATAATTTGGATTATTTTTCCCTACGTGCATTACTTTGCACTTGCACATTAAATCTCATCTGCCGTTTAGATGCCCAGGCACCCAGTCTTGTAAGATCTTGCTGCAGCTCCTCACAGTCCGCTTGTGTTCTGACTGCTCGTGTTCTATATCCAGGCAAAGATGAATGAAATATTATTGCTTTAGATATTGGGTAATTTCAGATGTTACATGACCACAGTCAACCACACCGAATCACAGGGTAATTTCAGACATGATGGACCGCCAGGACCGCCATACTGAATTGCGCTCCGGGATCTGTTTAAGATACCAGTCGGAAATCAGTCTGGCCTTCCTTTAGACATGCCAGCCTGATTCCGCCTGGGGATCGGGGAGGGGGTGGGGCTGGGCGGTGCAACGTGTGGCCGCACAGCCCCGCCCCCCGCACTTACCTGTCCGGCCGGCCAGCCACCCTCCGGGACAAGGGCGGACGCAGCAGCCAATGTGGCTGCTGCATCCGAACCTGGACCGTGGCCGGATCCTAGATGGATTCCAGTCCAGGGTTCAGCATGGCGGGCCGAACGGCCCGTCATGTCTGAAATTACCCTTTGTAAATTATTGCATTTAGCTATTATTCAGTGCCAGGTAAATTGCTGGTAATATACAAATACGTAATAATAATATTTCTTAGACTGCAGCACTCAAAACACTAACTCTGGAAAAGTCTAGAGTCCTCACTGGAACCTTTTAAAGGCATGGTTGAAAACACCTACTATTTTTGTTGCGCATCTGTCTGGTAGATTAAAATGATACAAAGGGATACAGTATATACAAGGTTCATTTTATAGTTCTTCCAAAGCCATCGTTTTAGTTACAATTTAAATTGCCGTGTGTCTATGTATTATGTTTATTATGAACACTGCAGCTTAAAGAGAAAGCAAACTCACTTATGCTTCTAAAAAAATCTAATTTAATTACTCACCATCATAATCTGGATTATAGGTACTATTGTTTAATGAAAAATACAGTACACACATGTACAGTAATTATAAACAGTATTCAACTTCATTGTCTTCCTGTAAAGCAGCACATATTAGGATATGTATCTGTAGCTTGCTTTTCTGTGAATCCTATATATTTACATATTGTCCTTCTCTAGTCTGATTTCACACCACCATAAAATGATGGCACAAATGATTTACCTCTTCACTGGGATTTTTCCAGAGATATAAAAACGACCCAAATAAACAGCTGTCCCAGTTAACAGAGGAGATGACCTTGGCCGCAATTATAGAATGGGGGAAAGCTAGTCCCAGAATTCTATTCCATGTGCCCTTCTCCTTGTCTTCTCTGCCCCTATCCATTCAAAATTGTAAGCCCCTTTGGGCAAGGAACAAATCATGACTGTTCAGCACCAGGCACATTGCTGGCGCTACATATCTATAATAATAATAATAATAAATAATTTTTAAAAATTAAAAATAAATGTCCCATTTATTACTGGCCCAGTTAAGTGGTGCTGACTGTAAGTAATCTGTTTTATCATACTCCCTCCGTTTTATATTTAACTATTAATCTTTCTAACAAATCTGCCTTGATATGAAAGCGGAACGGTAGGAAAGCAAGAGAGAGCATGGTAGAAATATAACATAATTGGCCCACAACACCTATCCACAATGGCAGTGTTGGAGAACGCTGATTTTCTAATGCTGATAGTTCAAAACCCTTCACAGTAAACAGAGCCTTTTGAAAACTGTAGGCACAACAGGTGGCAGCTCCATGACTTTGGGGCCTTAGAGAGCCTATTGTTAGGGTATTTCATGAAACTATATTTTCATTAGTTTTCTTACTGGAACTAGGTAAATAGTTTGGAAAATTATGCCCACTGGAAAAATACTTAGGAAATGTCTGCTAGTTAGTGGAAAGGACAGCTAAAGAGACAGGTAACATATATAGATGTCCCCCCAAAAATGGAAGACAGCAGCAATAAAACAGGTAGAAGGATAAAAATGGAGCAGGGTTGGATAGGAAACCAGGGTAATGGTAGGTTAGTCCAGAACTACTTCAGTATAGCCACTGGGATGATCTTGTGTGGCTATAGCACCCCTCCAGTAGTGAATCCAAAATCATTATTTAATTCAGTTTGTATAGCATGGTTTTGCTTGGGGTTGTGTTTTTTTTGTCTGTACTCATACCTGTACCCAGACTCTGGCAGAAGGGGAAGCCAAAAGGTACTCAGGGCAGGGGCAAGTATTATGCGTATATCACAAACACGTAGACATAAAGCTGTAGTCTTTTGGTGCCATTTATGGAAGGAGCTTCATTTGCATGTCTCCAGAGTACGTGATTTGTGGATTGTGGCACTTGTGTCAAACGCCTTTGTTTTAAGCAATTCTTGAATTAGTTCCGACTAGGCATTCCCTATATAACACCTTTGTGAAAATACAAGTTTGTTTAAATTAATATGCATACTTCGTTTGTTGTGTCTTGGAATGTGGTATTGTAGAGTTATTGCTCTCCAAAGGGTATGCCTACCAGACATATACCAAGGATTCAGGTCACAATTCTTTCTCAACATTTCTAAGTGTCTGAAACAGAAAAGTTGCAAGAACATGAACTGACTTGGAGAAATGAGCATTAAGTTTTTACAGGAAACTTTACTACTGTTTACTAAAAATAGCTGTTAAGAACTATCTTGCTCAGTCTCACTGAAGAGAAATTTAGAAAATATACATTTTATTTTTTCTTTCTTTGTTTTTTAAAAAGAAAATAATCAAATAAAATATGTTGTGAACAGTTGAGAAAGACACAGAGCAGCTTAAAAATATTGACATCAGTTGACTTCCAGAAACATTAGCAGATGAGAGTGACACATCTTTTACTGCATGTTTAGGCCCATATTCATGGGCAATGTTGGCACTGAAGAGAGCTAGATACTGCCAGCTGTGAATAAATAAAAAAAATTATAACCAGGAGGATAGTGACTAATGCAGGTTCATGAAGTACAAGATCATTTTGTTCTCTCACATGGCCCCAAATAGATTTATACCCTAATTATCTCTCTCAGCTAATGTCAGTGTTTCCATCTTCTCTATGATTGGTGGTTCATTTAACCAGTCATAGTAGGTGAATGGGACTTCAAATTCTTTCTTTAAAGAACAGCCACTTTCCTACCAACATGCCTAGCAATGTTCTATTCTATAAAAGATGATTTTCAGCATCCACCTGACTCAGTATAGTCTTGTATAAGGACGTGTGTTGGCTCTCAAAACATACAGATGTTTGCATATGATATTCCAGTGATTTTGTGTAAACATGTGAGTCAGACTGGCATGTTGCTGCAAACATTTACATGATTCATTAACATGGCATTCTGTGACCCAGTAAACCTCTCCAGTAGGCGTGTGCATCCATAATGTTTTCTGTTAGTTATGAAAACAAATGGAGCCCCATCATGTCCATAACTAAAGTTACGGAAACTTGAATAATGGTGGCCATTTTACACATGCATGGTGATTGTTTAATTTTTTTCCTATTATTTTAAATTTATTTTTTAAAATGAAAATGAATGTTTTGTTTACAAGGGGTTTTTGTAAGCTAAAACTGAAACTGATGAGGTACCTTCCGCACACCCCTATTCTCTGGATCCTGTTTGGGAAGAGGTGGAAAGACAGTGTGCTAAAATTGTCTTTTCTATTCTACCACAACTTTTCCCCATTTTTCTTCAAGGAGAATGTAGGTTTTTTCTTCCTCCCATTCCCCTTAGTGTACTATATGTGGTGAACAGTAGGGGTGTGCATTTCATTTTCATTTTTTATTCTTAATACCAGAAAAACAAAAATGAAAAAATAACTAAATTTCAGAATAAAAACAAAAAGTTTGGAATTTTAAAAAATTTAAATGTTGGGGCATAAATATCAGGCTGTAACTTTGTTTTCTGTCTGATTTTCATGGAATTTAGAGGGAATGTCCCCCTTACCAGGAGGATAATCCCTGCCAACTTCCAAAAGAATTGGATAGGGTCCCAGTTGTATAACCATTATGGTTTGTGATGCATTTCTGGCTGTAATGTCTTTATTACCTGTCCAATTTGGATACAATTTGGACAGATTGTATCCTACACATAAGGTAACATTCTTCTCAAATTACATAAAGATTGCATAACCGGTTCCTATTTTATAAGCAATATATGTTTAGTAGTTTGTTTAGTAGTTTGTAGTTTCCAGCTGTAACGTCTTTGTTTTAAATCCAATTTGGAAGATAGGAGGACAGAGTGTATCCCTCACCCAAGGGATCGTCCCTGGCAAATTTCAGAAAGATTGGATAAAAGGTCCCAATTCTATCAGCAATTAAACTTTCGTGATTTTATCAGAAGTTGTGAAAATGCTAGTCCTGAAAGTTTTGGGACAAAACGAAAATTTCAGGACATAATGTGGGGCTTCCCTTGATAACTGTTTGGAAGCTGTAGCTGGGGCATAATGCAGCGGCTTTCCTCCTTTTGGGGGGTGAGGCACTGGAAGCACATTACACCTTTGCTGGCTCCCTATAGCTTTTCAGACACAATTCAGGGTGCTGTTTTTGACCTTTAATGCCCTAAACAGTTTGGGCCCAACGTATCTGAGAGACTTCCATGCCCCACTGAGGCCCCTGCGATCGGTGGGGAGCGCCTCCCACTAGATACCATCTGTCAGTCTGGTTCATATGGTGAGGGCTCGTAGGGAGGCGTTCTCGGTTGCTGCCCTAATGCAATGGAACTCCCATCCCCCAGAGATTCATTTGACCCTCAGCCTGGGCATCTTCCGGAGGTGGTGTAAGTCCTTTCTATTTGTTAGGGCATTTGGCAGGCAGGGATAGGGAATGTGGGGTTGATAGGGGTTTGCGCCAGGGGTGTGAGGGGATAGTTGAGGAAGGTTTTGTGGGATTGGGGAGGGATGAGGAGACAGGTTGGGGGTTTGTGTTTTTATGCTGTGCTTTTGTATTGTTGTTAATGGTTTTGTAAGCCACCCAGAGCCATGTGGGAAGGACTAGGTAAACATTTAAATAAATAAATAAATAAAATTAAATAACCTGGACTTTGGGCAGCAAGGGAGAGGGGAAGGGGGAGTAGCCCAACAATCAAGATACATGATTGACACTTCCAGGCTGGCCAGTCGGCACCCGAAAAACATCCTGCAGCACTGTGACAGAGGACGTACGAGAATCCCTAATGGCTCTTTCCTAAGCAGATGCTTCCAACTTCCAGGTAACAAGCAAGGGGGTTGGGGTGGGCACAGCACAGAATGAGAATACATGATTGACATTTCTGCTGGTCAACTGGCATCACAGACACATCTTGTACCACTGTGACAAACATAAGCTAATTCTTGGCATAGGCTCATTCTCTGGAGATGCTTCAGAGTTTTCAGAGATTGAGGAAGGCTTCCAACTTGCCAGTATCCAATTACTGCAATCAGTGAGGCTTGGAGGGTAGTCACTGAGGAGCAAATATAAGCATCTGTCAAGCTGCGCAGCCCCCACCATAGCTAGATCTTGTGCGGCTCGTAGGCTGTGACTCAGTGCTCTTTGTGTGTGACTGTGTGTGCTGAACTCTCCAGCCTCACTGCAAGTGCTCATAAAAGCAGAACTCTGAACCTGTTATCCCCATGTATGCCCCCCACAGACCTTGGGGTGCCAATAACTAACGCCTATGCCTGTGCCTCTGGCACTTGCTCCTCCTTTTCTCTGTCCACCTCCTCCTGTCTTCTTCACCCTCTATACAAATGCTCCAAAAATCAGATTTCTGCATCTAGTAAAACCCATATAATTTAAACAGAGGCAATACTTGCAATTAATTTAAGGAAATATGCAATTTCTGTTAAAATCACAAATTTTTCATTGCTTATAAAATTGGAACCCTTTATCCATTATTTTTGGAATTTGGCAGGGATGATCCCTTTGATGCGGGGAACAATCTTTCCAAACTGTATCCACATTGGGTGGAAGACAAAGACGTTACAGCTGGAAATGTGTGTGCAAACAATTAAATGATTAAATTGCTTATAAAATCAGGACCCATTATCAAATTTTTCTGAAATTTGACATGGATGATCTCTTGTATAAGGGGCACAATGCTTCCAGAATTCATCCAGATTGGAGGGAAAACAAAGACGTTAGTGCTGAAAATGTGTGCGCAAACCATGAAATTAAATTGCTTATAAAATCAGACCCTTTTATCCAATCCTTATGAAAATTGGCAGGGATGATTCCTGTGGTGATGGGTACACACACTGTCCATGTTTCATTGCTGACTGAGGCCATTGACCGTGCAGCTCCTAAGTGTCCACTCCAGGCATCGGCATCGCAGGTTTTGTCGTTTACTGAGGATCTACGGATGCTGAAGCAAGAAAGATGGCGGTTGGAGCAATGATGTCGCCGCTCTCATACTGAAGCCAACAGATTACAACATAGAGCCAGTTTGTGAGCCTATGCCATGGCTATGTGGGCAGCAAGAAATAATTTTTTGCTGCCCTCATCCAGTGGAGCTTTTCCAGTTGGTGAGGAGACTGGTCGGTCCAGCCTCCCTCCACCTGGAACTGGAACCTTCCAGCACCCGCTGTGACACGTTTGTTGATTACTTCACTGATAAAATTGCTCAAATTCACCACAACTTCAATGCTGCACTTATTACAATGGGAGAACCAGAGGTTATGGAAGTCCTGCCTTGTCCGATTTTGTGGGATCGGTTTCAGTGGATCTCCCCCGCTGATGCGAAGGAGGTTCTTGGGGCCGTTAGAGGCACCTTTTGCGAACTAGGCCCATGCCAGTCCTGGCTGGTTAAGGCCAGCTGGGAGACGGGCTGTTGCTGGTGAGAATGGTCAATGTGCTGAGCTGCCTCAAAGAGGCGGTGGTCCAGACCCTGCTCAAAAAGGCACCTTTGGACATTGACTCCCTCGCCAGTCTCTAACCTTCTCTTTTTAGGGGAAGTTATTGAATGTGTAGGGGCTCGGCAGCTGCAGGAACATCTGGACCAACTCAGTTTTCTAGATCCCTTGCAGTCCAACTTTCGCCCGGGCTATGGTGCTGAGACTGCACTTGTGGCTTTGGTCGATGAACTTTGCAGTGAATTAGATCAGGGTTGTTCGACCTTGTTGATTCTATTAGATCTGTCGCCTGCTTTTGATACTGTTGACATGAGATGTTGGTGATTCATCTGTGGGACTGAGCCAGGGTGGGCAGAACTGTTCTTGAATGGTTCTGCTCATTCCTGGCTAGAAGAGCTCAGCGAATGGTACTCAGAGATCATTTTTCATTTCCCCGTGACCTCTCATGTGGAGTCCTGCAGGGTTCCATTCTGTCCCCTTTCCTGTTCAGCGTGTATATGCAGCCGTCTTTTTCATCCGACCCAGACGCCATAGTCTCAGTGCTTACACAATGTCTGCCGGCTGTCAGGGACTGGATGAGGGCGAGTTGACTGAAACTGAATCCCGACAAGACGGAGGTGATGCTAGTGGGGAAGGTGGTGGGTGTGGCATTCCCTGTCATTGATGGCTTTGTCCACCATTGGTTCTCCAGGTTTGGAGTCTGGGAGTGCTCCTTGATTTGCAGCTTCGCCTAGATGCCCAGGTTGGAACTGTGGCAAGGAGCACATTCTGCCAATTACATCTGGTGCTACGGCTTCAGCCATATGTCTCAGACTCCAACCTGGCCACTATCATCCATGCCTTAATCACCTCAAGATTAGATTATTGTATCGCACTCTACGTGGGGTTGCCCATGGTAATGGTTCGGAGACTGCAGCTGGTGCAGAATGCGGCAGCCCATCTCCTTACAGGGACAAGTTGCCTGGAGCATATAACACTGGAGCTCCGTTATCTGTACTGGCTGCCTATAGTTTACCAGGCCTGATTCAAGGTGCTGTTTTTAACCTATAAAGCCCTATATGGCTTGGGCCCCATTATGTGGAGAGGGCATTCTCAGTGGCTGCACCGAGGCTGTGGACTTCCCTCTCAGCAGAGGCCTGGCTGTCCCCGGACCTCTCCTCTTTTCGACGTCAGTGCAAAACCTGGCTGTTCCACCAAGCTTTTGGTGAGGGAGATGGGTGAGGGTGGGTTTTACTTTTATTTTGGGAGGTAAGGGTGGGGCATTTTATATATTTTGAATGTTATGCTCTTATATCCCCTTTCATTGGGGAGGATGTTTTCCCCCTTTCTCCTTTTCCCCGTTTTGGAATGTTTTTATGTCTTTGGATTATATATTTTATATATTGTAAGCCACCCCGAGCTGCCTTGGCAGGAGGGGCAGGGTATCAAATGTTTTAATAAATAAATAAAATCAGATGAAATAAAAAGACATTACAGCCAGAAATAAATCTCCCATTAAAACCGCCAGACTTTTGGCAGTTCCACCAGGCTTTTGGTGAGGGAGATGGGTGAAGGGTGGGTGGGGATGTGGGGTAGGAAGGTAGGTTTTTTATGCTATCCCCCTTTTGAGTTGTTTTATGGATTTTATATATGTTGTTTTTTATTTTTAAATAATATTTTAATACGTTGTAAGCCACCTCTAGCTGCATGAGCAGGAGAGACAGGACAAAAATGTTGTAAATAAAGAAATAAAACCAATGGGAAATGAAAATGAATCTTAATTACAAAAACAAAAATCCTCAATAATGAAAACCAGAAAAATGAAGATTTTAATAATGAAAATGAAAACAAAAAACACAAAATTAATTGGGTCCCTGGTACACACCCCTAGTGAGTAGCAGGGCATAGTGCTCAACCATTTGTGAATATATATTCCCATGTAGATTTCTGAACTCTCAAATATCTCAAGATAGTCCTCCAGTGGGAGGATACAGACTTGCATGGCTGACCTCTGCCAGTAAGGTCAGATGGAGCAATGATGATGCTGATAGACCTTCCAACCCACTCACAGACATGGTAATACTAGGGATGCAGACACAGGGTAAAAACTGTGACCCGCTGTGACCTGGGACCCACCAGTACGTGTTCACACGCCACCAGATGTTGGCCCAGGACTGCCCTAGGGCAGATTGATGGCTAGCCAGGGCTGTGTTCTCAGAAAATCTCCAGGGACACAGCCCGGTCCAACGGTTACCCATGCTGGCCAATAACAGCCAATGCGGGCTAGTACATTTGTGCGTCCCTGCCTTGGGGCTGTCCGTCATGGTGGGTGGTGGGGCACCTTTGGTCAGACTGTTCAACCACATATGTGCTCAGGTGCTCTAATGCCACAGTGGTATGCCGAAGTACAAAATTACCTCCATAGTAAAAGTTTAAGATATTCCTGCTTTCATCCCACAGCCCTTGCACCCCACAGAAATATTTTGTGCATCAAAAACACTAAGTGCAGATAAAACTCTACTGTCTCTCTCTTCATGTCCGGCTACTATAACCATATGTTTCTCCAACACATGCCATGTGAGAAGGCTGAATCCACAGTCTTGGAAGGTTCTCTGCAATATAGGGTTCCCCTCAGAAACCGGCAGACCAATGGATGTTCCATAGTCTGTGTTTCTCAAATATCGAAATTCTGTAAATACTCTTCTGGTCTCTACTAGATTTGGAGGATGGACAAAGGGCAGAAATTAAGGGCTACTCTATGGATAAATCCACCTTAATCCTTCAAACTCAATAAGGAAATTAAAGAAAAAATTAACAAAGACTGGGGGTGTATTAATCTGAGTCCCCCTCTCTGGTTTTTGCCAAGCAACCATAGGTGTATCCAGCCAATGGTGGTAAGCTACTTCTGTAGACCTGTAGATGAAGCGAGCTGGAGACTTCGTTTTTTGCAACTTTTTGGGATCCAAAGGATTATAGTTTGTCCAAACTATAGGGCCCAAGTGAAACTTACACAGATTTTCTGACCCCTCCTTCTAGTGAAATAACATTTCTTAATATTAATCAAAATTCTTTTCAGTCACTTATGTACACATCCACCTGCACTTGCACTTTCTTGTGTGAACCATGAGTTCACTTTAAAGTTTCTTTGTTGTATTAAAAATCCACACAATCAATATTGTATTGCTGTAGTTGTTTTTCTTAGATGGAATTCTTAATTAATTTAACTCTTTAACAGTATTTTGACCCAATTATGTAGAGAACTGTTAGCTCACTAATTTTGCTTTTTCATTTTATATGGATCCTTTCCCACAGTACAGTCTCCTTCCAGCATGTATCCCTTCTCTCCCCACATCACACTACCCTTTTTGCAGTTCTCTTTTGTCACAGCAAGTTAAGTCTCCTAGCAGTGCCACTTCCCTTTCATACTTGAGTCCATTGTTGAATGCAATGGCAGCAGAAGCCTGAAAATGCATTAAGCTTCATTGTAGGGTACAAAGAAACTCAAAGGACTTTAGGGAGCGAGACTCTGGAAACACTGATGAAAGCCTTATTCAATAATAGCTGCATCGGTAGCAAATTGTTTGAAGTGTGTTGTTTTCCGGCAAATCTGATTTTGGTGCATAAGTCATAAGGATTGTGTTACGTTGCTAATGGCTGTTTTGAATTCTTTACTAAGGACGTTAACAAATGAGATGATAGCCCACAATAGCCCACACCAGGTGGGTATCCATCTTCCTATTTATTAGGTTTTCTCCCCCGGCGGCCACATGGCCACCGCCCACCCACTCACTCATGATGGGGTCTCAGAGAATGTGGACCCCACCGTGCATGTGAATGCAGGCTAATGTTCGCCCACGTGTCCACGTCCCGTCAATTAGATTGCCTGCAGCACCTCTGCGTGGTTCAGGTCTGCTAGCACCATAGAGCTGCAGGCAAAAATCCTAGAGCATCCGAGGAGCATCCACTTCCTTCCCCCTTTCTGCTCTCGTTCTCCCACAAGCACAGAAAGGCAAGCAGGGGGCTTCCCAGTTATTAGCCTTGATACGCTAAAGATGTGAGCGGGGGGTAAGTGGGAGCTGCACGGACCGAACCCAGACTGCAGCAGGCTAATGTCTCATTTGAAATCACCCTAAAATGTTTTGGGCGTGCAATAGTGTCTCGCAAGTATTTTTCGTTTAGATCAGTTTCAGTGATAGCTCCAACAATGGGTGCCAAAAAGCTGCTTTATTAAATATAATAAAGATAAAGCATAAAGATAAAAACAATAACCCCAATGAATACACCGGCTGCGAGATGATCCTCAAGCGTGCCCCAGGTTCTGCTGCACCCCTCCACATGTCTGCAAAGTAGTCAGCAACTAAGTTCCAAGATGGGACCCCGGCTGCTGGGTCTTATAAGATTCTGATTTACACAGTCACTCTACCAATCCTGCACATGTGTGACCAATTCTAGCTAGTGGAACTGTAATTTTCCTTAGCCTGAGTCATCCTCAGCTTTCCAATTAAGGAACCTTACTAGCAAGTTCAACTGATAAGAGGTTCCCATAACATTACAGTTACTTGGCCTTGATATTCTAAACAACAGTTACCCTGGGATACAGGAATGTGGCCAAAGAGGCTTACATAAAATACATCCATTGCATGAAATGAGTTTCCAATTCTCAACTTTTACATTACATATATGTTTTTACACATCTGTCAATCAAGATGGATTCTACAGAACATGCAGGCCAAATTAAGATATACAAGTGTCTACTATCTGGCTCAGCCGGTGTACAAAGGTCTCCTCACAATCTTTTCACTACAAATAGTTACCCACATCTTAATATGTGTACATGCTCACGCTCTGCACATGCACACACAGTGCCTATGTGACTTATTCATTGTCTCTCAACTTTTACTGGCTACAGCTGAATACTGTTTTAAAATAATCATCCTAGTTTTCTCTGTTTGGGGGACAGAACGTGTAGCAGGTTTGGGCTTGCCAGTGTATAAGTATTTACAGAACCAGGACCAACAAATCAGTCACATAGGGCATTAGCATTAACAGTCTTTTCTCAGGCCAGGCACCAGTCCTCTGGCCACACTCAGTACATCACACATTCCATCATCATAGCCTACAGCATAAGTCATTATCCCAAAGTCCCATGCCTAGCTAGGTATCCATTCTCTGACTGGCTACTTATATCCACAGTCTCTCCAGGTAGTCAGGCTTTTCAGGTATGTATCTCCTAGCTTCCTTCCATGGAGCAACATAGATGTGTCTCGTTGACCTCCAGACAGCTTCTGAGCTGCTTCTTCCTGTTTCCTTTCTTTATCCTGGAGTGAACATGTCTTCAACCCCACTCTCTAGTCCTTAAAGTCACAGAAGCCTTGCTATGCTGCTCCCTGCCACAGAATGACAGTCTGAAAAGCAGTTCTATAATATTCAGTCAAAAATGGTTTTTGAACACATGAGAAGTAACCAGAAAAAAAGGTGTATATGAGGATGCAGATTATTAACTTTTACTAGCGATGACTTATTTGATTAACAAGTCAAAAAGTAATAATTCTTAGCCTTTTGCATTTTCAGCCTTTGTCAAGAGAGTACCACTATGGCAATAATTTTGGATACATAGTAGCTTTCAAGCCATTTGGTGAAAAGGAGTGGAGGAGAGTAACAGTTACCAATCCTGATATTGGCCGATATGTCCACAAAGATGAATCAATGCCCCCCTCATCAGAGTATCAAGTAAAAGTGAAAGCATTTAACAACAAAGGGGATGGACCATTCAGCATTACTGCCGTCATTTTTTCAGCAAAAGATGGTGAGTAAAACTTGCATAATGAGATCTATATTAAGTGCCTAATCCAGACTTTCAAGGTTTCAGGGAGCAGAATAGGGCCCACAGGGATTAACTGAAGAACTTGCCTTCAGAATGTAAGATGATACTTGGGCCTCAGCAGTGGAGTTCTCATGCAGAAAGTAAAATTTTTCAGATAAAAGTTTTGTCTGAGGTAATAGCTATCACACTGCACAGGATAGCATTGAGTGGTATTTTGTAGCCTGAACCAGCAACAGCCCACAATGAGGGTGTTTTTACACAGACACTTATCCCAGGATTAGAGCGTTAATCCCAGGATGAGAGGTCTGTCTAACACAGCATTTAGAGATTGTAATCCCGGCATCACTGAAAAATCCGGTGATTACAAAACCTCTTTTTCTAGGTTTTGTAACATTCGGATGTTAAACTATCCCAGGATTAGGTCCATCTAAACAGCTATTCCAGGATAGTCAACTATCCCAGGATTAGTATCAGAGAGTGTTACAGCAAGAGCTGACATCCTCTCTATGAATGTAAGAACATAAGTAGTGCCATACTGAGTCAGACAAGCCTGCCTTTATGGTATCTAGGAGCACATGACTGTGGGGCAATGGTATTACCTCCATCATCCTTCAACAATACATTGCGGAGCACCACGTTTAAATACCCATAGAACAAAGGGATGAGTTTCCATTTTCTTCAGCTCAGAAATCAGAAAAATGAAGAAAATCAGATTTTCTTCAATCCCAGAAATCAGTGCGCTGAGCACAGATGAAAAGCACCTCGGAATTGATATTCATCCCAGAGACTCTAATCCCGGGATAACAGCAATGTGCTGTTCAAATGAACTATCCCGGAAAGGATTCATCCCGGATAAAAATGTCAGCGTAAACAAGTACCTACCACTTTGTAATCCCTTGATAACAGTTCAAGGATAGTTTTCTCCTAATCCTGGGATAGTTTGTCCATGTAAAAGCACACTGAAATTCATGTAGCAAGTACCTTGTATGAATGGTTGGATCTGCAAAAGGATTTGCATCTTCCTTTTCCATATTTGTTGGCTAAAATACATTATTGTGATACCACAGTCACATTTGTGTCGTCCTAAGAGAAATATAATATGACTGGCGCACACATTGAGGTACACTGTGATATATTGTCAAGAAAACCTACTCCAAAACGTACTCAGTTTAGCTTTTTAAACACTCATCTACATTTGATCTAATGGTGCAGTATATACAGTTGAATTTTTCAATGACAATTTACATCTTTCTAGGATAGTTAATGGAAAGAAATTTTAAAAATTGAATTAATAAGATACATATTTATTATTCAAAGAATTGTAGGGATGGTAGAGACCTTAAGGGTTATCTAGTCCAATCCTTGCACCAAGGCAGGGTTCAGCTATCCTTGTCAGCTGGCTTCTTCTTAAAACTTCTATTAAAGAAGAGTTGCTTCCAAAAGCAAGCAATGCTTTCTACAGCAAATATATTTCAAGACAATTCCATGTATTGACTACCAAAGAAGTAGCAGTAGCTCCGAATGTTTCCTCTGTATTTAGAGTCCATCTAGAAAACTCTGTAGACATGCAGTAACTGTGAAGCATCAGTCTCTGAAAATGTAGATGTTAAACTATAATAAGACGGCAGGCCAAGAAAGAATTTGAGAAGTAACTTGCTAAATATGTTAAGTCTAAAATAGGACTGGCTATATGGGTAGGGCCAGAGCAGGGCCTCACACAAGCGGCTGCATACAGTCCTGCACTCCATCCTTCCTCCCAGAAACACAATCTTCCCTCCCTCCAGGAAGTCCTGGCCAAAGACATAGGAATCTGTGTGGGGGGGTGGCACTGACTGACCCTGCTGCTGAGGACAGGCCCTGCTCCCCCACATACACCCTATGCTAGCTAATGTTTCTGGGAGGAGGAAAGGACACTTGTGGAAGAGAGGATGAGCCCAGCATTGTGTTTGAATGAATTCTTGGCATCAGTCTTCACTGCAGATGGAGACATACCCACAACAGCAGGTGATAAATCTGAAGCACTGTTACAAATTAATATAGCATTGGAAGAGGTTTTAAATAAAATTGGTAAATGGTAACAAGTCACCAGGACCAGATGGTATTTACCTGAAAGAACTTCAATATAAGATTGCAGAATTGCTAGAAATGATCAAACCTATCATTGAAGTTTGCATTGGTACTAAAGGCATGGAAGATAAAGACAATTCCAGATCAGCCCCTAAAACTACAAACTGGTTTACCTAATGCCAAGATCAGACAAATTGGTACCATCATAAAGAATAGAATTATTAGGCATAGAGACATAATATGCAAGGGAAGAACTAGGATGGCATTTGGAAAGAGAAGTCATGCCTCATCCAGACTTTAGAATTCTCTACGGTTGTCAACAAACATGGATAATGGTGATCCAGTTGGTGTAGTGTATTATTGAACTAATGTGTTTTTTTTACACTATGTAGAGATAGTAGTCTGTTTTATTCTATAACAAAACTTGCCATTCTTTATTCACCAACTTCATTCAGCTGCATACCATTCTTCATTCAGCAACTATGGTATTTGTCCATGACATATCTGAGAATGGCTAGTATGATTAGTGTTTCTGGCTGTTTCAAATTCTAATAGACATTAAAAATTAGTCCCTAAGTGCTTTGTTATTCCAGTTTAGAAATTAAACCAGTCAGGTGAATCATTAAGGAAAAACTTCGTTGACATTTGACTAAAACCTTTTATTAAATCCTAGTTAGAATTATCAGATTCTACACCCTACATGATTGTCTTTACAAATGACATTTCTATATACTTCTATTAAATGTCATTTACATATTAGAAAAAGCATGCAAGAAAGTAAGCCTTAGGGAATAATAATAATATAGTATTCCTAAGGCGGTACAGCCATTAAGAAATAAAAAATATATAGCATTGTAATATTAGCTGCTGCCAAAGATACATAGCAGAACTGTAAAGAAGTGCTCCGATTTCAAATCTTGCAGATATGAGTTTGCTTTACTGAATGAGAAGTATATAGAATTATGTTTCCCTATATGCAATAAAAGTGAAAAACCCAAAGGTGCAACCAGAGAACAATACACATTCTCACACTTCAGACTCAGTGTACTTTACAGCAGATTTATGCTTTTAACTCCCATTACCGCTAATGGGAACTCTGCACAGAAAGCGCCCACACATGCAGAGAGATAAAATAGACTTTTTTGTTGTTGTTTTTTTAATTATAATTCGGTATCCATGCTAGCGACACTTAGCTATGTAATGTGATTAATACTAATCCTTGCTATCAGAGAAGTGTGCCTTAGAGAATATCCTCTATAGCAGCTGCTTCAACAAGAGAATGATTATTTGTGTAACAGTAAAAATGACAATAAATTGTTGTGGTCCACTACAGGCTGTGCTAGCCAGACAACATTTCAATATCCCTTCTCTTTTGAAAACATTAACATTAGCGCTTACATAAGTTACTATGCCTATTAAAGAAGTTCTAAATGAATTTGTTTTAAGAAAACAACTGCTAAATCAAAAATCAGTAATAGAAACTTTGAATATGCATCCAGCTTACTTGGCTTATATACTGACAGGATATAAAATACACAGTGAAACATAAAATACTAAAACTTAAAATGTAAGACAGAACCACAAATGTAATTGAGGGCCATAAACAACTGGAGCAAAAAGCAGGAGGCGTAGTTGCAGAGGATGAGAGAAACAAATGGTTTGAGTTTGATGAAAATAAGTTATAAATAACATCAAACTATCAAGGGGTAGTTATTTTGCTTACGGTAACTATGACATGTACCCCTAGCAAAATAACTAAGTAACTGCAGAGAGAAAACAGAAAGTATTCAGGGTCAAATTTGTCTGTCCCAGCATCATGGATACACTAAAAAGAGTACTGGCTACATGGACCGATTTTCTTCTTCTAGATCCCCAGGTCAGGGGATCAGCAAACAGTGCTAGAAATCCAGGGGAGTAAATGGCTAGGCAGACATGCATTTGATGTGTATATTAACTTGAATATGGATTGCATATTTGCATTTTAATGATGAAAAAGTACTTCAAGTGGGACCAGATATTGAAAGGGTTATTTAAATTTGAAGCACCATTGCTTGCGCTTGCCACTGCTAGTGACTGGTACTAAATATGCTAGTGACTGGTACAATAAGTAAACCCTGCATTGGTGTGGAGAGGAACTAGATAACCAACTAATGTCTTCAGTTATGACAATGAAGCTAGTGATGATGATGTGGGCAATCAAGCAAACATCTTCTTAAAGGCATTATTGGAAGTTTTAAAATGACATATAATGCAATCTTGCCTCCATTGAAGTCATAGGGTAAAAACAAATGAGAGATTAGCCCACTGGAGACTGGGGTTGCTCCATGGAGCCCGTGTGCAGGCGCTACTCGGAGATTCTGTGCAATGAACAGAACAGAAGGGCAGCGGCCATGCTCTGACCCCCATCCCCTCTTGATGCACAGCCACAGAAACCCCTGGGTACAGGAAGCTGCCCCCACTATGGTTTTCTTTAGGGATGATCTGAATAGTTCAAAAAACATACACAAGCATTTCTGAGTTTCCAAGGGCCCTTCCTTGGGAACTCAGTGAATGCTTGGAAACTCAGAATTAGAGAGCAGGAAGGGGAACAGAGGGCACTGGGGGCAGGTTGCTCTATGGGAGCAAGCTGGACTACATTTCTCAGCATGGTCAGACAATCTGCATTCAAACACACAGCAGCAGAGTCCACAGCAGCATGCCCGGCTCCCGTGGCTTTTAGGTGAGTTTGCTGGCCCTCTTCCCTTCCCCCCTCCTACTCCCCACTTATCCCTATTATCTGCCACCCATTGCCCTCCCACTCCACCCCCCTTCCTGCCCTTGGCCAAGGATTTTGCTGAGTCCCAAGTGGCGGGGCAATTCCTTGGCCTCTCGGGACTTGGTAAAACGAGGTCGAATACGCCAATACTTGGTAAAATTCAAGTAAATCCTAGTTCCAAGTTTCACCCCTAGTTTTTCCTCAGTTTTCTTGTTTATTTTTGCTTTTTGGAGTGCTCCAAAAAGTGAAAGTAAATAGGCACAGCACCTGTGAGAGTGGAAGGAGCAATCGCAGTCGCCGTGACCGCTCTGGGTGCTTCACCCAAGACTATGGTTCTAGTGGGCCAGTACGCTCATAGAGGCTGCATGTACCCTAATAGACAGGAGATGGCTACATGGGCACACATTTGCCCGCCTTAGCCAGCATGCACCTACATGGTGGGCTCCACATTCTCCAGGATGATGTCATGAGTGGGGACTGCGGGTCAGGGGGGTTGGCAGGTGAACATCTGGCAGCCACCTTATAGGTGGCCACCCATCTGATGTGGGCTATTGTGGGTTACTGTTAACATCCATACAGCACACTTGAACTGCTGCTAAGTTAAGTATTCAGTCAGTCATATAACTATGTTTAATTATAATCCAGGGAAGGCATCTTCATTCATTTTTAGTGCACTGTTTTTATTCTTTGCTGCCACATTGACATTAATCATAATTGCCATTGCTCCTGTGCAAATTTTGATTTGTAGTTGTTATGTTTATCTAAACTTTTTGTAATGGATAAAATATTGTTTGCCTTTAGTGCATCATGTTGTTGAAGTTAGTAATGCAGATTATCAGCTGTTAATGAAAGACAAAAAGTAATTTTCTGTACATCATTGGTTACCTTGGATACTTTTAATAAAATATGTAACTTATTTTCTTGAACACTTGCTGCTTTTTTTGACGCATAGTTGACTTGATGCCTAGTTAGAAGATTAAATATATGAAAGCGTTCCTGATCCCAGACAGCAGTAGTTGTCTGTTGCAACTTGTTTCAAAAGATTTATAAAAGAGAACTGATCTTACCTTCAAAATTAGTGTCTTTCATCGACACTGGTCTGTTTCACTCCTATATTTACTAACCTAACAACTTCCTATAATAAAACTAGAATTTCCCATTCAAGGCACATCAAAGTAAAGTTAAAATGGAAGATAATTTAAATTTTATATATCACATATTTGATTGTGGAGGGCTGTATTTTCAAAGTTTAGTAGTCGCTTGTAGTTTACTGGCACAAGGATGTCATGTGTTCTTTTCTGGCCAATTAGAGGCACAACTGGCCAATTGCATGTGTGAAGATGTGGGAATTGCAGAAGATTTCCACAACTGTATGATATAGTCTGTGTGTATAAGTAAGGTACACGGTAGTGTTTGTTTCTAATTGGCTTTGGAAACCCAGCCTAAGAGTTTTTAATATGTGTGACATATGTTTGGGTATCAGTCTCAGGTGAATTTTTGTTCTGACTGCTTTAAATTTGCATTTAATTTACATATATTTCCATTTCAAAAGATGCACAAGCTAATATGTATTTACTGTTGCATCATCTGTACACCTTACTCCATTTCTACTTGATTCTGATTGAACCATCAAGTGACATTAACTGGAATTTGCCAAAATAAGATTTGAGTGTCCGTAAACTAAAGACCTTTGAAAATGAGTAAATAATGTGAAGTATTAAAATACAAAAAGACCAGGACATAAATATAGCCATGGCTCTGCGTGGAGCTGAATGTTTTATATGTTCAATCTTCCAGCTCCTACTGAACGACCTACAGAAGTGGGTGTAAAAGTCTTATCATCTTCTGAAATCTAGGTTTCTTGGCAGCATATTTTCCAGCCATCTGCTGAAGGGTATCAGGTGAGTTCTAAATTGCATATGTCTTCACATTCATGAATAGAAACCAAATGAAAGTAGTGTCTGAGTAATACAGACTGCCGCATTTAAACTCCATAAGCACGATCCAGCTCCCATTGAAGTCAATGGCTAAACTCCCATTGACTTTTATGGAGCTGGATCACACTCTAAAAATTTAGTATACTCTAATTGATTTATTGAGTTCTGTCTACAAATCTAAAATTTAGGGTTAGATCTTTACTAGTGCAAATCAACATGGATTAATAAAAATCAATGGAGTTTTGTAAGCTTATTTGTCAATGTGGAGGACTGCCCCCTCCTCAAGAAACCAAACGAGGAGTGCTTGCCAATTATCATCCTGCTTCTGATCTGCCTTTCTTAGGGATTAGGAAGGTGATTGCGAAAGCTGTGACAACGTATCTGCACAGGCACCCAGACTCCAACAATATATTGGGGAAATTCCAATTGTGGTTCTGGCCTTCCCACAGGGTAGAAACCACACTTGTCAGGGTTATGAATGATCTGCTGATGATTTTAGGTGAGGGAAAGCTGAACATTTAAGTCATGTTGGACCTCATTGCAGAATCCAAATGATTGACCATGGTTGCTGTTTTGGCTGCTGAGGGATATTGCTGGTTTGACAGGAGCTGCTGGTCGGTGGTTTCAGTCATACCTGGAAGAATGGAGTCATTCAGTGGTGATGAATGGATATGTGTCATCTCCAAAAGATTTGAACTGTGGCTTTCCTCAAGGCAGTAAAGCCCAGGTTGGCAATAAAGCTGAAGGAAATAAAGCTCTTACATATACATGCAACACTTTGGGAATGTTATGACCAAGCATGGGGTTGCATATCATCAGTATGCTGATGATACACAACTGGATATATCTTTGCCCCATGAGCCCTGCCATCTTTGTCTCTGCCTTGGAGTAATGCCTGAATGATATAGCTGGCTGGATGCGTCGACTCGGAGCCACCTTGTGCTCATTCTGGGGAAGACTGAGGTGATGTTGGTGGAGAGGGGCAACCAAAATGAGGATGGCTTTGCCTCTCTCAGCTCCCTAGTGGGCCAGGTAAAGAATTTGGGCATCATTTTCAACAATGCTCTGTCTATGAAAACTCAGGTTTCGGATGTGGTTTGGAGATGTTTCTTTCAGCTAGACAATTTGCGTAAGCTACACCCTTATTTATCCCAGGCCAACCTTGCCACAGCAACCCATTCCCTGGTGACCATGAGGCTTGATTCTTATAATTCCCTCTTCTAAGGGCTGCCAGTGCTTATCTGTCACCTGTAGCTTGTTCAGAATGCAGTAGTAGGGTTTCTTACACAGTTTGGGCAGTCATGATCATATTATGTCTGTGCTGTGTTCTCTGCGTTGGCTGCCTGTAGAGCAATGGATTGAGTTAAAGTTCACTGCTGATCTTCAGGGTCGTGAATGGTCGTCAAGGCCCTCTCTATACCTGCTTCTGGAGCATAGTGATGGGTATCTGCGCTCAGAAACCCGGGGATCCCACAATTGCGTCATCAGTTAGTAGGTGATCAGGCCTTTGGTGTCATGTGCCCCTTAGTGTGAAGCTTGCTTGCTCCGGATGTCCATCTTAGTTTTTCCCTCCTTGCTCCTTACCTTTAAAAAGCATGTGAAAACTCAACTATTCTCTAGCTGATTTTAGGATCCACTGGAGTTTCCCCTTAATGTAGTAAGTTCTCCCTCTTTACCTTCCACTTTTAAATTGTTTTAAATTAGTTTTATATTGTGTTGTTTTTATATTTTTATGATTGTAAAGCGCTCCGAATGCCATTAAAGGCAGGGGAGCACAGTAGAAATAAAACTATCCATAGTATTACTTCAGCTGAGGGTGTGGCTTGTAACTAGGTCTGGAATAAACATTTATGTATTTGCAAAGATCATTCACATATCATCCAAAATAGTTTTGTCACCATAGTGAAATTTGTTTCCTTGTTTCTTCTTAATTTTGGAATTAGTTACTTTATTGTTTCTGTTTTTGTCACTTTGCTGCTTTCATACTTCAATATTCAATACAATTCAATTCAATACAATGGCCAAGTCACTGCTGTGTTTGAAGGTATGGGGAGTATCAATGGGAAGGAACTCTAAAAAGCCCATTACATCATGGCTTTTAAAAAATCATTACCACAGCCCAAATATTTAGAATCACTGGCCTCCCCGCTTGCATTCGACAAATGGGGTGAGGCCCCACGAGACAGAGAGGGGAGGCTATCACACCTTAGGTAGTCTTAGACCTCCCTGGGCAAATTACCCATGTGATGTAGTGACTCGTCAGCTCAGGTCCTGCTAGATGTTCCTCCTGCCCCGGGGCAGGGCAAGCAGCTGACTGCTCCATGATGTGTTCTCGGAAAAATACTGAGGACGCTTTGTGGAGCAGTCTTACCCCAACTGAGGTAAGGCTGCCCAGGGCAAGGCAACTCATGTGATGAGGAGTGTGAGCCCCGCCATGCATGGTGTAACAATGTGGGGCTGTGAGTGACGGCCCGCGGAGCTCGCATGGAGCAGTACACGCGCGCATGTGTGCGTGGTTTCTGTGGGTCTACAAGTCACATTATCACAGTAGTTCAATCTAAGGATGCTTGTCCATGTTACACAATTTCACATTATTTTCTATCTTACATGAGATTTAGTAACGAATGCATGCTCCTTTCCTCATTCGGCCCTGGGCAGGTCGAGGTCCCGGTCTCACACATAGCCGCCCAGCCCTGTCTCCACCCCACTCCCCTGGCCAGCCTATTGTCCTACCTGTGGCTGTGACATGGCTGCACGGGAATGGTGACACTACCTGCTGCTCAAAGCCCCATGGTGGACTTCGCCACTGGGCAGACTGGGACCAGGCCCACGAGCAACAGCACTTCTGCAAGGTGGACAGCCTTAACCCATTTTGGGTAAGGCTATTACATGCTGTATCCTCCTCTGCCTTTTTCCAAAGACACAGGGCATATCAGAGAGCTGCCCAGCCTGCCTTGGGGCAGAGTGAATATCTGATGGCTGCCAGGCACACAAGCCACTGCATCACGTGGCAATGATGCCCAAATGGGTAAGGCTTTCCAACTTGCAGTAATATCTCATGTAACTGTACCCACTCTCATTCATCTCAATGGGTTATTAGCTTTGAAGCCTCTTCAACCCAATAAAAAATTCAGTCTTGATATTTAGCCATTGTTCTAACTATTTCAAACTGCTCTTTTTGTGCAAATTCCCATCTGCCTAAACATCTCCTCCTCTGCCCTCTGTGGAGCAGAGATGCAATAATTATATCTAACTATGTAGTCCCATAATGTGGTATCTGCAAAGATCTGTAATACCATATAAAGTTTCTATTACTCCTTTAGAGTGGGGGAATCTTAAGGCAGAGCAAGGGAGTATGTTGCCTGGTGAGCTAACAATAATGGAGATTAGAGGATAGAGCTGTTTTCATTCCCCGTATCACTGTAGTCAGTGATATACATGGTGAATACCTGAGCCCCTTTCTTTTCAGTTTAAACGAATATTTACTGAAAAATCACAGGTTTTACAAAAATTATTATTCAGTTTTTACTGATTTTCATCTGAATTTTGTATCACTCATGTACATAAAAATAGATCATTTTATTAGGAAACTACAATACGTTGCATTAGATGTGTCTTACGGTAATAATAATTTAGTCTACGTGTATATGGAAAGTTTCCTAAGGCAGCGTAGTAGATGATATACATACACACACACATACGTGCATGCTCAGAAGTTGCGTGCAGATCTGTACATACTGATGAATCTCATGCCCACCACATACACATTTCATTCTATTAGCAGTTAACAGTTTTAAGATTTGTTACACAAATGTAACCACCTTCCTTCATCTCCTCCTAAAAAGCACAGAACTCAGAGCAGATATGTGCCACTCTTCCAGTTGGGGTTGTTCCTGCTTCCCTAGCTGAGCGGTTTTAGGGGCCCTGGGGTCAGGTTACTTTTCTTTTATTGTATGTGACCTCCTCAGAGCGGGAATCCTAAGTAACCTAGGTATTTGACACTTCGGTGCCTCCACCATAGGGGAGTCGTTGCCAAGTGAAGGGGCAAATTAGGGACTCCCACCCAAAGATTTCACTATCCTAGGGATAGGGACTTCAGAGACCACTACTGACAAGCACTTTAACAAAGAAACACGGCGGGATAACCGAGGCACTTTACTTTTAAGATTAACACACAGTTAACACAACAACACTAAGATAACTATTCACAAATACCGTCAACTTTCCCCCTACTGAATTTTTTATTAGGGGATTAGAGATATTGGGTGCAGCCACATGAGGAAGGGAGGGAAAGCTATTGCACCTTGGGTAGCCTTTCCCCTACCTGGGCAGTCGGGCCATGCAATGCAGTACAGTGTGTGGTCGGTGGCTGCCAGATGTTGCCCCTGCCCTGGTGTAGGGCAAGCAGCTGCCTGCTACGTGGCACATCCTCAGAAAAATTCCTCATTTTCTGGAAAAATTCTGAGGATGGGTTACGGAGCAGCCTTACCCCATGTGGGATAAGGGTGTCCAAGGCACAGCAACTTGTGTGGCCAGACTCCTTCTGCCCACTGTGCAGTGAGCTCTGTGGCGGGGCTGTGAGTGGCATGCGCTGGTGCCCATCATGCATGGCCACATCATGTCCAGAGGGAGGATTTAGGTCTGGACGGGGGAGGGAGGCAAGGCAGGGCTGGGCACGTGCTTGTTTGGCCAGCATCACAGCCCACCTGGCCGTGGCGGCTCCCCCCACTTACCCCACAATGTGTCAGCTGGGATTGCCCACCATGGGGCCTCGCGGGAATCGGACCCCTGTCACTCGTGTGGCCTCACCCTTTGTTTTCTTAAACTCAGAGGCGGTATATAGTAATTAGCTCTGTTTCAGCTCTAGAGCAAACCACATTAAATGTCATTTATCAAAGCATTAATCTACTTAATACTTTTTTTGCTGTTCTTCTGTCCACCCAAATAAACCCCAATTACCCAGAAAAAATATGAGTAATTTTTTGCACTGCTCTTCACCTGTTTTTGTTTTTGTTGTTCTAATAAACACTGATAAATTTACAGGAAAAAAAGAAATAAAAACTGAAAACGAAGGGCCCTGTGAATACCATATCCAACAAATTTGCCCTCTTTGATTTAGGTCCAATGAAGCAGATAGGAATTGCTATGCTTTGCTTTTCTGTTGGATATCTGCTTCATTTATTTTGTTTTAGTTATTCTGATATTTTGGCTCCTTTCTTTCAGCACTATTGTTGTGCATGCTTAGTAACTAATATAAATGAAATATGAAAATTTGGTGCTTCCAGACAGACGGGCTGCCCCGGTGCTGGCTGCACCAGCCCACTTCATCCCCAGGTGGCCTGGCCGCACATAGTCAATATTGCTTCCCACTCCTCTCCATCCCCTGTTTGCTTCCCTCCTTCTCCTCCCTCCCTCCTGTCCTCCTTCCACCTAGCCCCCTTTGAGGAAATCACCTCCCTGCTCTCCACTTCCAACCTTTCCACTTGCCCCCTTGATCCTATCCCTTCTCACCTCCTGACCTCTATCATACCCAGTCTCCCCATCCCTCCTGTACATAGTCAATCTCTCCCACCCTACCGTCTCCTTTCCCTCTGCCTTCAAACATACCACTGTTTCTTCTATCCTCAAGAAGCCTACTCTTGATCCTTCCAACTCCTCTAAATGCCATCCCATCTCTCTCCTCCCATTTGTCTCTAAGCTCCTGGAACGTGCTGTGTACCCCGTTGCCTTGACTTGCTCTCCAATCTGGCTTCCGCCCCCTCCACTCTACTGAGACTGCTCTTGCTAAAATAACTAATGATCTTCTCTTAGCAAAATCCAGTCACCTCATCCTTGTCCTTGATCTCTCTGCTGCTTTTGACACCACTCTCTTTTACTTGATTCCCTGTACTCCCTTGGTTTCCATGGCTCAGTCCTCAACTGGTTCTCTTCCTATCTCTCTGACCCATCCTTCAATATGTCTCTTGCTTGTGCCTCCTCTACTTCTCTTCCCCTCTCAGTTGGAGTTCCCCAAGACTTCGTCCTTGACCCTCTTCTCTTCTCTCTATACGCTCTGTCCCATGGCAAACTCATTGAATCTCATGGCTTCCAGTACCATCCAAGGGCGTAGCTATCATAGGGACAGGTGGGACATTTGTCCTGGGGCCCACCGTGGCTGGGGGCCCATAGATCCACCTGGCCACCCATCCCTATGTAGCTAAGCTGCAGGCAGCTGTGTCCCTTTTTAAAAAAAAAAGAAATCATGTTGTTGTTTTTTTTTAAATCAGGCCCGGTTGACAAAGGGGTGGTGCCCCACCCATCCATGGGCCCGCCAGGCCCACACGCCGCCTCACTGCCTCACGCTAAACAAGCTCCGCCTCCCCCGGCTCCCTGACACAACGTGCTGTGCGCGCCTGCACTGCAATTCATTGCGCATGCATCTGGCACACACGAGGCAGGCACACAGAGCACGCGGGTGCGGGCGGGGAATGAGGTGCTCAGTGAGTGACCGACGAGGGCGGCGCCGCCACGGCGAGGCGAGTGGGATGGACCGGTCACCAGCACTTGCAGTGGCGGCGGCACTCGCAACTGCGAGCTGCAGCTGCTATTGTAGCCGCTTCTGCCTCTCCCCAGCACAAAGCAGCAGTTCAAAGTGCTGGGCTCCCTACAGCAGCGGCGGGGCTCTCTGCGTCTGAGACGGAGATGGATGGAGTGTGGTGTGGACAGTGGGGGTAAGGTTTAAAGGGCGTTTGGGGGCGCCCCGGGCCCAGCACCGGGGTGACACTGGCTGGC
>QEPC01015474.1:7438208-7477181 GCA_003113815.1 Sphenodon punctatus | reverse complement strand
CTCCCCCAGCGCCTCCTGGCATCTGCCTGAGACAGGTCCCCCTTGGCTCTATCTCTCCCAGCAATTCTTTCGGAGGCAGAGCCCTCCCTGGCTTCCCCTTACAGTTGCTATCAAGCAGCTCCTTTGTCTGAAGCAGAACTCTGCCTAGCTCCTGCCTCTAGCCGCTTTTAGACAAGCTGGGGGCACTCACGCGATGCACTCGTGTGACTTTTAAAAGTACCGCAGGCGGCGATTAGATGAGATTTCTCACGCGTTATCGCTGCTCACGCATTCTTTTACTAACATGGATTAAATACCTCTACTATCGAGGTATTTAATCCACAGTATAAAAAGAATGCACGAGCGGCAATAACGCACAAGAAGTCTCATCTAATTGCAGCCTTTGGTACTTTTAAAAGTCACGTGACTGCATCACGCGAGAGTACCCCGCTCATCTAAAAGTGGCCTCTGTCACAGCTTCCCCAGTACTGAGCTCTGGCTCAGACTTTAACCCCCTGGCTTCTGTCACACCCAAACACAGCAGCTTCATTTTATGTGCTGTCTTCTAGTCTGTGCAGGCCGTGCAGTTAACTAGCACCTGCAGCTAGGCTGGTGATGGCTCTCGTAGGCTGCATTCACACCTGTCCCCGGTGCTGCGGCGGCGAGACCCACGAGGGAAGAAGTAACAGCGGAGAGGAGCCGGATAGCAGTAGAAGAGCTGGTGCGAATGGGGATGTGCCACAGCTTCCCTCGCACATGTCAGAACAGGATTCTGCATCCTGACATGCGCGAGGGAAGCCGCGGCACATCCCAGTTTGCTCTTCTTCTGCTCTTTGGCTCCTCCCCACTGCCACGTCTTCCCTCCTGGGTCTCGCCGCTGCGGTTGTGAAGGGGTAACATTTTTCCCAAGCTGCCCCCTGCCACAGTTATTTTATGGTGCTTATACTATTTTAAATCCCTGTTCCCCTCTCTAATGTGAGCATCAGTGATCTGCTTTAAAGACATTTCTCACACACATAGTTATGTGCTTAAAGTCCATTGGTGGGTGTTTGCAGTTTTCCTTTCTAAACTTAAATAGTGGAATTTTCAGAGGGGAAAACAAATTTAATACTGAACAAATTTAATAATTAACCACACATGTAAAGAGAAAAGGAAGTAGAGTTAAGAAACAACTTTCAGCACTAAAAATATAATAGAAAGGAAGTATCAATTTTATTTTATTTTAAATAAATGCATGTAGGATATTTGCTTGCTCCTTGTCCTAGCACAGTATTCATTAATTAGAATGTCCCCTGAAAAAGCAAAACAGATTTAAGATGAAAATATCTTGGCAGACAAAGAAAAATAATTTCTGAAATAAATCAGTTTATCAAATATGTGATGTAGCTTTGATGTTAAAGTTCACTGCATATTTAGAGGAAGCAGCTATTTCCCTATGGAATGAGCAGGAAATGGATATTAATTTTGGTGTTGTAGATCTCTGTTGTTTTTCAAACCTTTTTACTTTACTCTTAAAGTGTTTTGTGAATGACTCATTAAAGCTTTTAAGTAATGGAAACAAAAATAAAACTGGCAGCGTCCGATAAAATTATAAGGGAACATAAAATACTAATACATTTTTTGAGAAGTATCTTATTTAAGGTGAGAGGTCTGTGCAGCTTGGGTTAAGTGGGAATACTATGTGGGAGAGTGATTGCAAAATAAAAACACAAACAAATTGTTTTGGAAGAAATTTTACGAGTAGAAAGCAGAATTGGCAGTACTTGTTAAAAAGAGTGTTTGGTTTTCCTTTTGTCTTCTTGTACCTAGTAGGAAATGGGGTGGGGGAAACAACAAAAAGCCCTATTCCATGGTAGCAGAGTGGGCTGCCTCATGGCAGGATTGGGGCCCAAGCACTTGCAAAGCCTCCGGGTGATCAATTTGCTCACACAGTGTCTTTACACATGACAGCGGCAAGCCGCCACCATAGACTTACCCAGTCCAGAGTTGGGCCACCACCATGGCCGGGATTGATCCTGGAAGAGGGGGAATGGATGAGGGCAAGTCGTCTGAAGTTAAATCCTAAAAAGACAGAGGTGGTGATGTTGGGGACGACTGGGGGCTGGGTGTGGGAGATGTCCCCATCATTGATGGGGTTTGCCCATCTTTGGTCCCTTAGGTTCAGAGTCTGGGGGTGCTCCTCGATTCATAGCTCCACCTGGATGCTCAGGTGGCGGCTGTGGCGAGGAGCGCTTTCTGTCAGTTACATCTTCTGCAATGGCTTCAGACATATATCTCAGGCTCTGACCTCGCCACCGTCACCCATGCCTTCTTCACCTCGAGATTGGACTACTGCAACATGCTCTATGTGGGACTACCCTTGGTGACAGTCCGGAGACTGCAGGTGGTGCAGAACATGGCGGTCCATCTCCTTACGGGGACGGGTTGCCATGAGCACATAGCGCCTGTGCTCCAGGTGTTGCACTGGCTGCCAATAGTCATCCGGGTCTAATTCAAGGTGTTGGTATTGACCTTTAAAGCCCTAATTGGCTTGGGCACCATATATTTGCAGGACCGCCTCACCCCTGGGTTCTGGATCAGCCCCTGCTGTCATCAGGAGGAGCCCCTCTGGAAGTCCCCCACGTCCATCGATGGAGACGATGGAGAGGTCTTTTCAATGGCCACCCCAAGGCTGTGGAACTCCCAGTGGAAGTTCGTTTATCCCCAGATCTTTCCTCTTTTGAAAGCAATGCAAAACCAGACTGTTTCACCAGCCATTTGGCGAGGAAGTGGATAGGCGTGGATAGGGTGAAGAAGGGGGGGAATTTTTCGGAGATATCTATTTATTGTTTTATGCCATTTATTGGTTTTAGTGATATTATATTTTATTATTATTGTGAAATATTTATTGTATTTTATGAAAAATTGTACGCCATCTCAAGCCACCGTCAGGCAGGAGGGGGCAGGATATAAGCAGCAAAAATAGAATAAATAAATTAAATAAATAAATAAATAAATAAATAAAAATAAAATCTTTCCCAAGCCATTCTTTTCAGAGATCCACTACAGTCTTTCTAACTACCCTTCCAACTCCTCTTTGCTTTCTCCTACCAAGACTACATCGTCTACAAGAAGCATGCAGATGATGCAGTGCCTCTCTCTGGGTGTTTTACACAAAACAACCAAGCATCAACATGTGCAAGAAGTACCTTAAGGAAAAACCTTATCAAAGCCAAATCCTGTTCCCAAATATGCTTGCGATAAAAAGTCTATTGAATTCAGTGGGAGAAAATAGTATCCAGTGGGGCAAAGTATCACAGTGAAATCTGATTGTTACTGGTCCTTCTTATTATTCCCTCATTGAGTCAGTATAAGACATAACAAATTGCCAAATAAAACACTCTTGTTTGAATAATCTTCTGAGTTGTAGCCAAAGTAGCAAAGTATTTTTTCTGTGAAATTAACTGCAACAAATGATCTTTCATCAATTATGTTTACAGATTCGTTACTGGGCCAATTACGAAAAAGAAGTAGCCTCACAGCGAGTACAAGTGGCCAATTCTGAATACTCAACCAAACTGGAAAATCTGAAACCTGACACACAGTACCACATAGATGTTTGTGCCTTCAACAGTGCGGGATATGGGCCTACTAGTGCCATAGTTAGTGCCCTGACAAAAAAATCACGTAAGTACATTTATTTATTTTATTTTTAAAACATTTTTATACCACCGCCACCCACCCAACCAATGGTAGCCTGGGATTATATACAGCATATAATAATAATTATATATTTTTAAAAACCAAATATATACTATAAAATCATATTAAAATCCCAAAAAGAGGCCCAGGGAAAAAAACCATAAATCCCTCCCCCACCCGCTATCCGTTCACCAAATGCCTGGCAAAACAGCCAGGTCTTACATTTTTTACAGAAAGGAACTTGAGGTTTATTTCAAAAGTTCTGTTCTTCACTGCTGATATCTTAGGCCACTTGCTCACATTACAAAGGCTGGTGAATCTCCCTACTGGGAAACTTACACCGCCTCTGCATGTGGACGTGGGGCTGAAAGTGTAATCTACTTGCCTGTCTATTAGGCATTTGACACATGGTCACCACAGAGCCCCCACTCATGGCAGAGCCCAGGGACATCATGAGCCCACCATTTGGGCCAGTCACTGGGTGATTTCAGACGATACGGGGCCCTTTGGCCCCGTACTGGAACCACCGGCTTCGTTCCCCGCCGGGGTCACCCCGTAACGGCACAACAGACGTGCCGGGGGGATCCCGGTGGGGAAAGTGGGAGGGGCCGCGTGGCGCAACGTGCGGCCGCACGGCTCCGCCCCCTCCACGCACCCTGCCGCCCGCCCTCCGAGGAGACGGGCGGGCGGCGGGGCCATTGCGGGCGCCGCGTCGGGCCAGAAGCACCGTGGCCCGGGATCCCGCCGGGGATCCCGGGCCATGGCACGCGGCCAGACGTGACTTTTCGTTGGTCACGGCCCGGGGTCCGTTTGACCACGCTTCCCGGGACCTTCCCCCGGCTAGCCCGGGAAGCGTGGTTCAAACGGACCCCATGTGGGGATTCACCGTGGCAAACATCTGGCGCGCCGCAAACAGACGTTCGAGACACAGTGACCACAGGTGGGTATTCACCGTGGTTCACCGTGATCTCGTAACGTCTGAAGACACCCACTGTTAGTGGATGCCCACATGTCCATGTCTCATTAGTTAGGCTTGCCCACAGTCTGCTGGCACATAGAGTCCAGCCCTACCAGCTGAGAGGTGGGAGTGGTAGCTAGCTACTAGCAATCTCCCTCCCTTGTGGCCGACTCTCTGCTGATAGACACACTGAGATCTCCCTCCCTGCGTTCTCCCTCCTCAATATTTCCTTCCCCATCTCTCAGCTAAGAGGTGGCTGCATGGAGAGAGACCTCAGCATGCCTCTCAGCTGAGAGACAGGGAAGGAGACTGTGGAGAGGGAGATCGCATGGGAAGCAGACTACAGAGAGATCACCTCTCAGCTTAGAGGCAAGGAAGGAAATCGTGGGGAGGGAGATCCCCGGGGAGGGATACTACAAGAAGGGGGGGTCACAGCGCACCTCTCCATTAAGAGATGGTGAGGGAGACTGCTTGGAAGGAGATCTCTAGCGTACCTCTCAGCTGAAAGGCAACTGGGGAGAGTTTGCTAGCACCACTGATAGAAGCTGCCACAAACACAGGGGGCTGCCCATTTATTAGGCTGGATGTGCTAAACATGTGATTGGGGGATGCGTGGGAGCTACTCAGACCAACCACAGACTCCAGCGGGCTGTTGTTTCATTTGAAGCCACCCTTAGACTGCTTGAATCCATCCCCAATGCAGGTCAAACTTCTGAGAGGATCAGTTATGGCTCTGCCAGAAATGTCATGTATGATGCTGCAGAGACACTTGTCCACTCTCGTGGAATTAAGGGGCACTAATACAGAATGGCCAAAATCTGGTTTTGTATGGAAATTTCAGATCCAAGTCCATCAATTGGACATTGTGACTGAGATTTTCATTTACATTTTTTTTTAATCTTGGCTGCTTCCATTTTGGGTTCCCCAGCTGACGCTCTTTCATAGAGCCAGTTTTTCAGAAAGAAAATAGGGCTATCTTTCTAAAAACCCATACCCCCGTGGAACAGCATTAAAGTCAGCAGGGTTCCACAGGGTTTAGGTGCGTATAGGAATCTAGAGCAAGATTTTCAGAAAGAAAATAGGGCCATTTTTCTAAAAACCCTTACCCCAGTGGAACAACATTAAAATTAGCAGGGTTCCACATGGCTTAAGGTGCGTATAGGACTCTAGAATGGGCCCCTTAGAGGCTGATTAATAATTTTTAAAAATAATAATTTTATTAATATGTCGTCCCGTCCCCCCCGCCAAATGGCACTCAGAGTGTTTCATAAAATGCAATGAAAGATAGAATAAAATAACCTAAAATCAATTTAAAACAGCAAAAAGAAGAAGGTATGGAGGAAGGAAAAGATACTCGAAGGAAAACCAGTAGTGGATCCTCTAAAATCACCCAAAGAATAAAAAAGTCCTCAAGTGTTCTTTAAAGGGGAGGAGGGAGGAACTAAGACAAATACCTGGAGGGAGCATGTTCAGCACTGAGGGGCCCGCCACAGCCGTGGCCCGGTCGCCTGCCAACTTAACCCTAGCCATTCAAAAAATTCCACTATACTAATCTGGTGTTGGGGTCAAACAGTCCGTAATTAAGCCATTATTAAAAACAAACAAACGGGGGCTTAGTTTGAAAATGACGCCAGCTGTCTAGAAACAAATTCACACTTTATCAAGATTTTTCATGGGGAGAACAGGAATAGAAACAACATTAAAGGAAATGGGGTCAGTGATACCCCACAATGCTAACAACACCAACTACACAAGAATGGCGGTAGTGTCTAATTGACCCCACCATTTTGACCAAATTAAAATGCAGGCAACTTAAGAAGGTTAAACTTGAGAAATGCAGGCAACTTAACTGTTTTGCAAACAAACAACACAGTTGCAAAGCTGAGCTTTCAGCTGAGGGACTAAGTATCTAAGTGTTTAACCAATCAATTAGTGATTCTATCTATCTAATTATCTTTGTATTCCTCTGAGATGTCTCCAGGAAGTCCCCTGTTCTACCTTTAGATAACAATCTTACTGCAAACAGGTGTTGACCCTTAATGACAAAAGGGTGACTTAGCAAGTAAATGGAAAGGTGGAAACTACCTCATATGGCTGATTGATAAGTATTCTTCTACATGAATTCTGCAAGCAGCTATGATGGAAAAAAAAAAACAGTTTTGAAGGTTCACACCAGGAAGGTTTATTAAAATATACTAAAAATATACTGCTAAAAATATACAATACACTTTATGTTTGTACATTGGTTTCTTTAGCTTGTGGTATAAAAGACCCCAAAATGCCTTTCTTGTAATATTTTAGTACACACAAAAATGTCATTTATGAAAACAGACACAATGGTATATTATTTTTCTGTTTCCTCATTTCTCACAACAAATGGAAAGAACAGGTTCTGGTTTAAGCATTTAAAGAAATAATAAAAAATAAGCCATTTTAACAGCATTTTGGGGATCTCTATTACCCACCCACCCCCAGCACCCTAGCCACATAGTACATTCAGTTTCCCATGCAATGCAATTGGAGTCAAACTGGCCCCAACAGCATCAGAGTATAAGCCTTAAATAAATTTTTTTAAATTACAAGTGATGGGGGGACGGGGGAGGGAAGAGGCATAAAACACCACAGTGCAACTTGAGCCCATTATGGTTGAGGTATACGTAGAGTATGGAGTGGTAGAAGTTTTCCTAAAATGTTCTATTAACTATTTTGTACCTTTCTCAGGTCAATTTGACCCAACCTATCAGGCTAGAGTTAAGGCACAATTGTGGGATCCCCAAACAGCAGATGGTATCTGAGTTCAGATAGCCATCAATGCAAAGTTCCAGAAACGGGTCTCAAATATAGCCAGCCCTATACCGTTCAGAATATTAACGTGAGTTGTTTCTTAGCAAAGAAAACTGAATACTTTGTGACTCAGAGATGTTAAAACATATATATTGAATGAAAAGGTGCCATCTTATATGGCTACTGTTCTGAATTTATGTTCGCACTTTGTCCTGTCAGGCATTCTGCAAGTGACAGAAATGCCTTTAAATAAATAGACTATACCAAATGAAGCTAAATTGTGGGAGGCTCTGCCATATACCTCATGTTTTGCAGGGTGGAAATTGTTCCATTTTGTTCTAGTTCTAGCAAGACAGAATAGTCAAACCTCTGCACAAACCATGCAAAATTGTATGACTGAAGGCAAAAAGCTGCATTCCAGGGCAGACACTACCCAGTACCTGGTTGTGAGATGATCATAGTCTGCCATTAAGAATTTATCATGAAAATATAAATGAAGGTTTTAAGGAGGCAAAATAGTATGTGTTGTTTTTCAGCTCCCAGTCAGCGGCCACGAAATCTCAGTGCTGTAAGGTCTGGTGAAAAGTACATCGTTACCTGGGAGCATGTCAGGTCCCTCTCCAATGAATCCAGTGTGGAAGGATACAAAGTACGATATATTTTTAAATAAATGTTTTTAACTTGCACATCCTGTTTATTTCATGGCTAATACTGATTACTCGTACCTAATCTATTTTTGAATGTGTTTTCAAGCCTGGGGCCATTTTTTCACACTGGGAAGCCTGAAACACCTAAACAGGTTGGGAATCAGGCAGTGTCTCTTAATGAGGAGATGGGAGAGCGGTCACTTTCTCTTTTCTTTTTTTTATATTGTAATACAGAGTCACAGTATGAAAATGGTTAAGTTCCACTTCTTTCAAACTACAGTAGAGCCTGGGTTTTCATGCAGTAAAGTACATCTGACAGAATTTTTTAGCAGTGGAGATTAATGTTAAATTCCCTACCCTCAAAAGTCTGTTTAGCGGCTGCCAGATGTTCGCCACGGTCAATACCCATATGGGGTCAATTTCAACCACGCTTCCCGGGCTAGCGGGGGGAATGTCCCGGGAAGCGTGGTCAAAAAGATCCCCAGCGGGGACAAAAAAAAGGTAACGTCTGGCCAGGCGCCATTGCCCGGGAATCTGGCCCGACGCAGCGGCCGCATTGGCCCCGCCACCCGCCCGTCTCCCCGGAGGGTGGGCGGCGGGAGCGTGGAGGGGGCGGGGCCGTGCAGCCGCACGTTGCACAGCGCGGCCCCACCCCCTCCCAGATTCCCCGCCGGGATCCCCCCAGCACGTCTGTTGCGGCGTTACGGGGTGACCCCGGCGGGGAATGAATAGGGTGATTTCGGTACAGGGCCAACGGGCCCCGTAACGTCTGAAATCACCCATAGTCTTAGGGTGCTCTTAGGCATACAGACAGCCCCGGTGCTGGCTGTGCCAGTTCGCTTCACCCCCAGGTGGCCCATCCATCTAAAGGTGCCACGTCAGATGTGCAGGAACATCCCAGAGTGCCACTGACCGAGCGGGCCAGCCAAACCCGGGGCACCGGCCCAAATGCATGAACCCATGCTGCTGCTTTGCTTCCAGCCAGCTGTTGCCCTGGGAACCACCATAGCATTGCAGACTCTCCAGCCCACAACTCTGTGGGGTGAGGGGGCACTGCGTGCGCAGACCATAAGCCAGGAAATCTGCCAGGTCCATCTGATCCTGAGCCAGGTAGGGCTGGGAGTGGGTAAACTTGGGGGTACATCCTCAGAGCAGCTCCAGGGTGGACATCTCATGTTTGTCTGAAAACACCCCTAGACGTACTTGCCCCTGAAGAGCCATGTCCACTACAAGTGTTTTAAGACCAGAGCCCTAGACTGTAAATGAAGTTATGGCTTTAATCCTCCAGCTATTTAGTACTGGTGCTGGCTCTTAGGCCACTTTTACATGAGCAGCCAGAGAAGCGCATTCTTCAACGCGCTGCTAGGGTGTGTTTACACGCACCGGAAGTGGCTGCCTGCCATAGGAATGCAGCCTCCCACAATTTCTTTGAAGACACGCTCTGGAAGCCCGATATGGAGGTTTCCGGAACGTGTCATTAATGAGACCACGGGAGTCTACGCACGCCGTCAATTCCTATGGCGGGCGTCCACTTCCGTTGTGTGTGTAAACACACCCCATACGTCTTTTCTTAGTGGTGCGTTGAAGAACACGCTTTCCTAGCCACTTATGTACAAGTAGCCTTAGTTCCAGTACTAGTCCCTTTCACTTCAATGGAACTTGTGCCAGCACAGATCAGCTGGAGAACTGCACTCAGTGTAGGAGTATGGTCCATTATAACCATCTATATGTTGAAACCATTTAAATGAGTTCCTATTTATGGAGCTTTGTTGTTCACTTGGCACTGTGTAGTTAGTGTCTGGCCTCTCTACGCAATTTTTTTCTTGATGGATTGAGTTTCTTTCTGTGAATCATTTAAAGTGAGCAGAGTGTTTCCATATGTCCCAAAGTCATAAACTAACTTAACATTTATAAATAACCTACCAGCTCGCCAGCATATTAATAAAAAAGTGTTGTGCTACTTTATGCTGACATGCTTAAAATATTTATGCTACAGTATATAATAGGATGGAACTTTTGTTGTTGGCTTAGTTTACAGCATTATCCTTGAATCCATATGGAAAATACATTAACAAAGATGTTGATATTGTTTTGTCATACAGAAATAAATTTGAGGGAAATCCTATCTTTTTATAGTCTAGTAATCAGGAAAGCACAAATTCTATTTTAAATGCTTTTGTATAATAAAACATGTACAAAGTAATTTGCTAATCTGAACACCATGCAGGAATTCTGGATGGATTTGAGAATGTGAGAAGAAGTCTAATGTGTTATTTTAACTGTGCTAATTTTTGGCTTTTCAAGGTGCTATATAGGCCAGATGGCCAACATGAGGGCAAGTTGGTAATGACGGCTAGACGTTGGATAGAGATCCCCATTCCAAAAAATGGTCAATATGTTGTTGAAGTTCGAGCACACAGTGAAGGAGGAGATGGAGAAGTAGGACAAATAATAGTTCCAGGTATGTGGATTTTGTTTTCATATAAGGTATTTAGACTTGGATGTTTCCACAACCACACAGAGAAACTATTGCATGTATACCATTCCTGGTAAACTCATGATCTAAAATGAGTTTTGATTAAATATCTGTCTGTGTGTCTGTCTCATTATTTTTTCATGGTCTAGTGGTGTAAATTGCTTGCATAAACATGGATGTAACAGAATTTGATTCTGTTCTTGGTATTTAAAGGTTAAATATTTATGCATGATATTTTTAATTAAGGAGGGAAACACTGCCTGCTGCATGCTACCAATTTGGCACACACCTTGACATTACTATCTCCTTGCAATAACAGTGCATATATTAAGACGGCTGGGTGAGTGACCATCCCAAATGGGAATGGTGCGAGGGAGCTTTCTGTGATAGTACCACCATTAATCTACGGGTAATTTCAGATGTGCACCGGGCACATCCAACCACCCACCAGGATTCATTTCGGATCCCAGTCAGGAATCAGTCCGGCCGTCCTTTAGATGTGCCAGCTGATTCCTACAGGGGATCGGGGAGGGGGTGGGACTGCGCGACGCGACATGCAGCCGCACAGTCCTGCCCTCCCCCCATGCTCCCTTGGCCACCCGCCCTCCGCGAGACAAGTGGGCGCCACAGCCAATACGGCCGCTGCGCCCAATCCCATCGGGGTCCGGGCCACAGTCCAGAATCGGCGGGGGTAACAGACGTTACTTTCCGCCGATTCCGGACCATGGTCCAGCTAACCACGGTTCTGAGGTCCAGAACCGTGGTGAATGTGTTTCCCGCCGGGTGTTCACCCTGGTGAATATCTGGCGGAATGCACTACAGACGTTACGGTACAACAGCCACCACAGGGGTTCACTGTGGTTGATCATGGTATCGTAACGTCTGAAATTACCCTATATTGTAAAATGTTTCATGGGTGAATGCTGCTCCTTTGAGGCAGCTGTAATCCATTAGACTATGTTTACTCCCTTCAAAAGAGGAGGAACTGTGAAATTACGGGAGCGATATGGTATTAACAAGAGAGACGTTAGGCCACACCAGGTGGCCTGTTTATTAGGTGTTCACCACCACCCCTGATCATGTAGCCACCATCCACCAGACCCACAGTCCTCACTCACAGTGGTGTCTCAGAAACTGTGGAGCCCGCCATGCAGGCAAATGCAGGATAACGTGCATCCACATATACGCATCCCGTCAATTCGGTTGTATACAGCACCTCTGTGTGTACAGGTCCACCAGCACCAGAGAGTTGCAAATGGAAATCCTAGAGTGTCTGAGGAGCGACCATGTCCTGCCCTTCTCTCCACTCCTGCTCTCACTGGCGCATCAAATGGGGACTGCCCTAAAGCACATGAAATACATGCAGGTGGCTGCCTGTTTATTAGGCTGGACATGCTAAACGTGTGAGTGGAGGCTGAGTAGGGACTGCACAGACTGACCCCAGACTTCAGCAGGCTATTGTCTTGATTGTTAACATCCATAATTGCAGCAAGGCCTTGATTATGAAGCATGAGACTGGAGGGGTAAAGTAAGGCCAGGTCTCTAGAGATTTCCCCCAAAGTCAAGATTTCCTGCAGTTTTATGGCCTCTAGGAGTGGAGCATGCTATAGGGGTGTTTCCACACTCACAAAATGGAAGACTTTTAGCAATAACTTTGTCTTTTTATTATTATTATTATTATTATTTATTTATTTATTAGTCTGCCTCTGGCAGCTCAGGGCAGCTAACAAACTATAAAACAGCATAAATAATATAAACTTCAATAAAATCACATCAATAAAAAATATCCAGTATCAATTTGGTGTGCAAAGGAGCAAATAAATAACCCACACTAAGCCCTTGGAAGTTGCCAGAAGTATCTGTGTAACAGGTAGATAGCATTCTACCAAGCAGCTATTCCTGCCATTGATGGCTTCCTAGAAACAAATTTATGGGAATAGCGCATGTCTGATCTATGTGCTAACATGGACAATAGAGATAATAAATAAGTGCAATGATATATTTTAATGGACCAACTACAGTTGGAGGTCTGAAAGCTTGAATACCTCTTTTCCTCTATTGCCTATATTTGGGACCAACACAGCAACCTTACTTTCTCTACATGCACTAACATGGCACTTCTAGCCCTTAAACAGAAGGATGTAAACACTAACAGCCCAATTCTCAGTGTCCCACCAGCAAAAATCCTTTCCGCTTCAATGATGCTTACTAAATACACAATTGCCATGATCCACAAGCTCCTGAGTAAGTGACCGGTGGGACATGGCCAATGTAACTAAAAATATTAATGTAGTGGAAGAACAGCTTCTTCAGAGAGTTCATCTGACTAATGAAGATAGCACCTTTGCTGCAGAATGGAGGGAATGTCAAGTTATAGTGCATGGGTATTTGCAAAATTATTAAAATCATCATTAAAAACACAACTATATTTTGCTTTGCAAAATTAATATTTGTTTTAAACCTAATAACAGAATATATACAATCGCCTAAAGATTTCCTCCCTTTATCCCCTCCTCTTTTTTCCTGTCTGCCTTTCCTGCTGTGTCTTCTTTTTTTTTTTTTCTTCTGTTAAGAGGGAGGTGGAGATTTGGGAGCAGATTCTGGCTAGCATTTTAGTTTAGCAATATAGGAGAAATTTACCAATATAAAAATAAAAACACATATTCCTTTACAGTGAGTACACTGATATTTAAGAAGTCATCATAAAATCACCATCTATGTATTTATTGAACAGCTTTTCAGAACATTGACCAAAATTAAAGTAAAAGATTGGTTTCCACTGTTGCCTTTTATAAGGCAGTGTCTTGTGTTTAGTGAGTCTTTTTAACCACATTTTAGTGAATTCATGCGTTGCGTTGTTTTAAGATATACTGAAATATCACAACCAACTGAAGTCTGAAGTTGTTTGATTTAACTATAGAAGTTAGTTTATATAACTACTAGCAGCTAGCTAGTAGGTACTAGCAGGTTTATAAAAAATAAAAATAAATAAATAAATTCAAAGCTTGCTTTTTTGCCTTTAGCATGCTTTTTATATAATTCAGATATTAATATAATCATAGAATTAGTCTGCACTGCTTCAGTCAACACTAATCAAAAACAGATGGTGCCTGATTCTCTCCCCATAGTGTGCAGAAGAGTTTCTCCTAACTTATGCCAGTGTAAGCCAAGGAGGAATCGAGTCTATGGTCTTTGAAACGACTTCACTCCTCAGGGAGGATTGTATCTTAATTTTCTTATAGAACTTTCCTAAATCCTGTTTCCAAATACCTAAATGGACAAAGACTAATTTATATACTATGTTTAATATAACTGGAGAGCTTTTCTGATTTCCACTCCTGGCAGACATACATAAAATCAGAAAAGCTATTTTATTTGCAAGGGTTTAAAATCATGTATAATATTTTGTGGTAAGCATACAAGCCTCTCAAAGTTAAATAATTTTTTCCCAAATCTCAATAACACATTCAATCATTTAATTTTATTTTAATTTTAATTTTTGACTCCTTTCTCTGCTAATTATAAAGAACATCAGTGTTTACTACACTGTTCCAAATGGTTAGCACAAGTGAGTCAGATGATTGTTGTCTTTTAATGCAGCTTAACCACAGATACTCAGATACCATCATGAAGGGCATGGTATTAAGAAGATTAGGTTCAGAAGACAGATAGTTCCTATATGGAAATTATTATAAAGTTTTAAAGTAATATATTTTCAATTACATGATTATCTACTAGAATCAGCCATTTCTTACAGCAATGTAACAAAATTAAGTGTTTCAGAAAGCCAATATTGCCCTACAAAAGTGGTGTTATATATGGGAACTACATTTCTCAGGGCGCTTAATGCACTTGATCTCACAAACTGTAATAATGCTGTATAACCTCAACAAAACAGCATACCAAGTTATCTATTGACTCGAATAAGTTGACTCTTGACTTTTCCTTTAGTTTGATGTTCAAAGTTTTGTTACAGTGAAATCTTTTGATACTTTCTAGTCTGAGTTCAATTTGGTTTGCAAGTTGGAGACCTGGGGTGATTTTAGATGATACGGGTCTCCCTCTAACCACAGACAATCCCCTGTGGTGAAGGAGAGGCCCGTAATGTCTAATGAGGTTTCTGCCAGAGGTTCACCCCAGTAAACCTCTGGAGGAAATCAGATTAACCACGATTCCGGAGGTGAGGCCAGCCTCACCTCCGGAATCGTGGTTAGCGCAACCACAATCTGGGATCGGTGGAACGCAACATCTATTACCTCCGCCAGCCCGGATTGTGGCCCAGACCATGCTGCGGGATCAGGGGCAGCGGCCGAATTGGCCGCTGTGCCCACCCGTCTTCGGGAGGACGACCGGGGGAGCATTGGGGGCAGGGCTGTGCAGCAGCACATCACACCGCACAACCCCGCCCCCTCCTCGATCCCCGAGCGGAATCAGGCCGGCACGTCTAAAGGACGGACGGCCTGATTCCGGACCAGGATCCGAAATGGATCCCGGGCCATGGTAAAAGGGAGGCCCGTATTGTTTAAAATCACCCTCAGGCTGTTTTCAGACCTCCCACCCCACCCCACCCGCGCATATTCTGACTGTGGGAGGGAATGCGCACGGAGATCGGCCAGTCTGAAAGCCCCCTCTCCACATGGCTTTGCCAGCAGATATACACACGGATGCAGAGCAGGAAATATAGCTCTGCATCCCTGCATGTGTCTGCTGGCAAAGCTGCGTGGGGGGGTTGCCTTTCAGACTGGCCAATCCCTGCGCATATCCTGGCTGCACATTCCTTCCAGCAGCCAGAATATGCACCCGGGGGGTGGGGGAGTTGTCTGAAAGCTGCCTTGGTCGTGACCAGTTAAATGACAACATATTCAAATGGAGAACTTGCATGTTCTTGAATAGATGTGCTGCTTTTGAAATTTTCATCTCTTATTCCTTTTTTTATTTATTTATTCAATCCATTAACAGGAGAGATCATGAAAACATTAAGTACTAAACTCCAGATTCTGCTATACTTTTGTTCTAGTCAGTGGCATTTGATGTTATCTAATTTTGTTCTTCAGTTCTCTGTAGAAGAAGCTCAACACTTAAAATAACAATAGCAATGTTTGGCACTTACCATGCTTTTCATCTTCCATGGACTTTTAATTTTTTAAATAATTAATATACAAAGACTCTCTCTGGGGCAGGGCACTATTATTGACTCTGTATTGCAAGAAGGGAACCTGAGGCAGAGAGGTTAAGCGACTTGCTTAAGGTCACAGAAGTAGACACAGTCAGTGTAAAGTTTAAAATTCGGATAGCGCTGATGTTCAGTTTTGTTCTCATACCTCTGTACCCAACCTCTAGTCCTTCTCAACTCCTAAATGGTTTCCCACTGTAAATGTTAAACTCTATGTGAGATGTCTTATTAATGAATTGTCTATAGTAATCTGGAAGTCATACTGGCATTGGCTAAGGGGCCAATCCAAGGTGCATGTACGGCGCGCATCACATGCATGTGATGCATGTACACACCAAGCACATAATGTGAATGCACACTTCATGTGCGCATCGTCTATATGGTATACATGCATTGCACATGATGCATGGACGTTCTCCTTGCAGTTTGAACACAACAGTGTATGTGTGTGCCTTGGGTTGGACCCTAAGTGAGTAGCTGTATTATACTGACTCCTTCTCTGTCTTTTGCGAAAAGGGTTAAACCAGGTCACAAAAAGAACCTCTCCTTTAAAGTTTAAAAGGGATTTTTCTTTTATCTTTTTTGGTTCTTATTCCTTCCTCTGAAGACTTTTTTTTTTTTGCAGGGGGATGCTACTAAGATTATCATTGTTATTTTTGTCCCCTGAAGCACCTTGGTTTTGACTGATAATTGGAATTTTAGGACTGCAACTAGTGTTTTGCATATATAGACTCCTAAATTGTCCATTTCTAAGTAGCTAATAAGTGTCCTACTTACCCTAGGATATCCCTGTAAAAGAAAGGGCTCCCTATATAATTTTTGCCTTATCTGACTTTACTTCCATCTATAATTGTGGCCTCCACATTTTAATTTCATAGTGTGACTGCCGTCACGCAGAGAGAGTGAGACAAATAGCCTGCAGAAAGTAACTCCTTTATTAAGTAGCTTTCACTATTATGGAAAATACAGTCATTTGTCTTAAGAAGATGACTTCCTTATGTCTCTCTTCTTCTCATGGCTGTCTTGCATTTACCTTTCTAGTGAAACTTGACCTGACAGACAGGCTACATGATGCTGTGAGGCACTGATTATTTTTTAGCCCTCCAAAGAGGAAAGCAACCTAAATTAATAATTTCTGAGTCCTAGTTACCTGGGGAAACAGAATAGAGAACTTGCAGAATTACTCTGTTGGAAGCTAATTACTGCATAGAAGTAGCTCCGCTGTTAGTAGGAACTCTGTTTTTAAACTGAGCAGTTCATGCCATGGCAGGTTTTTAAACTTCTGTCTATATATCTTTCCATATATATACCTATATTAGAGAGGGAGGGAGGGAGAGAGAGATGAACATCTCTCTGTTGAATGTTATTCACCGCCCCGGGCTGCCCTGTGGGCAGGAGGGGCGGGATATAAATTTTAAATAAATAAATAAATAAAACATTAGGAGAGGAAAAATTCTGAGAACCCCAGTAGTGACCAAATCAACTTCCAGTGAAATCCCACTTGGAGGATTAGCCTCAAGATTGTTACCAAACACTTCTTTTTTCCATCTCATCAGCAGGAAATGTAGATTTTCAGAATAACCAGCAGAACAAACAAGAACAACGACAGGAAGAAGTGGATTTTAAAGAAATCCTCAGTGCAGTTCAAGGAAGTAAGTTTTCTCTTGGATCTAAGATTGATGTTGTAGCGGAGGAGTTAATTATGATGAACAATAGGGATGAGAGCAAGTGTTCCTATTCTGACGGGAAAGACTGACCTTTCAGGAGTGTTTACAAGTGTCCATCAGTTTCCAGTGATTGGCACGTTTCCACCATTTTTTCATCACTTTCCAAGATTTTTTTGTCACTTTCGTCACTTTCTGGGACTTTTCCATCACTTTTTTGGGACGTTTTTATCACTTTCTGGGAATTTTACAACAGTTTTATGGCAGTTTTACAACACTTTTGGCAGTTTCCAGCACTTTCCAAGTGCTTAGCTGGTAATTTTTCATCTCCACAGCCCCCAGAAGCACTCACAGGGTTTGGGACCAGTCCATAGCAGCCCTGTTCAACATGCGAAAAATAGCAGGAGAGAGCAAAAACAGCGGGGAAGTTTCTGTGTCGCGCAAATCTTGGCAAAAGCCCTGCTTCCAATGGAAGCAGCACTCAACGAGATTTTTTGTTTCAGATCTAATTACTGCAGAAGACTGTTAAAACAGAAAATGATTGCCAAATTGGAAGAAAAGCCATAGAATAGTTGACTATAAAAGTGTTTAAAATAGATGGCAGTAGGAGTCCCATCCAGAGGAGGGAATAAAAAGCAATAGTGGATTAAGCCCGCATGACAAGTTCCCCCACAACAAACCAAAGGAACCATGCAGAAGTACTTATAATTCATATACGTACACTCTCTGAAATATTGGTGGGGCCAGTCCCATGCCCCGTGCAAGCCGTGCGATGCGCGTATGCACGTGCACACCTCCATTACAGGGGCATTGTGCCACACGTAAACCATGTGGATTTGCATGGGACCTCTGCGGGATGCACGGACCCCATTCGTCAGCTGATTGGAATTACATCCAAAGCCAATCGTATTTTCTGATTGCAGTTAACACTGATTACAGATTTATAAATGTCTCTTTCTGGTGATGGGGAATTTTCTTTAAAATTACTGTAAGCTGTACAGAAACACCACATCATATTTCATGTAGGACACACGAAGTGTGGAGACTTTGGAAGATCATGCTACCCTCATAAAATCCATGCGTACGAGAGAACCATCTTAGTTTTGTCCTAATGTATTTTTTTCATGGAAGATGAAAAATCCCTTCAGATACATTGCTTTTGCCTCGACCTTGCCCATTAGGCTGTTCAAAAATGAAAATTTTACAATGTTGAAAATAACTGAATCTGTATTATTGAAATACATGTAGTCAATGATTATTCAGTGTCAGGTACATTGCTGACACTATATAAACACTTAATAATACGATATAAGACCTAATTCTCCTTTCTTACCCATTTAGTAGTATTTCTAGTGCTATATTATGATAAGTACAAGCAGAGTCAGGCCTCAGTAAGTCTCCAAAAATTAGATTGTTTGCATATCTGAGATAAACTATAATCAGAGTGCCCACATAGGAATTTGTGCCAGTTGAACTAAAATAACTATAGGGCTATTGACTCTTATTGTATAGCTACATGAAAAGGTACAGCAATTTGGGCACCATCACCACATGATGCAGTGGCTCATATGCCCAGCGACCACTAGATGTTCACCCGTCCCCAGGGCAGGCAGCTGGCTGCTACATTCTGCATCCTCCCACAAAGGCCAGGGATGGAGGACATTGTAGCCATACCCAAAGTGGTGTAAGACTGTCCAAATCATGGTACTGCACCACCGCTTGTGGGCCTGATCCTTATCTGCCCTGCCACCAAGGTCCACCACTGTGGGGGGTTTGAGCAGCAGGTGCTGTCGCCTTTCCCATGTGACCACATCACAGCCAGAGGCGGGATAGTGGGCAAGCCAGGGGAGGGAGGGTGGGGCAGGGCTAGGCGGCTGCGCATGTGGCCAGCATCTTGGCCCACCCTGGGGCATGGCAGGATGTCAACAGCAGCCCACTCACCCTCTTTCCATGTGGCCCTGCTTTCTCCGTGCTGGACGCAAAGTGAGATGGCAGCAGTTACCTGCCCCGGGGTGTGCAGGAGATCAGTCTTTCCAGGCTCATGGGGATGCATCTACTTCATGGGTGAAGCCACACAAGATGTTATCCCACTTTGGGTAACGTTAACAGGTGATGTAGTGAATCATATGGCTACGGTTGGCTATTGGTCTTCAGAGGGAATTGGATGCCTTTGAACAATATTGTAAGGTAAACAGTTTGGAAATAAATACTGCCAAAACTAAAGTTATGGTTTTTGGAAGTGGTAAGAAAGACTATACTTGGTTAATAAATAAACAGAAGTTGGAAGTTGTCCTTATATTTAAATACCTTGGATTTTATTTTAGTAAATATCTGAGATGGTCCAAACATATTGAAGCAGTTTACATAAAAACTAGACAAGCTCTTGCTGGAGTTCTTTTCTTTTATAATAAAACAGGATGAAGGGCAGTATTATTAGACTTGAAAGCCTTTAGATCAAAGATTGAGTCTGGGCATAAATTTATGGAAATGATTCTATCACTTAGGCCCTTTTTACACAGACACTCTAACACCGATAAAATGGGTGTTACATTTTATTATACATCATACAGGGCAACACAGCAGCCCTGCAACATGGGCCCTTTTCACATGAGATACCTCCACCCAGTTTTGTTGGGTGGAGATGGGTGGAGGTGTCTGTGTAAACACCACTTGTGGTGGGTGTAGGTGGGTGCATGCTCCCACGCAACACCCATCTCCACCCACCCATGGAGCAACAGACTCCACTGCCAATTGCTCCTTATTCCAAATATAGAGTTTCCGTTTCATTTTCTTTTTTTAAGATTATTGTCCTTACCAGATTCTACAACAGGAGGATTTTTATGTGCTAAGACAGGTCAGCTTAATAGTTCCACACAAGTTCAGGTTAGAGTAATAAATTACTGGTTGAAAAAGAAAGTTTTTTCTCCAAACAGATACCCTAAGATGTGCCTCCTAGGAAGCTGCTAGTCACCAGTATCTTGGTTAAGTACCTGGGTTTATTCTTTTTAGGTAAATGGACTACGGAATTTATGATCTAATAGTGACAATCCCGCACCGGATAAAAAAAGAAATTACTGTTAGGTTAAAAGATGTCAGCATGCAAGTGGATATGGGGAAGTGAAAGCTTCTCGGGCTTCTCCTTTTTTGAAATTGGTAAAGCATTCTTTCAGTTTAGAAACTTGTTTGTTAGTGGTACAAAACAATAAACAAAGGCATCACAAAATTATGCCTGAATGTAATGAATACTGCCACTGTTAAAGGCAGATGGCGGCAAATTCCATATATATTGGGCCTAATGCGTTTTAAAAAATTGGTTATTGTCGAACAAATCACCTGCCATCTTTTACGCTCTACGGGGTCTTTGCATTGTTGACAAACAGAATAAGAGACAAAAGTAAATAGAATACCTTTTCCTTAATTGGTTTGATTGTGGTTTATATTGTTGTAATATATATTGCTATTTTTGTAATTCATGTATTTTGTTTTGGATTATTTATTCAATTAGTTACTGTTAAGTAGATATTATTTATTTGTATATTTTATTGTTTTTATGACTAACTACTGATAATCTTCATTTTGTTTGGTGAAACCCGTCCATCTATCTCAGTCTGTAGTCAAGGGTCTTGGCCATGGGCTGGGAATAGCATAGACCTGCAGAGCTTGAATCCCAGTTGTGGGGGGAGAGGGCACACTGCCAGAAAATCCTGCCATTTATCACAAATGCTGGGGAAAAGCAGATAGGCTGGTTTCTTCTAGTGGGCTCTGGCTCTGCTCGCTCTCCCTGCCAGCCAACAGGAGTTAGCTAGAAGCGTGAGCCTTATCTGCGTTCTGCAAACTGCTGGCATACAGAGAAAGAAGCTGAATTATCCTACCTCCATTTCTTATTGACAGTTTATGCCAGATGGAGGTCACAGTTTGCTGTGTTCTAACAAGTTGACAGATCATTCTGGCATCGTTCTTCGTTTAGCGTTGCCGTACCTCACCCCTACTTAGCATTCACTTCCCCCCACCCTACCCTGCAAAAGTCTGGACAACACTACTTTAGTTGGGATCTAAGTGACATTAGGAAGGAATGGGAACATTGGGCAACTAATATCAAGCGTTGTTTACAGACACACAGCTACCTTCTAATGGTTTAGCTACTTTTCAGGTTTGCCAACTCCTGCAATTTTAGGGCCTTAAAGCTGAAAATTGTAAGATTTAAGAAAAACAAACAAACAAAATCCAACCATACAAACAAAGAAAAAAGTTTGAAAACATTCACTTGATCTAATTGCATACAAAAGAAAAGAAAAACTGCATGACCATCTCATTAACTAATCTCATTATTTCTGAGGCAAGACTTGTGAGTTTTGAACATGTAGGGTACAGCCACATTTTCAATTCAATTCACCTTTTATTTGTATCCTGCTCTCTCTCGCCTACGGCAACTCGAAGCAACTAACAACCAAGGTAGAATATACATAATAATAACTATAATTCAATACAAAAAATAACCCAATAATCCCACAGTTTAACACAATATTACATAATCATAATCTTTCATCATCAGCCTATTGTTCTATCCCTGCTGCCACCAGGGAGGAACCAACGCAATTTCAGCCCAAACTCCTGCTCTCACCAGGAGAAGGGGCCCAATCAACATGAGATGGGGTGGGCTTAATCCCCTGCCCACCCTGAGGTGGGCAAATCCAGCCACCACACTTTGGGCTGGTGAGAAGAGCAAGCCACACAATCTGCTTCCCCCACCCAGTGGCTATTACCAGTCCAGCCCTATACGCCACTGGTCAGGCCAAGGAGCCAACCACACAGGGCTGGATATCTGGCCCGCTGCTGCTAGACAGCTGATGGGGTGGAGCAGTGTGCACGTCTCCTACCTGCCCAACAGCTAATCAGGGGACCTGTGCTCCTCCAGGGCCATCCTTCCCCTGATAAGCTGTTGGACAGGAAAGAGTGCATGATGCCCTCCCCCTCCCCGATCAGCTGTTGGGTGGGTGGGAGGAGTGCGCTCCTCCAAGCCCGATCCTCAGACCCCACTTCGCAGCAGGGTTGCATGGGCCGGCCACATGGGAGGCAGCCCATTTTGGGTAGTCTTATCCCACTTTGGGCAATGTTACTATGCACTGAGACCCTGGCATTATCTGAGATTGTGACATTAGTAATACATCATTTGCATAAAGGAATCAAATCATTCAATATCTTGGGGGCATAAAACTGGTTCCCTATTGGGTAATAATTTAAATAATTTAAAAACAAACTAAAAAGTGAAGGAGCAAGCAGACACCCTTATTGTACCTCTGCTGTTGTTTGAAAACTCAGCTAGAGCGCCATAAACCCCGTAACAATAATTTAGAACAATAACTAACTTCAACAAAAGTCTACCCAGTGTTCTAGCTGCCAGTTTCTTCCATAGTTTCATAGGGATGGAAAGTTCAAATTCGGTTTAATCCAAACTGCTTGAACTTTGGGAAATTCAGATTAAACTGAATCAATGTAAGAACCGAACCTGCGATACAAACCGCAATTTGGTTCTTGGCTCAGTTTTATTGGCTGACTTTTTTTTCTTTCAAATTTGGGCACCAAAAGCCAGCCAATGAAACTGAGTTGTTTTCAAGGACTGGCTTAACAGGGAGGAGGGTGGAAGGGGGGAGATAGGTTGGAGGGGGGAGGCAGAGGTGGGAAGTGGGATCTTTGCTGACCAATTGCCAGCCAGATTTGGGTGGCAATCAGTCAGGAGGACACACTGATAAGGTAAGAGCCTAAGGGGGGGGGGGGATGCAAGTGTTTCCCCTCCAGTTACACTCTAGCAGCTAGAGGAGTGGAGCTGTTGGTCTGTCTGTGTTAAAATTTGCTGCCAGTTACTTTGCTAGCTTGCAGTGCCCCACGTCTAGGACTCTGAGGATCATTCTGAATTTGCTCAGGACCTCAGGTCTAGTAGGTAAGGTTGTGGAGTTTAATTTGTTCTGTTGGTTTTTTTCTGTGGTTTGGGGGAGGGTCGGTTAAATAAGGGGCTTGACTGGTGCTGCTTTGGACAACAGTTGTTTTTTGTGGGTGGTTTTTTTTTTTGGCATGTTTTGATTTGGCTGTTCTGTCTGGAGTGACTGCTGCTTGGGCCCTGGTCTGACCTGTGCTTTTCCCCTCTCTTGCTAGACTTTACTTTAATGGCCCATTGTTCATTCTAGGATTGTGGCTTGGAATGAATGGCCCGTTGAAATGAATGCGTTTGTTTTCCCAGTGAGGTCAATGGGGGGGGGGGGGAATACAATCCAAAACAAATCAAATAAGAACCCAGTAAATCTCAATCCAAATTTAATTTGAATTCAAATTTTGATCCAAACTCCAATCATTTCAACCTATCAATGGAGTCAAATGCTCCCTTTGAGTCTATAAAAGTGACATAAAGATATTTTTGTTTTTTAATATACTGAACACTCAGATAATGCAGCACAAAACTATGATCTGTACACAAATATCATTCTCTAAATCCTGCCACTTCTTCCCCTAAAATATCATCATCGTAAAGCCAGTTTTGAAGAGGAAATAATAAGCTTTTTCCAAATATTTTATCTGGAATACTTAAGAGACTAAAAAGTTGATATGCAGTTAGATCTTCTTTATTACCACTTTTAAAAATTGGGACTATTGTATTTTCTTTTTGATATGTTGGGTAAATTCCCTCCAATATGATGATGATAACATTTATTATGAAAACTTGGCAATAATCAACAAATGTCTTAAACATTTCTGTGGGTAGAAAATCAGAGACAGGAGCCATTCCATTTTGAAGTGAAGCTATATAATATTTCAGCTGGAATTCATCAACAAGACAACAATGCATTTGTTACTTATCTAAAGTTTCATACAATATATAAAACCTCTCATCAGCATCATGGGGGTTATTGAACTTAGTTTTAAAGGAAAGAAACCCAGGTATCCTCTGAGATATATGCATCTGATATCAAATTAATCTTTTTGTATCTTTAGCTATAATCTACCAAAAAAGGCTTTCATTTTTCTCACCCGTGTCAACAAGCTCCTCCCACGTTTCATTTTGTAATTTCTTTTCTTCCATTCTATTGTTTTTTTGTAGTTTGATTTCATTATCTTAACATATTGAAAGGTTACAAAATTGTTTTTAACCTTGTGCTCCTTCAAAGCACTAGTTATGGTCTCCTTGGTTTTATAACAAGCATTATTTATGCCAGCAACTTCTTTAACCTTGTATAGTATTACCTGTAATGCACCATTTAATTTTTCAACAATTGTCTCATCATGATGATTCAGGCAGCTTACTATCCAAAAATGTTTGTAGATGAATACCTGAAGTAAAATCATTAAATACAGTTATATATGTACCCCTAATTCACTATTCCATAGCACTCTCCTGTTGTTTGTTATTTCTACAGAAGGGGCTACAGGTGAAACTAGTGGAGAGATCATCTCTCTTTTTGTCTAATGAAATCTTCAAAAAGAGAGGAAAGTGGTCACTCTTGACTCGTGGTAAAACTCCAAATAATTTATATTTTTACCACATCTCTAGTTCTACTAAGACATATGGTGCAAACAGACATGATGGCCGTGCGGTCGTGACCCAACCTGAGCCAGGTCAGGAAGCCACGGTGGACACAGTCTGGACCTGGTCAGGCCACACAACAAACATGCTTGTGGCCGGGCCGCCAGGCAAAGCAGGGAGGTGCATGAACGTGCAGCCGTCCCCATCCCCCACTATGACGGGCTGCCATGGCAACCAGACAAATATTTTCCTGTCTGGCCATTCAACATTCTAAAATTCTCAGCAATAAATTTCAAAGAACGTTGTCCTCCTTCATTTAATTTCTTACCACATAACTCTGCTGGGGGAAATCTCCAGATTTCATTTATTTCATCTTCCTCATCATGAACATCAGAACCAACAATTCCGGCATTAGTCACCAGCTAGTATTATTTCTGGAAGGTTATTTCTAATCAAAACGAGCTTTATGTAAATATTCCCAAATCACAGATGCATCAACTCTAGATACACTTGGTGGGAAATACACATTAAGAATCACCAGAGGATCTTTACTATTAAATTTAACCAGTACTGATAACAAATTCTTAGATTCCAATTCTCTCTCTTAGCCTTTCAGTAACCCCTTTAAAGAACACACAGACATCCTGTAAACGTCCTTTAGCGTTCACTTTTGAACCACTTTATAAAAATTCATAAATCCAGGAATGGCTACTCTGTCTCCGTACCAAGTCTCTTGCAGTAATACTATACCAAGCATTTATAAAATATCTCTAAGAGAGATCATACAATTTATTTTTCAGACTTGCTATATTCCATACCAACAGGTCAATCCCATCTTTAGACTATAGACTGAAGCAGTAATTCTTAACACATTTATTCACGCACTTAGCAGTAAGTACACTTAAGATTTCGGCATGAGTGAATTTCAGATGAGAACATAGCTCGATGTTTACATTTTGATTTAGTGGGTGTTGGTAAATACCATCCCATCCCAGATGTTGTTGCTCTTCATTGTGAATTCTATTCACAGTCTGCAAACTACTTAGGAGGCTTCTTTTTATTAATCATTGCTGTTTTAATGTATTAATATTAGGTGTTCCATTAAAAAACAAAAACTGCAAAAATATTGAAATCTTAAGCCCTTTTCAAATTGACTGCAGAGGCGCCACAAACCGTGGGGGATGGGTGGAGGTGGCGGCAGGTAGGTGGTGTGTGGGCGGCCCCATGACATGGACACCCACCCATCTTCACGTACAGAGCATCCACCATTGGTGCCTGTTGCTCCGTGCATGGACAGTCGGTGGAGCGCAGAAGCATGCACGTATCCCCACCCACCCATGGCAATCTCACAAACGCCACCACCAACACAAGTGGGCGAGGGGGGCCATCTGTGCAAAAAGAGCCTTAGAGATGAGCATTGTCTCAAATATAGGCCCTTTCCAAACGGGCTGTGGTGGGTGGGGGGATGGATGTGCACCCGCAGTGGGTGGAGGTGGGTGTGTGGACGTTCCCACGGGCGCACACCCATCTCCACCCACAGAGCAACCGGCATCAGAGCCCATTGCTCCATGCGTGGGTGATGGGTAGAGCAAGGGAGAAAACACACAAAACCACACACCAAAAATGAAATTCCAAAGGAAGCCCAACCATCCCCCCTGCACCTGCTGTGGCATTCGCACAGGCGCCTCTCCATCGCAGACGTGCGCGGGGGAGGGGGGCGTGTGAAAAGGCCCATAGTTAGAGGTTATCCATTAATACACTTTTTTTTCCTGAAGAGAAAAAAAGAAGGATATGTACTAATCAGAGACCTGAGCCTCCAACTAGCTACACTCAGGATTCCCACTGTACTCTACATAGAAGACAGCGTCCATTCTAGAAGTAGGAGCAAGACTTAATGCAAAGAGGGACCTCCAAATTATGAGCAGTTTTCCACATGGGTAGATGGAAAATTCTCTTTTTCATTTCCAGCTGTAACACAAGGAAATAAAAAATATTAGGACAATTTGGAGAGAGAATTTCTAATGTATACATTGAAAATCAGGACTTTGAATTTATTCTCTCCTTGCCACTGGCTTACCGTTTGATTTTGGAAAAGTCACTTAGGTTAAACATGGCTGTTTTTAAACCAGCAAGGAGGGAAGGGGGCCAGGGTCTGTGGCTGATGAGTGGCATGGCTGCAGGGCGGGGAGTGCTTTAAACAGGCGGCCCCCAGCATGGCTACCCCTGTATGTAGTCAGCTGGCTCTGCAAGTCACACTCCTGATTTTTCAGCAGTGCTCCATTTGTGGGCATGAGTGACCGCTGCATGGGTCATGGGAGTACGCATCCCCACACTCCACCTTCACACGAGCAGTTGGATGCGTGGTCGGGAGGGGGATGTGTGGACATGTCTTGTTTAAAAACACCCAATTTCAGAAGTTGTTACTGGTTTTTGTTGTTCCACTTTTTGGATTGCCAAACTAGTGTACCTTGAGCCTAGGCACCCCTTGAAGTCTGGATACTCGTTCTTACTCAAAAATACATCCTAGGCCAATGGGACTTAGGCTGATGAATGCCTACGTCCTTTTTGAAAATGGGATTTAGATTCCTAAATTGGTCAATTGGACACTTTAAAAAAAAATTACTTGTAATGACTAGTGTGCAAAACAGGGATACTGTGACTGTGTGGTGTAATTTTATTAATAGTTGTAAAGCACTTTGGGATCATGTACTGAAAGTGTCATATAGTACGCAGTGATCTTGTTTGAAGAGAGAATTCCAGAAAAATTGTTCCTGGCATGTATTTAAGAGACTTCTGTTTGCTTTATTGACAAGAACTAACTATAATAGGGGAGGAAGTTAAGAGTTTGTTGGAATGAGTACGACCATTCTATGCTTATGAACAAGTGTAGTTTATTTACTTTTAGGGAAACATTCACAAGGGGTTACAAACTGGCATTTTATGCAGCAGCCTTGTTTGTGGGGAAATAATTGATGTTTTGAAAGTGAACTGCATGGGAAATATTCAAAATGATCTTTTAAGAAGCTTCATGTAATTAATATCAGAAACCATGGGTTTTGAACCATTGTCTGCTAAATGCCTGATCCACATGGCCAGCACAGATCTGCTTCAGCAATGAAGTGGGAATTCCAGCTCTTTAGCTTCACCAGCACCATCCCAATTCCAGGACTCTGATTTGCTAGGACTTATGTGTGTTCTGATTGGCTGGAAACCTGTATATAATTTCCTGAGTGTTACCAGAACTTTGTCAGAGTGGTCAGTGACTTGTCTTGTACTCCAGTGTGGTACCAGTTTTGTTCCTTGCCTCTCCTGTTCCTGGTTCTGGACATCTCGTCTTGGTCCTTGGTTCATCTTGCTCCTAGCTCCTGCCTGTTTCCGGTTCTTACTTCCTGCCCTGTTGAACCTGCACTTGCCTTCCAACTTGCCTCTGGACTTGCTGCCAGATACTGAGCCTGCATGATCTTTGATTGTGGGTTTCCGCCTGCTCCCTGGCATTGGCACCCACCCCTCAAACTTCCACACTTGTTCCCGACCACATACCTGCCTACGATACTTGTGATTTGATGCCCATGAAGACTGACCTGTGATGCTTGGGCTAGTTCTGACTCATGCTCTGTACAAGATGCCATGGCAGTTTTTCTGTAGTCCAGCTCATTCTGGTGATAGAAGCAGGTATGGTCTTAGTTTACAGGAAATTAGGATGAAACAGAACTATAGTTAATAGGTATAGTGTATTTAATGTTTCTTTCTTTAGAAATGTAAAATTAACTTTAAGAGTGAAAATTGAATTCACCCCTGTGAATCACACATACGGATGCTACATAATGAAAGTCCCCCTTAAACCCTGTATTAAATCAGTGGGAAAGATCCGTAGTTGTAGTAGCTGAAATAACTCTTCTCCAGAAGATATCTTTTTATACCCCTTATCTCAACCTACTTCATTTTAAATAACTGATTTTTTTTCCTGTGAATTCACAACTTTTAATAAAACTTTAACCTACCTGGGGATATTCATTGTAATCAAATCACACTCTTGATGGAAATTAACTAGAGTAATGCCCACACTTAGTGTTGATTTATTTTTACTTCCTTGAAAATACACAATTTAAACTTAATTGAGGAGAGGAAATTGGCTTCCCATTGTAGAAAGACAAATCTCCTATAACTGTTCAATGGGAGGAAATTTAATATCAGGATATAAACAATATCAAGAGAAATTATTGAAAAAAATCCTATCTTTCAGCGAATGATAAGACCAGAGATTTTAACAGTGAAGTTACGGATAAAGGAAATTAATGAAAAGACTTCCCAAATGGCTGATAGTTTGAAATTTATGGGCAAATGAAGGAAATCTGAAAGCAAGCCAATGAAATACATGCCGGTTTGGGGAGGGGAGAAGGAGACAAGGGGAAAGAAGGAAGGGAAGCTGTCTCATATAAACAACAGAAAATGGAAAAAAGTATTGATGTTATCAATGGTAATGGAACCATAAGTAGTTAGTAGTATGGGTAAATACTCCTGGGTAACATACCTCTCAGCAGTCCTGATTTAGGAAGGACAGATTTGCCTTCAGGGGATGAAAGCCCCACTCTGGGGATGGGGATGCCTACAGATCTCCCTACAGATTGTCTGTAGCCCTAGCAAATGTTTTCTAGGCTGGGGCACAGGTGATTGTGAGTTGGGCTCTCACCTCCACTATGCTTTCTTTTAAGCAGCATGTAAGGTAAGGAACTAGGAGCTGTCCCTTCATTTTCTAAGTACCTTGAGTATTGTGTGCAGTTCTGGTCGTCCCATCTCAAAAAGGGTATGGAACAGCTCTCCTGTGGACAGAGGCTAGATAGGTTAGAGTTCTTCCAACATGCAGCTGGGATTTTTATTTTCTAGAGCACCACAACCCAATTCTCCATGGGGAGCTGGACCAACTCCAGTCCCTGTAGCAAGGACTCTCTCTTGAGTCCTGGGGGGTGAAATCCCCCTGTCCCCCCTCCCTCCCAAACTTTCCATGGGCCTGGGGAGACTCCCTACAGTGGAGGTGTCTCTCACAACCACAGTAAATTCTACCAGTGCCCAGCTCACCCCCAACACGTCCACGCAGAGGGGCATCCCGCCTCGGCTCCCTACCCCACCCCTCACCACTCGGTGAAGCCTCCTCCCACTGCTAGGCTAGTCCCCAGCCCTGCCAGCACCACAGCAGCCAAACACCCTCACCCGCCCCCTGGTCTCCCTCCCTCTCCTTAGGCAAAATGGGCCACTGAGGGAAACCCCATAATGCGCACACACCCCATCCTGGTGATGAGCATGCTGCAGCGGTGGTGGAAGGGAACCTCACCGACCTGTAGTCTGTTATAGTCGTGAGGGGGAAGTTCCCACCATCTGGCTGGCTGACTGACCTCTCTCCAAGTTCCTTTGCCCCAACACTAGTGCACAGACTGAAGCTCCGCGGTGCTCACTGACTTAGGTATGCTGCTGCTGTGTACGCTCCTCCTGACGGTTCCCCCTCTGACCTCAGGAGTCTGGGGCTTGGGGGAGCAGCATGTTGGGCTGGGGGGGGGCTTCTTACTCGGCGTGCGGCTTGATCTGGCCTCGAGTGCTGACGGGAACAGCACGTGGGGCCGGGGAGGCCTTCTTCCTCCGCGATTTGCTTGCCAGATCTGATCCAGCCTTGAGTGCTGTCACTTGCTTGGCTCCCAGTCCTCTCAACAGCAGCTGCATGCAGTCAAATGGCATTTGGACTGGGTCCACCACTTCACACCAGTGCCATGTGCTATGCACAGCCACACTCACTCAGGCTGCCTAGTGCTAGTGTGCTGCCACTGCGCCTTGGAGGCCCTTGTGTGCTGGACTCTGAAAATGCTGGCAGATGTGTAGTCATGCCAGCACAGCTTTGCTTTCCCACAGGGCCACGGTGTGGAGGCGCCAGGGGCAGGGCCTCAAGTCTGCTTCTGGTGATGGTGACGGGTCCACACGGCGGTCTGCCGGCGGACCAAAAAATAAAATAAAATCAGAGATTCAATGCTGAGCTTAGGGATTTTGGGCCCCCCTTCTAACATGAACCCTGGGACAAATGTCCTGCCTGTCCCTATGGTAGCTACACCCATGCCTTCCCCCTTGCAAACTATACACATATTCCTTAATCTGTGTTTGTCTTGTATGATAGCAATACAGTCACACAACTGCTGATTCCCCCCATTTCCTTGCCCCGTCCCTATTCCCTTGTGGTATTTCCAACAATGCAAAGGTCACTCTTGTAGTACCTCTGTATGCAATATCCCAAAAGGAGCATAGAGTGGAGAAGGGAGTCCCTCTCTTGGACTTTCTAGCTACATCCCTGCAGTCACTTGGAGGAACAAAGAATGACAAGGAGTGACAAAGAGGAAAGTGATGTACTGTGGACTGAAGCTTGCTGCAGGATAATCAAACCACAAAACACTATTGCATTTTGCTACACTGAGATCCTGGCAATCAAAACCCAGCATACACTGTGTGTTAGAAAACTAGGGATCAACAGGAAGTGGTAAGGACTTCACAGAAGACTTAGCAGTGGTGGTGGGCCCTCTAGGAAGGTAGGGGCAATGCCCCTCCTGGCCCCTCAGGACTCCCCAGCCGGCAGCTTTTTTTTTTTTTTTTTTAAATCGACCACGTCAGCATCACGGTGAATGTGCGGAGCCATCTGAAGGTTTCTGCCTCTCTAAACAAAGTTCTTCGAGATGGCTCCGCACATTCTCACCAGTTGTGTGTGCACACGCGCACACAACCGGAGACTCCCCCCCTCCCCTCAAAGGCTTCCTAAGCAAGCCTTCAGGGTCAAAAGGGAAGCGATCTCCCTTTATGCAGAGTGCGCGGCTAGAAGCGCCGTCCATTCCGCATAAAGGGACCCTGCAACGAAAGAGTGCTGCAGGGGGCACTCTTTCATTGCAGGGGCTGGGCAGGGGGAAAGTTCATACGGGGGCGCCCAATAGATGCGGCCCCGGTATGAACTAAGAGCTGCGCATGCATCAGCAGCCCTGAGCCTCCACGAGTCCCTTCCTCCCTGGATGCAGAAGCGGCAGCGCTGAGGAGAGGAGCCGGCCCCACCATGGTGAGTAAAATGGTATGCCGCCTACCGTTGCCCTGACTCCACCTACTGTTGCCCTGGCTCCGCCCCTAGGCTCGCCGGCCTTACTGCCCCTCCAGCCTCAAAACCCAGCAGCCGCCTCTGAGAATTAGAAAGTGGGTTTGTGCCAGTCTATGTTCTAAAAGCAGCTTATACGTTCCTTTGGAGTGTGGGGGCCGGCTGGGCAGAGTGAGTATCCCTTAGGGTAACTGCCTGAGTCTCCAAAGTTGCCCTTTATGTTTGGACTGGAGAAAGAAATCTTTGTAAGGATGGAGGGAGGGGAGGAGTCCCCTCTCCCTAAGCACTGCCTACAAAGCTTGATGGCACTATATGTTCCACTCCCATACTTGGCTGTGAGAAGACCATACCCAAAAGCTGGCTGCATTATATTCTAAATTGTGCTGTGGGTGTTTGCTGCTGACATTGAGAGGCACTTGATCATAAAGTTTTCATCAGCTCCTGGGCAACGCAGAGACTGTAGCCCAGGATCATAACATGATGCCTATGAAAACTTTATGATCAATCTCCTCTCAACGCCAGCAGCAAACTCCCACGGCACAGTTGAGAATATGGTGCAGCCAGCTTTGGGGTATGGTCTTCCCAGAGCCAAATATAGGCGTGGAACGTATAGTTGAGCACAGCCTGCTGGGATGGGCCACCCTCTCCTTTACTCTCCCTGATGGGCTTTTGGCTTAGTCAGATTAGATCTGACTGTCCAGATGAAGGATGAAATCAGAGCTTTTTTCCCTCTTCTTTTCTGGGATATTGGGGATGCAGCAGGGTGCAAACTCAAAGACAATTACAGACCCCTCCTTAGTCAAATGCGTACTTGCTATTGCAGCTGTACCAAGCTTCATAGTGAGATTGACAATCTGCTTCTCTGCCCAGATTTTTATTTTTATTTTAATAAATGTTTTATATAATAAATACGTTAGTTGACAGTTTTATGCAATAAGGACATTGAGGGAAGGAAAGAGGGCAGGGAATGGGACAGGGGAGAGGATAGTGACAAGGAGGGGGTGCCTACTCCATTTTTTTTCCCTGGTTCCATTCCAACCTAGCTATTCTCCTGGGGGAAGGGTGTTGTCTGAATGGACGAGAAGGGTCAAGCTAGCGCTGGGTGCACCTTCCCTCCTGCCCACACACTGTAGCAGTGCTGCAGTTACTATGCAGGCCTGGACCTAGCACTGCCCCTTTCACCTCAGGAAGGTGCCCTACAGGTGAGGCTGCAACTATTTTACACCAGTGCTTCTCACACTTGCATTGTCATTTCAAATTTATTCACGGACCCCATGTGTTGCAGACCCCTGAACACATGGGACACAGTCTGCAGTTGCCTAGATTCAGCCTTCATTCCATCCAGGTACTGCTCTAATAGTGCTGGGTACAAAGACCTCCCGCAAGCACAAGTGTCATGCTGCCATACCCTGTGTGTCTCCTTTGTCTAGGGTTGGGAATTCGGATATGGATTAAATACGAAACTGCTCAGAATGGGCCATTACAGATTAATCCATACCAAACTGGAACAGCACGACAACAAGCCTGCTTTGCTTTGGTTCTAAAAAATTTTTTTTAAATTACTGTGCATGTTCAAAATGGCCACTGGACTATCCTGTGAATGCGTACCCTTTTCCAAAATGGCAGCAGCAACGTTGCCACCATTTTAGAAAAGGGCAGCCAGTCTGCATATGTGCAGTGGCCACTTTATGCATGCGCAGACCGGCTGCCCTTTTCCAAAATGGCGCTGATGTTGCCACCACCATTTTGAAAAAGGTTGCACATGCGTAGAATGGTCTGGTGACCATTTTGCACTTGCACAATATTTTTTTTTAATATATATATATATATATATATATATATATATATATATATATATTATTTTTTATTGATTTAAATATGGATCTGTAATATGAATCCACATTTAACTCTGGTAATTTTGGGAAACAAAACAAAAATATATGAATTTGCATCCAAAGGACCACCCCTACCTCTGTCCTTCATTTTATTTCATTTCATTTTCATTTATTTCATTTTATTTCGTTTCTTTTATACCCCACGTTATCCTCTTGGGTCTCCAGGTGGCTTCCAAGAAAAACAAAAAACAAAATACAGTACAGTCATCAATAAAAACCCTGTTAATATAATTGATAAAAAGCTTAACTGATAAAACTTTATCAATTCAGACAAGGGACAGAATTGATAAAAGATAAAAAGTTAATATAATTGATACTATTTATAAATATAAATACAAATACATCATAAAAACATTCTATCCATATGGAGGCTGTCATAAAACATATCAAATCAAACCCGAGCCCAACCCCCCACCCTTCACTCATCTCCCTCACTAAATGCCTGGTTGAACAGCCAAGGTCTTGCATTGTCTCTGAAAAGAGGAGCGGTCTGGCGCCACTCGGACCTCTGCTGGGAGGGAGTTCCACAGCCTCAGTGTGGCCACCAAGAACTCCCTTTCCATAGTCAGCCCCCGGAGAACCTGGGGGACTTCGAGAAAGACGACCTCGGCTGATCACAGGGGTCAATCCAGGGCCTGGGGAGTGAGGCAGTCCCGCAGATAGATAGGGTCCAGGCCATGTAGGTCTAAGCACCAACACCTTAAATCCGGCCCAAAAGACTATAGGCAACCAGTGCAGAGAACGGAGCACTGGTGTAATGTGCTCCCAGTGGCCCGTCCCAGTCAAGAGATGGGCCTCCACATTCTGCACCAGCTGCAGTCTCTGAATTGTGGGTAGCCCCACATAGAGCGTGTTACAATAGTCCAGTCTTGAGGTGATGAAAGCATGGACGATAGTGGTCAGGTTGGAGTAGGAGACATACAGCCAAAGTCGCCACACCAGATGTAATTGGCAAAATGCACTTCTCGCCACAACCCCCACGTGGACATCCAAGCAGAGTTGAGAATCGAGGTGCACTCCCAGACTGTAAACCTGGGAAATTAGTGTGGGGGAAAACTCCATCAATGATGGGGGACATCAACCCCACCGCTTTCCCCACCAGCATCACCTCTGTCTTGTCAGGATTCAGCTTCAGTCAGCTCCCCCTCATCCAGTCCCCCACAGCCGCCAGACATTGAGTAAGCACCGAGACTGCCGGGTCTGGGTCAGATGAAAAGGAGAGGTAAAGTTAGGTGTCATCAGCATATTGATGACACCGAATGCCAAACCTTCTCACACGACCTCACCCAGTGAGAAATATTCTTCAAATATTACTGATTTGAAGAAAGGGTGTAAGCAGAATGTTAATTAAATTTGTGAATGATGTGTGCAGCACATTAACTAAGGAGTTACTATAGTAAGAGTCTTTAGTGCCATTTTTACCACAGTATCGTTAAAATCAGTGAGATTGTTAATGGTAAAAAAAAATCACACTGCATGGCAGTTGAATACTTTAAAGGTCTTTAGTTTTCAAACACTAACAGGAGTTAAATACATTGTTTAATGACAGTTAATAATAATAATAATTTATTTTTATAGTGCCAGCTGCCAAATGGCACTGGGAGTGCTTCACAAACATAATACAGTAATACAAAACAATATAAAATCTATTTAAAATAATATGAAAGGGAAAGAGGGAGGACAGAATACAAACCAGCAGTGGATCCTAATTGCACCTGGAAAATAAATAAGTCTTCAGGTAATTTTTAAATGTGAAGAGGGAGGAACTGACATGAACATCTGGCGGGACTGAGTTGAGGGGATTGCCTCAGCAAAGGCCCAGTCACCTGGCTACTGACTTTAGTTTCAATGGAGGGATCCCCAGGAAGGGGGTGGTTTCTGAGCACAGATAACCATCAGTTACAGTTGCATTACAAATGTGTCTGGTCTGTTGTGTGCAACCAAAGTCCCGCCAAGCATGCAGAATCCTAGAGGTGCTGGAATAGCATTGGTCATTTCTGAGTTTGGCCAGGCACAGGGGCATCAGAGGGGAGGCATCTGTGTGTGCTGAACTCTGGATCAGGGGAATCAGGAGACCTGGTGTCGTGTCCCTCTCCTCCCTTCACCCGCTTTTAATTTTGTCACAACCCATGTAATACACACAACGCAGCTCCCAACCCTGGCTGTGGAGGGCTCTTCCTTGGGCAAGCTCAGGACTTTGCGTGGAGATGCAGACCCTGGAGTTTTCAGCAACTGTGCTGAGTTGCACGCACGCCCCCTCCCCCCCCCCCCCCCCCCAAACTGCAAGTCACAGGAAACTCTTTCCTGGTTGCTTCTCAGGAAAAGAGGGGACACATTAAAACTAATGGCCTAGAATGTCAATTGTAATTTACGGGAAACAACCAGGCTTTAATGGCCTGTAAGAAATCCTAAGGAGCTGCACCTCAGACAAAGTAAAATTCTTACCAGATGCAATGGTAAGAGTGGCAGAGGGCACTTTTATACATTATCCTTGGAGGGTGTTTCATGTTGAAAACACACACACCTAGCATAACGTGTATTCAGAAACTAGAATAAGCGGCTACATGCCAGTTACTCGCTTTCCCTGCAGGGAAGCAGAAAAAGTATAAAATGCAATAAGAATTGCTTGGAATGCCATGACAAGAAATTTACTGGAATGACATGGAGTCAGCCATGAGGAGTGGGGGGAATGACAAGGGACTGAATGGAATGATGACAGGATAATGGGAACTAGAGGAATGACAAGCAGGGAGCAAGGCAGAATGGGTTAAATGGAAGGGTGTAAGGTGGCATGACAAGGAAGAGGCCAGTGGAAATAGCTGGAATAAGTAGTAGCTGAGTAAAATGCCAATGAGAAGAAAATGGGAAGCTAGAGGAACGACCACATAAAGAGAATGGGTGGAATGACAAGGAACTGGGTAGAATAATGAGGGGCAAAGGGGAGAGGGTAGAATGACAAAGGAGGAGGCCATAGGAAACAGTAGCACATAGAATGACAAGTTGGTAATGAGAAATTGCTCACGCACTTGGAATGTTGAGGTATGCAAGTGTGTATCTCCCGAAATGTGTCTGTGACTATTGTGTTTGCAACACACACACATTCACGGGCACACCAACCTCTCTGTTTTGTGCAGTCCAGGCTGCTGAGATTCTGAGGAATAGCTGCTGAGATTTGGGTGCAATGAAGTAAGTGACAGGACCATTAAGGCTGTGCAGTGGTGCCCAGGACTAGCCCTGGCCAAGAGCCACATGCAGCTCTCAAGCCATAGTTTGTCCAGACAAACAAAGCACTTTTTTCAGTTTCTTTATTATGCATCTCGCCATCCAAAAGAATTGCATGCAGATCTCTCCTTCCTTGTATTTCTTTCTTTCCTGTTTCTATGTTATAACTCTTGAAATTGAACTCTGATTGCAATGATTCTGAATCCGAATAAGGCCCTACTCTGAGATAGTTATTTTGGGTATATAACTTGATATGAAAGTCCTGTCCCATCCTTTTTTCCCTAAAGGTTCAAAGCATATGGGACTACATGATTACCTTTTTTGGGGGTGGGGTGGGGGTTGGCATAGTGTATAGCGTGACATTATTTATTATCTAATACCAGCTCTTCCGAAGCTCTCTGAGGCATGATGGCTGATAAGAAAATCTTCAGTGCTTGAGTGACATGCTGTCAAATGAGCCCTTTATCATGTTTAATGCCAATGCCTTCTCTGTCTTCCTGCTGCAGTAGCTATGAAACTGCATACCTCAAGTCCTGAATACCACTTGCTTCTGGAGCTTGAAGGTAGAAACTGAAAACCTTTTACATTCCCCTTAAACAATCAATTCTTTTGAAGCTTGGAAAAGTGTCAGAATAAGTAAACCTTGTCCAAACATCTTGCTGAGCAGAGGATTATTTCTTATCCTAAAATCTTAAAACTTGTTTTTGTTACTTTATCAATCTGAGTCTTACCCAGTCTCTGTTGAGTGAGTTTTACTGTAATGCAGGTGAAAGAGAAAGAAAACTGTGCCTCAGGGCTCAGTGGAATTATATTAAAAATTCCATAGTCTTGTATTTCTTCAATTACTGCTATTTTGCTCCAGCTTTTCTAATAAATCAAAGGTTCCAGGTATTGCTGGATTCTTTTTTATTAATTCCTTTTTGTATTTCAACCTTTTCTATTAATTTTTCAAATTATGATTTATTTTTCAGGCGGTTTTTTGGTGGGAGGTCATTATTTCATAATAGTACCATCATCCTATTATCATTTGTAAAAGGTAATAATAATCTTCATTTGATATTCACCACACTATGTTACAGACAGGAAACAAGAGGATTTCAGGTGGGGGGAAATCTGATTAAACTCTATGATTTTGTTTTAGATGGAGGAGGTAGTTCCAAACCATAGAACTGTTGAGGTGGAAGGGACCTCAAAGGTCCTGTAGTCCAGTCCCTGTTCCAAGGCAGAATACCCTCTGTTTACAGCATTGCAGACAGATACCTGTCCAGATGGGTTTTGAAAACGTTACTTATATGAGTGGGGCTCTCCTGAAATTAGTGTGTCTCCAGCGGTATAAAGGCCATTACAGTCACAGCTGGCGTACTTTACTACTGCCTTAGTCAAACGACTGAGCAAAAGAGAAAAGATACAGGAAAAAATATTCAAGGCAGAGTTTCTTGTGAAAATGTAATATTTTTGCTTAATATTTATGTGGTTTAAATGAATAATTATTGAAATTAATGAAGAAACCTGTATTCCACTGAAACTTAACTGCTAGATACCATGTTGATAGAATACCTGCACAAGCTCCTAGTCTCCACCGATAAAGCTCTTCACAACCTTGCTCCCCCTACCTCTCTGCGCTCTCACCCCTCCCCCTGAAGGCTTCCTCTAAGGAAGCCTTCAGGGACAAAAGAGATGCGTTCTTCCCTTTATGCAGAATGGGCGGCTAGAAGCGCCGTCCATTCCACATAAAGGAAACCCAGCAATGAAATAGTGCCGCAGGGGGCACTATTTCATTTCAGGGGGTAGCGCAGGGCTAAAAGTCCTACCCAAGCGCCACACACTAGGCGCCCGGGTCAGACTACTGGCTGTGCGGGGGGGGGGGGGG
>QEPC01015474.1:7379842-7428402 GCA_003113815.1 Sphenodon punctatus | reverse complement strand
CACCCCGAACCATCTCACGATCTCCCCCAGGGGCTGCATATACACATTAAACAAAAGCGGAGACAAGATCAAACCCTGCGGAACGCCACAAGTCAAGGCCCGGGAGCTCAGCGTTTCAGCTCCCAGCACCACCCGCTGGCTTCTCCCCGAGAGGAATGAGCGGAGCCACCCAAGGACAGTCCTGTCCAGGCCCCCCAGGTGTCGCAGCCATCTCAGCAGCAGCCCATGGTCCACGGTATCAAGAGCGGCTGAGAGATCTAGCAGGATCAAGAATGTAGAGCATCCTGCATCTATCTCCCGGTGGAGATCGTCCACCAAAGCCACCATCGCCGTCTCAGTACCATAGCTGGGGCGGAACCCAGACTGAAAAGGGACAAGGAAACCAATTCTGTTCAGATGCACCTGGAGCTGCAGAGCCACTGCCCATTCAATAACCTTCCCTAAAAAGAAGATTAGAGACAGGTCGGTAACTGGTGAGTGCATCCACATCCAGCGAAGGCTTCTTCAGCAGGGGGCGCACCACAGCCTCCTTGAGACTGGGCGACAACCTCCCCTGCTGAAGGGACGCATTAACCACCCTCGCCAGGACCAACCCCAACTTTAATACTTAAAGTGTTCCTTTTAGAAAGAGTCTTTTAAAATCTAAGAAAATTCCAGCCTGTTAGTTGTTTACAGCAGACTGTTGAACTATCTTTATTTCAGTCTATAGAACCATTATTTGTCAGTGAAAAATGACAGTGTGTTTCATGTGTACAAGAAGAGTGCTTTCAGATATCACAGTGTAATGACAGGCATAGAAAATCTTGGCTAGGACAGTATTGATCTTTTGGCAATTGTTGCAGGATTGGAGCCATGGCAGAGCCAGAGAACCAACTAGAAAGGACAGGATAGGATGCAGGGTAGAAGTGCCAGCTAGCAGGTTGAAGCTAAGAGACAAACCAAACAAACAAACCAGAGAGGTAATCCGAGTGCAGTGTCAAAATCCAGGTCAGAGGACAGCAAGCCAGTTGATCAGTCCCAGTAGTATAACATTCCTCCAAACTTTATGGGGGGCAGTGGGGAGCGATTTGGGGTGTGGGGTGGAAGCTGAGCTAGTAGTCAGGGTGGGGAAACAACACCCCCACCCCCTTGCTCACCAACTCCTGGTGGGTGGACAGCAGGTGGTGGCAGCTGAGGTCAGGGAACACAACTGTTAGGATGGCATTCCCATACACCTTCCACTTCCTCCCTTCCCAAGTCCCCAAACACAAATGTAGTGAGGGACAGCGCTATTGCCATCCCCGCACCTCTAGCTTTTGGGGGGGGGGGCCCTTCCTCCCACATTCTCCACAATAATTACACAATCAGTCCACAGGGCAGACGGGGTCTAGGTGAGGCATGGACAGGAGAAGTGAAGAGTCCAGGATCACCACAGGGGCAGGGTTTAGGGTCAGGCACAGTGGGCAGGGTTCCATGCTAAAGACAAGATATGGAGGCAAGACAAAAAGAATGGGGTCCAGGTTAAGCAGGAAGGCACGGCAAGGAGCACCTGAAGTGTGACAAGAGTCCATGGCTATTACAAGGCATGCTGACCAGCCTTCAACAGCCACTTCCTGCAATCCTCTGATAGGGTGGTTCTAACCAATCAGACTGATTCAGAGTCAATAAGGTAGCAGGCTGCCTTCCCAGGTGCAACAGGACTCAGCAGGTGTCCCCAAGCACTGGAAAACGGAGCTCAGTGGAGGGGAGCAGAGATGAAGGCATGAAAAGAAGGAGAGTTGATGGATCCATGCCTTGGACCCTCCCTTGCCTTTATCCAACCTGAATGCACCGCTCCCCATCTTCTGTGTGGACCTCAGAAGTTGTACTAATTTTCAAAGGGAGGGAAAAGGTTCCCCACCCTGCCCTGCCCTACAAGTTGGCACACTATCTGTAGGGTTCTGTGTGGGCTCATTCACCACTGAAAGCATAACTAAAATCCCAAGATTATTCCCACAAATGCTACTTTTACATTTATATATACAAGCATAGTATTTATGCCCTTACTTATTAGTCACAGAAAAATGGATGATACTTATGAATAGTATATATGCTGTCTATGAAGGCTGTTTATGTATTTACTGGTAGCTGAGTGATAGTGTTGCATTTTAAAATTATCTCAATTTTCCAGCATGCAAGGCATGCTCTTATTTTGGCAGCCCAAGACTCTAGCAATGCCAGAGTCCGTAACAAAAGCCAAAACAAGTGCCAGTAGAAGCAACCAATGGGCCAGGTGCCATTACCAAGAAAGAAAAAGAGAGAGAGAGAAATTTACTTGGCTTGGCAATGAGCTTGAGGAGAGGAAGATTAATGTAGTAGCATGACTAAACCACCAGCAGCCTCCTAAACTCTTCTTACATTCTATTTTTATTTGCGGTTGTTTCAGAATTATTGCTGTATAGCAGATATGAACAAAAACCAGAACTTGAGCAAATATGCTCTTGTACCTCCCCCCCATCTCTGCAGTGACAAAAGACAGCAACAGTCCTGGCAGAGTGGCACACAGCTCTGCCATACTGTAAGCTTGTCTGGCTTGCTGTACATTGAGGAAACTGGAGATCTGAAAGTGAGATTGGTCCCCGTTTTTTTCTGTCTGCAGTCTACTAGACAAACCTTTGGTCTTAGCTGTCAGTGCAGCAGGGTTTTGAAACACACAGCACTGACAGCTAAGACCATTGAGCCATCCAGCCAGATTCTGTATTAATATTAAGGGCAGAGAACCTTTTCCCTTCCAGGGGCCACTTTGATAATTGATGCAAGTACTGAAGACCATGTAGAAATTGGGTGCAGAGGCATTTAAGGGGTGCATTCAGGGTGAGGGATGTAGGATTTGAGCCATTAGGTATGGATCACTTCAGTGAACCAAACTCTAGCTTAGGTCTGAACTCATGTCAGAAATGAAACCTATCAGAAGTCATTTCCTGGAAATAAGAAGTTAATTCAGTGACTGTGGAAATGTGCCCACGTTCAGCGTGATATTATAGACCCTTTTTACACAGACAGAGGTGGGTGGGGGGATGGGTGTTTAGCTGCAGTAGGTGGAGGTGTGTGTGTGTCCGTTTACACAGGCATACACCCACCTCCACCCATGGAGCCTCCTCTGGTTTTCTGGAGGACTCCAGGGTGGAGGTGAGTGGAGATGGGTGTGCGATGGGTAGAGGTGGGTGTTGTGCAGGAGTGTGCACGCACCCCCATCCCCCCCCTGGCCATATACACGGATGCCCCCCTGCCCGCACACCTGTCCAAACACCGAGTGGGGTGGGGGCGTCCGTGTAAAAACAACCATAGTCCTGGGAACAGGAATTGTTTATGTCTCATCACCACCCATCTGACTGCGACCATACACTTGTGTAAGGATGTTTTGAAAATGACTCAGAGAGACCAATGTGAAGATGAATATGACACTTTCTAGAATGTATGGTTATACATATGTGTAATTATGCAAGTGAGCTTACACCTCATTGGACAGGTCTGAATCTTTTGTCTGGAGGCCTATAAAACTATAGGGGTGTCATTAGGACCCCCAGATACTCTTGTTCCAGCCTACATTCTGTGGCCCTTTTCAAACAGGCCGTGGCGGATGGGTGTGTGCCCACAGTGGATGGAGGTGGGTGTGCGCACCCACGAGCGCACACCCACCTCCACCCATCTCCACCCACGGATCAACTGGCATTGGAACCCATTGCTTCGTGCGTGGTCGATGGGTGGAGATGGGTGTAGTGTGGGAGCATGCACACACACACACCTATCTGCCACGGCATTCCCACGGGCGCATCCACCCATCTCCATGCAGTGAAACTGCGTGAAGATGGGTGGGGCTGTCTCGCGTGAAAAGGGCCTGTATCTCCCAGCTTTGGAGGGAATGGGCCATTCATCTCCAAGTCTGGTAATAAAACCTTTTATACTTTGACAATTCCCTGTGTCTGTTTCCGTACCTTAGACCTCTCTGTGGTCCTAGTAATTGAGCCACGCACACCCCCATAATAGGTCGCGTACTCCAAATCCAACAAGGGAAAGAAGAGGAAGTTCTAGATCATGGTCTGTGCCGTGGATCCATCACCTGTCCTTGTGTGAATGCCTTCATTTCTGCTCTCTTTTCTTGAGCTCACACTGTGAGTACTTGAGGGTAGGAACTGGATCCAGAGGCCAGATCCAAGAACTAGCCAAGAGCTATATTTGGCCCCTGGGCCTGAGGTTCCCCACCCTGCCCTGTCCCAGATATTTTGCCCACAGGAGTAAAACACCACAAGACCAGTCCTGGACTATGGCAAGAACAGCAAAGACTCTAGAGTACATGCAGTTTTACCACTGTCTCATCTAAAAGTTGCTCTGCTTGTGGAGTAATAGACTATTCAGCATTAGTAAGGAGAGCAGAATCAAGACTTATTTAAGCCTAGCAAGGCAGCCACATTTATTAATGATCTCCATAGTAGAGTGCTTATAGAAGCAATCTAGTAGTCCTTAAGCAAGGGCAAATGGCAATCTAGCTAGTTAAGTACTCGTTTCACCAGTGGCATAGCTAGGCTGTGGTTTGCTCAGACTCATATCCAATGATGGATTCCCCTAAGGGCAAGGTGATGGGATTTACTTTGGTGGGGTAAGTGCCCCCATTTCAGACTGCCCTGGAGGAGCCCCAGCTAGAAGCCCTGCTGCAAGCTGCTGACACAAATCAGCCCGAGCGTCATTTCAGAGTGGGCAGGGGAGGAAGCAGAGCCATCACTGTGCCCTTGATTTTGGCTTATAGCCGTAAATAAATTTGATTTGCTTGCTTTTACTTAAAGCAGCGTGCCCTGCACACTCTGAAAATCTCCTAGCAGTGCTCAGACCACTTGTAAAGGGCTCCCCAATGCCTCCCGCCTGCAGAGTCCACGGCCTGGGCTCAACTGAGACCCTCATTCCATGGTAGCTAATGATACACCCCAAAGTATCCCATCTGTTGTACCTGGACCATTACTCTCCCCTTTCCTATTTAGGTAGCCTTTTTGTCTTTCCTAGAAGCAATTTCCAACTCTTTATATCAGGGCTGCTGTTCCAGTTCCACCAGCTATCACTGGTGTGCTCCTAATCACAGAACAACAAATCTACTATTTTTGTGTGCAAGAGACTTTGCTCAACCGGTGCAGTCAGCTACTCAGGAGATTTTTGTTAGAAAATACCTGATGTGATGGGAGGCTTGTAGATAATGCTTTATCTTCAGAGGTGATGAACAGTCATTGACTTGGCTTCCACTGACTTTAGCAGGCTCGGGGCTAGTCTACATTCAGGGAAACGCAGTGTTTTTAAAGTTAAGATAACTAATTAAAAATGTAGTACAAACAGGACAACTGTTTCATACTTAATTTAGCTTAAACACAGTCACCACTACAGCCATGGCGATTGACCTTGCCTACCTTAATTGAGTTGAACGTCAAGTTTTCCTATTCACACTAGAGTTTTAAATCAAAGTAATTAACTCCTGTGAACTATCTTGATTTTTAAAACGCACCTTTTCTCCTAATGTAGATAAGTCTTCAGCATCTTTTAAAATCAAGCTGTATTTTTTTCCCCATATATGGAAAGCAACCTAGAGAAGAAAACAAAGATAGTAGTAATCAGTTGTGGCCCCTGAGAGCAGGTAAGAACAACACCCAAATGTCCTGCACTGATGGGATCATGGACTGGGACAGGAAAGAAGGGAAAATATTAGATTAAATAACTGATACATTTTATTGGTTTTTCCTACCCTTTCACATGAATGTGAGGTAGGATGAAAGTTGTTCTTAATTGAAACTAACTATCAAGCTGAAAATGGGCTTTCAAAAATGAAAATCATGCCTACAGCCATTTTTAGATATGGAATTTCATTCTTTATTAAATATCATTACTGGAATGAAAAAAAAATATCTCCATGTTAAAAATGTTATGATGCCCTGTGGTATAGAATGAAAACTGATTACTAATTACTATATGATAAGTACGTTCTGTACATAAGTACATATAATAAGTACATTTTAATTTGTGGAAAGAGAAGACTGATGTAATCTGGTATATGTAAGGATATAATCACTTGAATGTACTTAAAAAGCAGACTTTCCTAGATGACAAAGCAGAAAATTCTGCCACAACATGATTATGTCATGATTAACTAGTTTCATTAGCAGGTTAAACAGTTTCCCACACTGGAAAGAATTACCGTATAAAGTAAAATCTATGGTGTGGTTAGTCTCATAGACCACTAACTATTTCAAGTACTTTAACTTCTACATGGTAAGAAACTAGCCTGACGTTTGCCTGTGAAGGGACATGAAGACTCCTGGGTTGAAGTCACAGGGGGTAAAAACAAACGTGAGTCTGGACCAATTTGGCCCCCACTGTGGTATGTTAAGAAGTAAGAAGTGTCATACTGGGTCAGACCAACCGTCCATCGAGCCCAGCATCCTGTCTCGGACAGTGGCCAGTCACGGGGGCCTGGGAGAAGCACCCAACAGGTCATCATGCTATCCATTCCCTGTGGGTCATCCCCAGGCTCCCGACAGTAAAGGGTTTTGTTCCCCAATCCTATCTGGCTAATAGCTGCTAATGGAACTATCTTCCAGAAACTTGTCCAAACCTCTTTTAAACTCAGCTATACTGCTGGCCTTGACCACCTCCCCTGGCAGTAAATTCCACAACCTAATTGTACGCTGAGTGAAAAAATACTTTCTTTTGTCTGTTTTTACTCTGCCACCTGTGAGTTTCATGGAGTGTCCCCTAGTTTTAGTACTAGTTGAGAGGGTAAATAACCGTTCCCTGTTTACAAGTTCCACACCACTCATGATTTTATAGACCTCTATCATATCTCCTCTCAGCCGTCTCTTTTCCAAGCTGAAGAGCCCCAACCTATCAAGCCTCTCCTCATACGGGTGCTGTTCCATACCCTGGATCATTTTTGTTGCCCTTCTCTGTACCTTTTCTAGTTCCGCTATGTCTTTTTTGAGATGGGGCGACCAGAACTGCACACAATATTCAAGGTGCGGTCGCACCATTGATTTGTATAGAGGCATTATGACATCCTCAGTTTTATTCTCTATTCCCTTGCGAATAATTCCTAACATTCTATTTGCTTTTTTGACCGCTGCGGCACACTGGGCTGAGGATTTCAGTGTATTATCCACAATCACTCCCAGATCCTTTTCCTGAGTGGTAACTCCTAGCTTAGTACCCAGCATTGTGTACTCATAATTTGGATTATTTTTCCCAATGTGCATCACTTTGCACTTGTCCACATTAAATCTCATCTGCCATTTAGATGCCCAGGCACCCAGTCTTGTAAGATCTTGCTGCAGCTCCTCACAGTCTGCTCGTGTTCTGACTACTCTGAATAACTTGGTGTCATCTGCAAATTTGATCACCTCACTCTTAACACCCTTTTCCAGATCATTAATGAATACATTGAAAAGAACTGGTCCCAGTACAGATCCTTGGGGCACACCACTTTTTACATCCCTCCATTGTGAAAACTGGCCATTTAGTCCCACTCTTTGCTTCCTATCCTTTAACCAGTTACCAATCCATAGCAAAACACTACCTCCTATCCCATGGCTTTTTAATTTTCTCAAGAGTCGTTTATGTGGGACCTTATCAAAAGCTTTCTGGAAATCCAGGTACACTATATCTGCTGGGTCTCCCCTGTCCACATGCTTGTTTACGCCCTCAAAGAATTCCAAGAGATTAGTGAGGCATGACTTCCCTTTGCTAAATCCATGCTGACTCTTTACCATTAAGCCATGTTTATCAATATGCCCAGTGATTCTGTTCTTAATGATAGCTTCCACCATTTTGCCCGTGCATGGACCCCACCAGCATGTCTGTGCAGGCACTGCCAGATGTTCAACCCAGGGTATTCTGCGTCGTACTGGTGGCTAGCCCAGGCTGTGATCCCGGAGACCTCCGAGTTCACAGCCTGGACTAGGGTCTACTCCAATTGAGCTAAAGTGGGCTGCCCCAGAGCTGCATTTGTGTTCCTGGGTCTGTCTGCCCCAGGGCCAGCTCTGCCAAGGAAGGCATCCATGACTGGCCATCGTTAGCTGCCATGGCTGCCTGTCAGAGGTGGGGTTCTGGGCTTAGCGTGGGGTCAGGAACAGCAGGTGGACGTTCCCCATTCTCCCTGCCCAGGTTGTGTGGCTGCCGGTCTGGCCAAGCACATGTTTGTTTTGTGCTCTGGCGTGGTGTGCGCCCTGTCCACCCAGGCTGCCTGTCCCAAGTCAGCCCGGGACACGGCAGTCTGGCATCACATGTGCTTTTACCCAGAGAGTTTGGCCTCTGGGTTCAGCAGAGTGGAGGCAGAACTGTTCCCACAGATTTTATTTCCAGCTTCAGATCCTGATTTGCAATATGTCCTGGACGAGGGCTGTGCATTTACATTTCAGTGAAACACAAATAAACACAAAAACCCTCTTTTGTCTTCCGCATTTGAAATACAAATACTGGGGCTGTGTATTTGGGTTTTGAGTGACCAAGAAGTTTCCTAAAAAAATACAGTATCCAAGGAACTGGACCCCCAAAGTTGCAACAGATATGGCTGTTATCTGACTTTCAACTTAGCCATCGGCTTGAGGAGCCTTTAGTGAGTCCACTTGCAGGTGCCTTCTGAGAACTGCAATCTCCAGCACTGTGGCCAAGCCCAGCCAGGGAGCCATGCGGAGTCCCTGGCAGTTTCATCCTCGCCCCCTATCCCTCAATCCAGCAACACCTAGTCTCATGCCCCCTTCCTCTTTCCCCAAACCAAAATCCCCTTCCCTAAGCCAGTGACTTCCCTGAGCCAGACTCATGTCCCAATCTCCCTGAAGCCAGCAACCTCCCCCCGAACCAGAATCATGCCCCATTCCTCTATCCCCAAGCTAAGAACCTCCCCATCAAACCAATCATATTCTCCACTCTCCCCCAAGCCAGTGCCCACCTTTTTTTAAAAATAGCAGATTTAGCAGAAGTTTTAACTGCTTTTTCTTTTCTTATAGGCCTCTTAAACTGACAGAGCTTCACTGCACTTCTTCCCCAATATAATCCATATTTAGGGATCAATGTTCACTGTTTTCCACATTTGTGGCAATGGGGCAAATGCAGTGAACGCACGCAGAGATACAAATACAAATAAATGTGGATACTAGAACACAAATACAGATACTTGACCAGCCACCGCATTCTGCACCAACTGCAGCTTCCAAACAATCATCAAAGGCAGTCCCATATAGAGCGCATTGCAATAGTCTAACCTTGAGGTTATGAAGATATGGATGACAGTGGCCAAATCTGAGTCTGATAGAAAAGATTGCAGCCTTCTCACCAGATGTAATTGGTGAAATTTCTCCTGGTCACTGCTGTAACCTGGCTGTCCAGGTGATCCAAGAGCACCCCAAGACTGTGAACCTGAGTGACCAGTGGAGGCTGGACTCCATCAATAACATCATCACCTCAGGCTTGTCTGGATTCAGCTTCAATCAGCTTGCCTGCATCCAGTCTCCAACAGCAGCCAAGCACCTGGTAAGTACCGAAACTGCAGGGCCTGGGTCAGATGAAAAAGAGAGTGAGTTGGGTGTCATCAGCATACTGATGGCAGTTCATTCCAAATCTCCTAACAATCTTGCCTAGGGGCCTCAGATACACACTGAACAGGAGTGGGGACAAAATGGAGCCCTGCAGGACCCCACAAGGGAGCTCCTGAGGGAACCCATTCTCTGGGTTCTCCCAGCTAGAAATGAGCAAAACCACTCGAGTGGTCCCACGCATCTCCACCAGATCCTGCAGCGTTGTCGTCAACACCCCATGGTTAACTGTATCAAAAGCCACCAATATATCTAACAAAATCAACAGAGTACAATGTCCCCTGTCAATTTCAAAGTGGATAGCCTCAACCAAGGCTACAAGTGCAGTCTTGGTGCCATGCCCAGGATGAAAACCCAACTGACATGTGTCCAGGAATCCAATAACATCAAGATGCTCTTGGAACTGCAAGGCAAACGCCCATTCAGTAACCTTCCCTAAAAAGGGAAGTTAGAGACAGGACAGTAGCTGGCCGGGGATTCAATATCAAGAGCAGTGTTTGTTTCCAGCAGTGACCAGCTTTGGGTGCTTCAGAGAAATGCACACAGATCATAATAAAATGATCTATTTTCTGAATTTCATTCCCAGCGCCCAGTAGTCAAGAGGTCTTATCCCTAATCAAGTCTCTTTTCCCAACCAACTAACGTCTGCTTGTGAACTTCACATCTAACTTTCATAAAGATAATGTTCATATCATGAAATGGAAGCTGTTCTACACTTGTAAAATATAACCACCAATTATAAGTAAGATTGTAAAAACTAATTTTACATTTTACAACATATATATTGAATGTATCACAAACGTTTGTTTGTGACTCCTCTTTGAGATTTAAATATAATTATCTAAAGCAAAAAACATAACATTTTTTAAAAACATTAAAGGCACACCTATTTCCAAAAAAAACCCTTTCCCCTTAAAAAACATATCACAAAATACATTTTACCCCAAAAACATGAAAAGTAATTACAATTCTAATTAAAAAAATAGTTAACATACATTACAACAAAAATTAAACACCGAAAAGCATGGAAATCATTTCAAACTTTTCTATCTATATTTCATACTTTACCATCAACATGAACGTAATATATGTACTTAGTTCCTTACCATACATACATACTTACTCTTATTAATACTTATCACTAAGTAAACTATCACATTTTTTCATTAAGCATTGATTTATTATCATAATTTGACAACAAACAATTTTTTACAAGTGCCTTAACTCTGTTTGTTCCCTCATCTCCAAGTACTGCAAAACGAAGCTCAGCATAAGGAAGCAGAGATGAGGGCATGCACACAATGTTTGAAAACAGATCCGTGATGTGGATCCTACTCTTCCTAAGTACACTTGAGGGGTGTGTACTTTAAAGAGCTTATAGAGGACTGGGGGAAGCTCAAATTGGGGGAGGAGAGGACTCCTATGCTGTGATGCTGCTTTACACCAGCTGAAAATCCGATACCATGTACTCCAATACAAAACATGGATTTACATCATTTATGGACCTAAATGGAGTGAGGTCAGTTTACACCAGCTGGGAATCCTTTCCCCATTACTCAAATGGAGTGATCCCTCCTGCCGCTAGTACTTCTCATTAAAATATACCTATCAGTATATAAATACCTGGCAGGATTTAGCCAGGCCTTCTCGGACACCCTGCTCAAATCATCCAGGGGAAGGTGATATGGATTGCTCAAAATCCTCTCCATGGAGTGAATGACTAAAAGGTACATACCTTTCCATACTGCTGCATATGCGCCTGCCTGCAGAACTGAATTTTGTGTTTTTAATAACTCAGTTTTCACTGCACCAAGGACTATCATGTTAGAGTAGCACTCAGTGCTGATGTCCTACTCGAAGCCTCTGATGAGTGGGAACTCAAGTTATCCAGGGGGAGGAGATATGGATCACTCAAAATCCTCCCCAAGGAGTGAATGACTAAAAGGCACGTACCTTTCCATAACAACGGGCATGCACCCGCCTGCAGAACTGAATTTTTTGTTTTTAATAACCCTGTTTTTGCTGCACCAAGCACTATCATGTTAGAGTAGCACTCGGTGGCGATCTCATACTCGAAGCCTCTGAAGTCTGGGGGCTCAAGTCGTCCAGGGGGAGGAGATATGGATCGCTCAAAATCCTCCCCAAGGAGTGAATGACTAAAAGGTGCATAACATTCCTAAATATCACATACCTTTTTCAGACACTCTTTTTTACTTAATGCAAATGGTGGTAGGTGGCTTCCCGACTGCGCATGCACTAGCCGGCAGAACTAATTTTTAAAATCATTAATAACTCAGTTTTAGCTGCACTAAACACTCCCAGACTTCAGCAGCACTTGATCTAGATCTCAGACTACAAGACTGTGAAATCTCAGGGCTTACCTTGTTGGGGGGAGGAGATACCAGTGATTCAAAATAATCAGAACGCTGTGCATTTTGACCACAAGCGATTAATTTTTAAACAGCTGTAACTTTGGGTTTTCAGGATAGATCTTCTTAAAATTGTGTATGTATGACGGTCCCCATAAATATAAGCCATGGATACATTTTCAGAACTGTAGCTCAAGTGGTTTCCTCAATATCGGGGGTTAAACAGTCCCCTGATCATAATGGAGAGCAGTTGGGCCTTTAACGTACTTGCAGCTAGCACTGCAAGTAAATCCCATGATCCCAGAAGGCCACAAAGACATGCAAAATATATTAAATATCAATTGTTGTTGTAGCCTCTTTTGGAGATGATGCAATTCCTTTTAGGTTTGCAACCTGTTATAGACTGAGAACCTCTGATCTAATGAAATATTTCATTACCTCCTCCCTTAAAAATCAATGGGAGTTTTTATTCTTTCTTTATTCTTTATTAGGCATTAGCTTTCATCATAGCCCATTTAAATAAAATCTTCTATCAAAAACAAACATACATACATAACCGTAATGGATCAAATCAAAATATGATTTAACAATGTAGGAAATTGCATACAAAATCCATAAAGTTTCCCACATTATATTTCCCACATTGTAATCCAATATCCCATATTTATAAACATTAAAATAATGAGCCTAATGTTCTAAATAAAAATAGTCATTCTGGTCCCGGGGGGGAAAACACCTATCCCCGAAGTCACCAGCTATCCAATGGGAGTTTTGCCATTGACGTTAACGGATTAAAGATTACATCCTTAGATTTGTTCATTTTTATATTTACATGACAAAACAGTGAATCTTTGGACTTGCTAATAGCACAGTATATATTGCGAATATAAAACTGAAAACCCAGAAAACCCTGTAATCCAGTCCCTGCTTCTGAAGTCAGTTCAGAAGCTTAAACCAGAAGTGGCAGTCTCTCTTCTTGAAGGGAGCAGCCTATGTTGAGGCAGGAAACATAGGGTGTTTTCAGACAAGACACTCTCCACCCACTCCCCACCCATCTCCCACCCACTATACATGTTACAGGACACCCATAGGACAACACTGCAGCCCTGCAACATGTATAGTGGGTGGGTGGGTAGTGGGTGGAGAGTGTCTTGTCTGAAAATGCCCATACTGTGGAGAGGAGAACACCCAAGGGTACAGCCACACAAGACACCTTAGGCAGGCTACCATTCCTTGGGCAGTCTTAACCCACTCTGGGCAGCCGGAGCACACAGAGTTTCCCCCACTATTCAAAGAGGCCAAGGACATGTCACATAGCAGCCTTGCCCAAAGTAAGTCTGGGGTAAGTCTGTCCCAAGGCGTGGTAGCCCATGTGCCTGGGCCCCTTCTGCCCCACCACACGGCGAGCTCCACAGGGGCTGTCTCTTATACACATCTAGATGTGTATAAGAGACAGGCTCACCACAGGGCCGGACTGGATTCCCACTCATATGGCTCCAGTGCGTTGGCCTGCCCCAGTCCCGCAGTGTGGCAGCTGTGCTTGCCCTCCACGGGTCTGTGTGGGGATCGGGCCCTTCTCAGCTTGTGTGACTACACCTCATGAATAGGTGTGGTTCTGAAGGAATTTATCTGACAGAGGAAGACTTCACTGAAGGAAATCCTGCCCAAAATTATTTTATTCAAATACTCAAATAAATTACTTTCTTGTGGGAAAACGCTAAAAGAACTGACAACTTGTGGTTTGTGGCTTTAATGCTCCTGAGATATACCCAAAGAAAATTGAAATAACCAAGTGCAGCACATGCAACATTGAAATAAAGCCTAGTACTCTATTTAAAAATGCATTCTGCATATTTCCTTATCCTCTACCATAGAAAGTCTAATTCTAGGTTTGAAAATAAGAAAAGCAAAGAAGTTATGATTTCTGCAGCTGAAAGTGATCTATAAAGTAATGCAGCTAATGCTCTAATTTTCACTGGATGAAGCTATGTATCAGGCACGTATGCTCAGGGCTATTAGGACAGAATAGATCACACTTTAGCATAACTTGTTTGTTTACAATAAAACCAACATTTTTGCGTCAGAATTCACAACTAGAGAAATACTCCCATTTTAGAAGGCCATTCTTTTGACTCAGGAATGGCTATTCACTTTCATGGCTTGTCCTCTCTTGTCATACCTAAAGTTGGAAGTACATACAACATTGACTATGCAAAATACCAATGGCAAGTAACAGGATAGCGTCACAAGACAGTGATCCCCCCCAAAAAGTGTTTCTTTTATGTTAACAAAGAATTTTATTACACATAATTATTTTATGTGTAATAAACATTTTATTACACAAAATGTAGAGCAATTTTCTCTACATTTCACTATTTGAATCAACTGTGGATGTTCACTTTTTCCAAAACGATCACTCCACTGCTGATTTCTCAATCTTTGCCTTGAAAGGAAACCTGTGCAACACTTTGAAACGGCAGTGGCTGGCAGCTAAAATTCATAACTCTATTGGATATCAGAAACAATGGATTAAATATTTTGGCTTTGTAAATATATATATAAGCAAAGACAACCTACTGTTACATCTGTACCTGCTGTTTTCACTTTCTTGCATTTAAATGTTTTGAAATGCTAATTACCTTTCTTCCTACAACCTCCTCTCAAGCATTTGCTGTTGTGTAGCTAATATACCTAGGTTGCATTCACGTCTGTGGCGGTGAGATCCACAACGGAAGACATGCCAGCAGGGAGGAGCCGGAGAGCAGAATAAGAGCTGGTGCAAACGGGGATGTGCTGTGGCTTCCCTCCGGAGTGTGAACGGGGAACTGCCGAGGCTTCCCTCGCGCATGTCAAGGAGCAAAATTCCCATTAGCACAGGCTCTTCTGCTGCTCTCCTGCCCCTCCCCGCTGCTGCGTCTTCCCTCGCAGGTCTCACCACCACAGATGTGAATGTGGTTAAATGTTTGAAATATTAAGGGTTTTTTTCTAAATGCCTGCCATGATTGCTTTTGCTCAGTCTGCAGTTCTGACTACTTACATGCTTAAGGAAGGGCCATCTGTGGTTTGAAAACTGACATAATCTCATGAATAGACACTGGCTGCAATCCCATGCCCTGTGGATCGTGTGCATGCATGTGCATGCGCCCAGTTTCTGCAGGACACAATGTGCCCGCAATGTAGATCTACACGGTTTGCACGCATGTGCACGCAATCCATGGAGCATGGGATCGAGCCTAATGGCTCAGTAGAAGATATCACCTGAAACTATTTAGACTGCATCTCCAACATGTCAAACACTCTATTTAGAATTTCTCTGCAGTCATTCATACTTTTAGACATCTGGGAGAGTTTTATATTTGGACATACTTTGTGATAGTAGGGCACGCTTTGAATAGTGACTGCTTTGTCAGTTGTGCGAGAAGTAATCTGAAGCCTTCTGTTGTAAGTATGAACATCTATTAACCAGCAATTTTGTTTTTGCAAGGAGAAACTAAATTAATGAATTATATGAGATGTGGGTAAATTATGTGTGACACAATTTAGAATAGCGTCCTGTGTGCTTTAATGCTTCCCTCGCTTTTAAAATCTGGGTGACACTGGCAGGACAGGTCAGAGTTACATTAACTCTGATCGATATTAATCACTCCTGCAATCTTTGTTTAGCAAAAACATCTGTTAATCAAAATAAAGATTTGAATTAATAAAAATTACAGGATTACACCCATTAATGAATCCTTGGATGTCTGGTCTAGAGTATAACTGCTGACATCGGCCCTCTTAGGGGATGAGTGGGATATAAGTTTAATTAATTAATTAAAAATAAATAGTAAAAGTAAAACAAACAGTAAAACAAAAAAGTAAAAGTCTTCTTAATGGGGGTCATCTAAATCCTTACACTTTCCTGTTTCAATATCTCTAAGCATTCCAATTATAGAAGGGCAACTCAGGGAGTATCCACCACTGCAGCGCTCAGTTGGTGCTGCATAGACTTTGCATTGGGTTTGTTCAGGGGTAATTTTTAAGCCTAGGGAATTGTGTTAACATTTACCAGAGTCTAAAGAGTCATTCACAATGAAGCATTTGTTGGAGGAGTTGGACATCTTTCACTATTCACAGAATATTCTTGTACTTCTGTAGATTTTTCATTGTGTTATTAAATGTATACCTTGTTGAATGATGTGCTATGTGAATTGTTTGCAAACATTCAGTCTTACCAATTGTGGCTGGTAAGATAAATCACATGTGACATTGCACATGCTATGAATCCATTTTCCTACATATGCCTATTTACAACATTAAATTCACTTTCTGTGTTGTAATTATTATTTAACAGTGAGGGGTTAAGGATTGCCACTTCAATGTAAGTGGAAAGCAATTACAAAACTGGCTTATGTATTCAAACTAAATTCAATTAAAAGTTCATGTCTCTCTTAATTCTTCAAGCTCTAGTTAGCATGGTATTCTTATCATGACACAGAAAGTGGCATTGTAGTATGTATAAGGAAGAAGAAATAAGATTTCATTAACACTGGAAATTCTCTGGGGGCTGTACTTCTTTGTTTCACATGACATTGAGCACACGCGTGATATAATAATATATAATATATATTATATAATAATATATAATCACAATAAGAATGAGTCTCTAAGTGCAAATACTTTCTAAATGTTACAAATGTGAAAAAAGTGCCATGGTTACATTTATTGGGATGCAAATATAGCAGAGCTTCTGAAACCACACACCTGAGGGGGCATGCTTTTTTTGTCTAGTTTAGAAGCATCCAGATATGGGAGGGTTATAAATCGTGTTCAGAATAAAGAGAATGGAAGGCATTTCTAGAATAAAGAAGGATCTGGATATGGGAAATTAGACTATACTGTAAAACTGAATTCCCTTCTGTTTAAACACAGTTGGCAAAACCTTTCACTTTGCCTTTCAGTTGATTGACTTTTTCATTACTTTCTGTGGAAAGACAGGTTGTAGTGTTTAGTAACTGAACTGAGCTGATGAAGGATGTGCTCTTGGATCTCTTATCATTCATCTTGAGTTTACTTGACAGCTTGATTTCATGGTGCTTGGATAAGCGTATATCAGAAAAAATATCTTTACTTCAGTGAGTGACCACATATATGGTTGCTGAAATCTGTCTAAGCAATCTTTTGTGTTGATGAATGTTTTGTGACTTAGCAATAAGCGCAGATTGAAAAGCAAATAGAAGCTGTTTTATTGCAGATGTCTGCACTTTCTTTATTGTTTATCAAATCTCTTAATCTTTTTTCATAATCTTTCACCTTAAAAGCCAAAACATCCTGCTCATCTAGCAAGTTTACAAATTACACTGGTCTGACACTCTGACCATGGACTCTTCCCCCCCCTCCTCCCCCCCCCCCCCCAGTTACCTTGCTTGATTAAAATACTGGGAGTAACATTGCCAAGATATTGTCATTTGCAATCTTGTTAGAGGTGAAGCATGTACATTTCTTTAGTCAAAGATTGTAAATACAAAGCTATTTAGCAATTAATAGCAAGCTATGTGAGCAATTAAGAAAATACTACATGTGATAAAGCAAGTTTTCACCATTTTTCAGCCTCGACTTATGCTCAAGGTGCTCTTTTTAAAGTCTAGAATAGTATTTTTAATTCTTACTGTAACCCCCTAATGAGCCCTGTTGAACTCACAAAGCTGAGATGAGGCGGTAACACCACCTGTTGCCTCCGGGCAGCTGAGAAGTCACAGCAGGGGGAGCTGAGGTGCTAGCTCAGCAAAGAGACAGGGAAACAAAGGATGTTTTCAGTTGAGATGCTACCCTGCATGGCCATGGCCACACAGGAGCAATGGAGCTGACTACCCATCTGACTACCCGAAGCACCCACTCATAGTCATAGCCATACATGAAGCACCCAGATTGCTCTGTGAGGGGCAAGCCAAATAGCTCCGTGGCAATGGGTGACCACAGAGCCACTGCCGATATGAATGATGACAGCCAGCCACACCAGCAAACAGGGCTGCTGCTCGTAGGCACACACTGTGGGTGGGGAAAGTGGCTGTTGCAAGTCACAAGAACCGTCCGGGAGTGCTGGGAAGCCTAGGTTCCCCAGTGCTCACGCCTGGTAAATTTCCACCTCCCTCTTAGTCAATGGCAGGGGAATTGTGTGGAGGCTGCCTCTGTGGCCATGGCAGCCACATTGGGAGCTGCTCATTTTAATCCCTCTCCACGCACTTCACCTGCATGGGTGCTCTGCGGCAAAACCACACTGTGACCATGAACTTCCCCACCCACCATTGCTGTGATCAGTTAAAAACACCCAAAGGCAAGATGGCTCTATAGGCTCATGGGAGAAGCCAGGGTGCTCAAACAGCACCAAAAGAGCACCATCTTGGCCAGCAACATCACAACACCAGCAAAATCTAACAAACAGATAGTGGGGCTAACAGCTCGAGTGTGCGATTTCCCAGTGAGTCCAGAAGAAAAGCCCCCCATTAGGACAGAGGGCCTGAGCTGAGAGGAAAGCTTGGTGGAGTTCCCTGTGAGTGTAGGGGGAATTCCCAGGCCCAACAGACAGAGCAACCCCCAGAAGTCCACACCATAATCATTGACCTTAGAGTATTCCCAAAGGCTTGCTCTGGGAGGGGCAAACCCCTGGACTTGCCAAAGCAACCTTCCAGCCCAATTGGTGCTCTCATTGGGTGTTACCTGACGTGACGGGTGGCTGTCATCCTGCCAAGAGGTGAGGGAGGGCTATCCCCGACTGGGTTAGCTCCAGCGGCAGGAACACACATCCCTGCAGCTTGAGGGTGGTTGGGGAGTGATGCGCAGCTGACCAGCTGAAGCCCTGTGCTACAGCCAGCACCCCACTCCCATCATGTTAGGCAGCCATGGCTGCCCATGGTGGGTCAGGCGGGTGTGAAAACAGGTGCACCCACCCAGTTCAAGCCACTCTGGACCACCTGGGCAGCTCGCAGGGCCAGACTGTGGACCTGGTTAATCCCAATTGGTCTGCCCCCAGAAACTTATAGAACCATCCAGGTTCCAGAATACTTTAACCTCTGGCCTTGATGGCCACACGATTGATGACCACATTTGTCTTATGGAATACTCTTTTAGAGGAGGCCATTGGTACAGTGGCTCACAGGCATCTGCCTCCAGCACTGTGGCAGCGTAGGTCTCTGTAGTTTATGGAGGACCTGACATGGCTGAAGCGTGAGGGTAGGTGGTTAGAGCACTGGTGGCATTGGACTTGAACTGAAGATGACAAATTGTGACAGAGCGTATTTAAGGAACTATGCCGTGATTGTGCAGGCAGCAAAGAAGAGTTTCTTTGCTGCCATCATAGCACCCACAAAATCACATCCACCAGAGCTTTTCCACATGGCAAGAGGCTTAGTCAATCCAGCCTGTCTGTGCCTGGAACTGGAGTCGTCCAGTGCCCGCTGTGACATGTTTATTGAGTATTTTGCTGATAAAATTACTCATATTCATCATGACTTTGATTTCACTTTTTTTAGAGACAGTGGTCATGGAAGTCCCAGCTTGTCCGGTATTATGGGATCACTTTCAATTGTTGTCGCCCACTGATACGGAGGATGTGCTTGGGACTGTTAGAGCCACTAGTGAATTAGATCCATGCCCATCCTGGTTGGTGAAAACCAGCTGGGAGACATTGGAGCCACTGCTGGCTAATCAAAGCCTCCTTGCGTGAGGACAGGTTGCCAGACTGCCTTAAGGAGGCTCTGGTTCGGCCTTTGCTCAAAAAGCTTTTGCTCAAAAAGCCTTTGCTCAAAGTTGATTCCCCTACCAGTTATCAACCTGTCTCTAACTTCTCCTTTTTAGGAAAGGTTACTGAGTGGGCGTTGGCTCAGCAGCTCCAGGCACATCTGAACAGCATTTGTTTTCTAAACCTATCAGAGTCTATTTTTCATCTGGGTTATGGCTCTGAGACTGTTCTTGTGGCTTTGGTCGACAATCTGTGCCTAGGATTGAACAGGGGAAATTCGACCCTGCTGATTCTGTTAGATCTTTCACTGACATTTGATACCGTTGACCTTGAGGTGTTGGTGACTCGCCTGCAAGATCTGCCTGGGGTGAGTGGGACTGTTCTTCAATGGTTCCGTTCTTTCCTAGCTGGGAGATCCCTACGGGTAGTACTGGGGAACTATTTATCGTCTCCCCAGGGCCTCCCGTGTGGAGTGCCGAAGCATTCTATTCTGTGCCCCCTCCTGTTCAACATGTATGTGCAGCTGCTGGGTGAGATTGTGATGTGGTTTGGGGTGTGGTGCCATCAATATTCTGATGACCCCCAGCTCTACCTCTCATTTTCATCTGACCCAGGCCTGGCAGCCTCGGTGCTTTCCTGGTGTCTGGCAGCTGTAGGGGACAGTATGACGGTGAGTCAATTGAGGTTGAATCCCAACAAGATGGAGGTGGTGCTGGTTGGTAGGGCCAGTGACTTGGGGGAAGGAGGGTCACCCATCATAGGTTGTTTTCACACGGCGTTGCTGGGTGAGAGGATGGGTGTGCACCAGCAACAGATGGAGGTGGGGGTGTTCCCCTTCCCATGGGTGCACACCCACCTTCATCCACCTCTACCTACGGAGTCTCCTCCATTTTGTCAGATGATTCCATGGGTGGAGATGGGTGTGTTCCAGAAGCGCGCACCCACCTCCACCCACCACCCATGGTGTTTCCATGGGTGGACACCCATCCCCCCACCCAGTGCCATGGCATAAGCACAGAAGCCCACTCCACCACACACCCAGTTGTGGGGTGGGGACGGACATCCGTGCAAAAATATCCATAGATGGGATTCCCCCTCCTTTGGTGTCTCAGGTTCAGATCCTGGGGTGCTCCTAGATCTTCAGTTGTGCTTAGCTGATCAGGTAGCGACTGTAGATGGGGGCACCTTCCGCCAATTACATCTGGTTAGAAGGATCCAACCCTATATTTCCAATTCTGACCTTGCCACCATCATCCATGCTTTCATTACCTCGAGACTAGACTACTGTAATGTGCTCTATGTGTGGCCATCCATGGTGACAGTCCGGAGGCTGCAGATGGGCTGCCGCATTCTGCACTGTCTCCTTACAGTGATGAGTAGGCATGAGCATATAACTCCAGTTTTGCACACACTGCACTGGCTGCCAATAGTTTTCTCCGCCCGATTCAAGGTGCTGGTTTTGACCTTTTACCTTGACCCTTAAGACCTACGCAGTCTTAAGCCACTTTTAAACAAGGCACTTAGAAGTGCTTCCAGAGCCCTGCATTCAAGAAGAAGGTCACGCAGGGAGTGTTTACACACTCCCCGCGCTACCGGAAGTGGTGTGCCCCCTGTTCTCGGCAGTGGCTGGAGATGTGAAGCTTTGAAGAGGTGCATTCTGAACGCCTCACTTTGCAGGCTTTCAGAACGCTCATCTTCAAAGCCCTGCATCCCTAGGCGCTGCTGAGAACGGACGGCGCGTCACTTCCGGTAGTGCGGGGAGCATGTAAACACTCCCCGCGTGGCTTTCTTCTTGACTGCGGGGCTTTGCTGGCGCTTCTAAGTGCCTCATTTAAAAGTGGTCTTAGGGAGAGATGAAGGAAGGGGCTACATTGCCGTCCTTCATACCGCACTGGCATGAAAAAACTAGTAGTCTTCTAGTTCTAAATCACTTCACTGATAGTTAAATAAGGCCTCAGTTCTGCAAGGTGCTGAGTTTCAGGACTGAAGCAATGAAAGCAATTAGGCATATGCTTTACTTAGAGAACATTGGTAGTTAGGTTGCCTTTGATTGGACTACTCTGGTTTAAAGACCTAATTATGAGAAGCACATAATTACTAGGCTGGAGTGTCCAGCAATTTGCAAGATCGAGCCTTAAATGCCTAGCTAAAATTTTGTATATAGTTCTGACTTGCGTGCCTGAAGAAGGGTCCTTTGTGGCCTGAAAGCTTGCATAATCTCACCAACATAAATTGGGCCAATAAAAGATATCAACTGAATTATTTGTCACAGGGAATTACTTATCATAGGGAAAGTGATATGTATGGAGAGGATCTTCTGCAGCTGAAATCACTTTTCTGTGATCTTGCCACAAAAAACATAGTACACTACACTGTAGTGATATGTTGATGGCACACTTTGGAATCTTTCCGCCAGATTGACACTCACAATGGATTTGTGTGGGTAAAGTGTGTCACTTTTTCACTAGGTGTTACAAATCCATATGTCTCCAGATGCAGAGTACCTGTAGAATACAGAGTAACCCTTCAAGTCCCTTTGAACCCCCAAATTATGGCAGAACTGCATTTTTTTTGTGTGGCTGAGGGAAAGTTGTTGTGGTTTCTTATACATAACTGATTCGTTTATTAGTTTAAAAAGTACGTGCTAAAATAACTGATCTCAGAAGAAAAACAAGGTTCTGATGGAAAGAGTTCTACAAGTGTTGCCTACACAGAAGGGTAAATTTTGAAGTAATTTTTCAAACTGAAAATGACAGTAGTATATAACTTGCATTTAAAGTCAATTTTATTTCAGGGAAGGGAAGTACTCTTTGATCAGTGTGGAGTGCACACACAAAAAGAGGACTTGGATTGGTTGATTTAGCCATATTGCAAGCATTTGCTGAGGGCAACATCTTGTCCAACTCCCATATATGTCATGGTACATCTGTGCATTGTTGAGATGTTTGTCCACTCTGTTCCATATGAGAACCACAGGCCTGGAATTCTGATATCTAACCTAGGTCAACATAATATGGGGGTGAAATATCTATGATCTAAGTCACATTAAAAGACTTGCGGAATGAAATATCACATGCTGATATCATACAAAAAGAATTATATAATTTTATTTTCAAATTATTTTGTACTCTCTTTTTTTATACATCCCTTGGAGCACTAAAACAATTGGTTTAATACATTATTTCAGGAAAGGAGGGAACCAGAAACCAGTGGCGCCAGTACCTAACATACAGGAGATGCCAACATTTGGTTGACAGCAATAGGTCTATCCTACATGGTGATTGTGAACAAAAAATATGCATGCTACAGGGAACTTAAACTTTACAATGCATTTTATTTCATTTCACACTCTTCAGAAGGAATTTTATTGGAAATAATGTGAGCTAAAGTAGCTGTAATAGGAGTGTATTACAAAAAGCACTTATTTTGTTTGGACTGTTGTGAAACCATGGAAAGAGATGCTGGCTGAGATATTGAGATACAACGGCAAATGAATACAACCGTAGATAAATAGGACTGACACAACTGAACCTTCAAATCTTCAGCTTCAGCTTCCAGTACAGGAAGTAACAGAGGAATGAGATGAAAGATTAGGGTTGCCAGATATGCAGATTTTTAGAGGGCACTTATTTTTAATTTATTTTTAAAAAACAACTTCATATGCAATATATAGGTTGTAGGGCTGCATTGGAACCAGCTAGCTAACGTTGTTTATATGACATTCACTACTATACCCTTTGGACTTGAATGTATTTATTCTCAGAATTGTCCTAGGAGGTAGGGTATTTATTAATTTAGCCACTGCCGCCCTGAAATCTGTATATCTCATAAGTGCCCTCTAAATATATGCATATAGATGCATATATGGCAACCCTAGGAAAGATGATTCAGCCATTGGGAAACTAGCCTGGCAGTCGTGGAAATTTCCCATACTTCTCCCAGACTGCATGAGTGATTGTAGGCAAATTTCTTAAGTCTATGGACACGTTAGGTCTCCCATCTCTAATGTGTGAATAACAATAAGAATAAATACCCAACCTCCTAGGATAATTCTGAGAATAAAGACTATGAGATCTGCAAATGGTATAGTAGTGGATGCCATATAAATAACATTAGCTAATGAAAGCTTCCCCATGCTGCCAGCGGCATAGCTAGGTTAGAATGGGCCCTGGTGCAGAAGATGGAATGGGTCTCCTTACCCCCATTCCTAGTGACAGGGAGCACAGGTGCAGCGGGGAGCATGGGTCCCCCAGGTTCATGGGCCTTGGTGCAGCTACAGCTGCATTGCCTCATTGCCTGCCCCTATTATAGCTACACCCTTGCATACTGCCCAGTAAGTGTAGCTTCAGCCACTACTTCTATGCACTTCTATACTTCTAAGAATCATCTCTATGCACAAGAAAATGGATACATAGCTGCCATTTTCCAGGCTTTGGCTATCTTGCCAAGACTACTAATTGTGATGATAGGATTTTCATTCCTGGTATTTCATGGCAAGATTGCAAACTGACATTGGATATTTTTGCTCTAAAACATTTATTTAAGAAAGAACTTTTGTGGTTTGAGAATATACATTCCCCTCAGTGCCATACTGATAAAGATCAGCCATCTGGTCTTCATAATGAAGCTAGTAAACAAATGGCCTAAGCTCTGTGGCAACTCTCAAATGATTACTGATCATAACAGCATTCACGTTTTAGAGGTGTCTCTTAGCTTCATCACATTTCAAAGACCCTGCTCGTTTTATTTGAATGAGTTTAAATATTTGTTTTAACCTTGTACCTCTTGGCATAACCTCATGGCTTGTTGGACCATCAAAACCAAAATATGCTCAGCTGATCACAGTGACCTCAGTGATCATATAAACATATTGAATAAACAATCTACATGGAATAAAAGTCCTTAGTCTTACCGTGGTCTTACCGTGGTGATCTTTTTTTTTACCATTGTAAATTGTCCCTACAGGTAGAAGCTGAGTTGGAGAGGAGCCATCAGGTTTCTAAGACACCTCACCTTTTGCTGTTGCCTCGGTCTAGACTTTACTTACCTAATTAATAGGTCTCAGTTCATAAAACAAACATGCATTTTCTGTTTAATTCGCAGGCTCTGCTGCTGGCGTGTCACCTAGTCTTCTCGGTTTATTGCTGCCTACCATTGGTGTCCTTGCCTACTTGGAATTCTGAATGTAGCTGGATTTATCTTGTCCTCAGCCTAGTGCGAAGGATTACCTTTGAACCTGTGAGGACTACAATTCTTTTTGATTCCTGTGGCACCATCCTAAGCCAAATAAATTACACTTTTAAAAAAATTTACCCTACTGATTTACTATTAACTTTAAAGAGGATTGAGGCATCCAGGAACTCCTTCATCAAAGTGAATCAACTTTTAAAAGGTTAAGAAATGATTTTTAACTTGTTCCAATATGCCTTATAAAACACTTATGCTGATCTGTGACAGTTGCATGATTCAGTCCAATGGGGCAAGTTACAGTGTTAACATCTAATAACATAGGCTGTACAGTGAAAGTAAAATCACCATACATAGGTGCTTTAACTTTAATAACAAATTGTGAAATATAATAGAGATTGAAATGTTGATTGTATGTGGTAAATGTAAGAGTAACTACGTCTGTCTGTACTATCCTATATGTTTTGTGTACTGCATATTTTTGAATGGCCCCTATCGTTTATGAGATTTCAGGGTTTTAAAAGATACAGTCAAAGCAAAAACATTGCTTTCATTATTACAGATTTCTTCTTGAACGAACTGGTTTTATTTTAGATGTTTTTGAAGAGTTTAATTTCAAGTGTTAATAGTAACATTGAATTAATGGGATTTTCCAACACCTTAGTTGGAAAATTCAACACCTTAGTTGGAAAATTCAGCATTTTTAAGGTGCTTCCTGTGTGGTCTAATTAAAATGGGCCTGGTCAGGCCAAGTATGAGTTTGGCAATCAATGACAAGTTATTTCAGTTTTGTCGTACAGGTAACCTTAAATGCAAATTCAGGTTGAGTTCATATTGTGGACACTGTTTCAGGACTACTGTTCAGTTTGAGTAATTCATTATTTAAAATTCTTGATTTTAAGAATGGAATTGCAACTTTCATATAAGCAGCATAAGTTGTTTGTGTTTTTTTTTAAAAATAATAATAATCATCAGCTAATAGATTAACCTGGTATAAATTTGAAAATGGACTCTAGTATAGGACTATCTGCTTCACTTATTTTTTAAATCTTGAAAAATTTACAATAAGGAAAAGGATATATAGTAAAATGGCAAACACCATGTAGCACAGTAACAAAGAAATTATTCCAGTATTTACTTTTTTATGCTGCCAAAAGAACTTGTTAATTTCCTGTATTGAAGACCTGCAGTTAGGAAAAGAATACACATTTTTCAAGAACTTGATATTATTCTGCTATTCCTAGTGTTGTAAATAAGAGTTTCAAAGTTCTAAGACTATATTTCCCTGTTTGATATAATATTGAAAGATATGGAGATGTTATTAAATTTAGGACAGATCTTGGCTGATCTGTCAGTTCTAAATGTTAACTGCTGAGTTTACAAAATGTGAACTCTCATAAGAGGTTAATGTTTTTGTTCTGACTGTGTCTGCAGCGATTCAGTGTTTTTAAGTTGTTAAAGAAATGCATATTTCTTTCATTTTCCATGGTGTGCTGGGAATTTATTTTGAGTGTGAATGTTGAAGAAACACAGTGATATTGAATCAGCTGGCTCAAGTAATAGTGCAATGTCTGATGCTTCAAAATTATAAGCTTTGAATCATATTTTATTAGCACAACCTTGCTAGCTAATTAGAGCTAGATTTTATCTTTTTAGAACTGATACTGTAGAGGTCCATACTAACAATATTTACATGAAGCAAGAATAGATCTTAATACCTTACACCCCCTTCTTTAATTTGTATAATTTTTGTACTATATATTTACATGTAAAAGTTGAGTCTTCATTAAGAAATATCAATACTGTACTACTATTTTAGTTTAATTTTAACTCTTTGTTACAAAAAGAAACTTTTTTAAATAGGTGAAAGTGATAAACTTCCCTATAGAGGAATGTCAAAAGTTATAAGACCACTACCAAGTTTCATAAATTGTATAATTATTTGAAAGAGAAACAAGCTGTCTTCTTGCATAAGAGAAACTAATACTCTGTAAGCCTTCTGTACAAAAGTTTGTGTTATATTTTATTTTGGTTTGGTTTTTATGCAGTATGACTCATTTTTATATAATCTACAACCACAACTAAAACTTTTGCCAAATGCATGATTGCCTTTTACTTTTCTAAAATGTGCTATAGAAGGAACAAAACTGGTTAGTTTTTGCATGAAGAGAGGATCTGGAAGGTAAACCCACTTTTTTATTTAATCTGTGACACAGATGATCCACAGCTCACATACTGATCAGATCATTGCAGATTTGCATTGTTTTACACAAGTGTACAAATTTACCTGGGACCTTCAGTTTTGAACGGTCACTGACAAAACTAACTAATGTATCATCTGCTTTAAAATGCAAGGTTCTTAATTAAAGTTTATATAGATAGACAAATTTGTTGTTTCTTTGTATTTCAGGAAAGCTGATATTACTATTATTTGATACTGGTGAATTCTGAATTTGTTTCCTAGATACTTTCATTTTTTTCAAGTTGAGTATAACAGGACTATGATTTGTCCTTTTTATGACTGAAAAATATATTATACCTAAATAAATGTATTAATGTAACTAAAGATGTAACAACTGTCCTTTGGGAAGGGGAGAAGGGAGGGCAAAGCGCATTTTGTTATAGCTTTAATGAGAAGAAAATTCTCCATTGAAAGATTTTCATCATTATTGGACCAAATGTTTCCAAAAGGTTCACCATTCCAACAAACTCATTGGAGAGCCACTAGGAGCCAACTCATGCATTAACCAACATCCTCTTTAGTCTCAAACCATGCAAGGCCCACTTTCAGTGCCAATTGCTTTCCAAAAGATGCACTCACTCTCTCGCAGGACCAGATCTTAATCAGTCCAGAACATGGCAGTACGACAATATCACATCTGCCAGTGAAAACAGTGGCCATATTGCAAATTTTGTCTTCCTTTCCTTAGTCTTGAAAGTGATGAGACTTCTTCATTTGAAAATAGAAAAGTGGTCTGTTTGAGAAGCTATCAATTCTTCTGCATTGTAATAGAAAATAATCACCCCTCAGTTAATAAAAAAACAGCTAGAGCTGAAACAGTTACACAAAAAATGGGTAAACCCATCAAATCTGCACTGTCTGAACCAAAAATGGCTGTTCAGATGTAATAGCACTCCATCAGGGTATCCGTACTGAAGTTTTGGTTTCTCATGTTTTTTTGTTGTTGTTGTTTTTCTTTCATTCTTTGTTTGGGTTTGGTTATTTCTGTAATTTCACTCATGTCATTTCACCAATATTTGCACTATTGTACATGTGCAAAATGATGCAACTGAAAAAACTGAAATGACCAGAAAACTGGAAAACCGAAATAGAAATGCAAAAAATTGGGTCTGCGAGTACCTGTTCCCAGTTGCAGTGTGTTTGGGTAACTAAGAGCTACTTGAAAATTGATGCCCACAAATACTGATATCATCATTGCCCATTTCAGCTCTACTAATAATTATTTATGTATAAAATAAGGAAGCAGGAAGCAACTGCATTTCCGGCTTGCTGTGTATCCAGACCAGAAGATCGGAGGTATTTTCAAAGATTTTGACCATTTTTAAACGGGCAGAGGAGTCGGGACGCTGTGTGGTGGGTGAGCACCGTTGTGGGGGCAATGGGTTGGGGGAGGGTGCAGATGGGTGCACACCCATCTCCACTCCATGCATGGGTGATGGGTGGAGATGGGTAGGTCGTAGGAGCACACGCGAACGCATACCGCCCCAGCCACCCACTACAGTGCTTAAACAGGTGGCACCCACACAGTGGACCTGCATGTGCATGCGTGGGACTGTCTCATGTAAAAAGGGCCTTTAAGAACTTCTCTTGCTTTTCTTAGGTAACTTCTGTGGTTCTCTCACTGATTTTTTGGTTTTTAGGAAAGGAAGAGAGAAAAGCGAAACTCACATGCACTACAGATAGGTGTCTATGGCTGAATGACTAATCTTCTAGTATCATTCAATATTTCCTATTGATATTATCATTAAAATAACAGCCACACAATACACTTACCGCACCTTGGGCAGCCTTACTCCACTCCAAGCAGCCTTACTACACGATGCACTGCATTGTGTTTCTGGCAGCTGCCAGATGTTCCCCTCGCCGCATGGCGGGGCAGACAGCTAGCTGTTACATGGTGCATTCTCGGAAAAAAGCCAAGGACGCAGCACGTAGCAGCCTTACCCAAAATGGGGTACATGAGGAAGGTGGGGCAGGGCCAGGCACTCACTCATGTAGCTGCACCCACACCGTGCAGGAGGTCTGACAGCAGTCTGCCCATCCGCCTTTTCATTTCCCTGCCTTTTTCATAATATGTTTATTTTTATAAAGAAAGACACACAAATGATATTGATAAAAGCCAGATTTAAATGACCAAGAGATGAAAATCTAGTACAATTTTTTAAATGTTTGCCTGTAGCCCTGTAAACTCCCTTTAAATGTCTTCTGCACTGTGGTTCTCCCCTTTGGTTAGTTTGGTGTGACTGACAAGTCTGGGGATGATGCCAATCCCATCTCATCTAGCAAGCAGCAGCAGGCCTCAGCTTACCAGCACCCCTCCAGTGATCGTGATCACCAGCCTCCAGCTTCTTTGCCCATGTCCTGGTGTTGCAAAAGGGCAATTCTAGAGGGCATCCTTCAGCAGCAAGCAACAAAAGTGGTGACAGGGAGGCAGTTGGGGATTCTTTTGCTGGAATTTGTAATATGAATGGGGAATGTTTTAAGGTACTGGGAGAGTAGGTGGGCCCTGGGTATTGCCATGACTCCTCTGATGTGAAGAAGTATGAGCTGGAGGGGATAAGTGGGGATGGGGAAAGGGTACTCCCCCATATGAGAGATGGTGGAGTTGGTGGTGGGAGGAGGCTCATGTATGAGAGGCTTGAGAGTGAAGGTGAATGGGGTGCTAGATTTTGTATTCTTAATGGCCTTGACCCAAGGCCCACATGCACAGACCTAACCTACTCTGTGTGTCCACACACAGTGTGAGTGTGCATGGTGACGCACAGGAAACGCCCAGCCTCCTGACCATACTGTCACCAGCTTCCCCCACCACGTCTTCCAATGATGGGTGGTAGCACAATCGTGAGGCCGTACACTTCCCATGTGACACCATGCACAAACACAGTCAGTTAGCTCCCCGGCCAATACTTTTTGTGTGTGATAAAAGGTGGGGGGAGGCTATGGGGAGGAATGAATGGAAAAGGAGGGAGGGATTTGGAGATGAGTGGATGGAATACCTTTTATATTTTGAATTTGTATTTTTATTTATTGCAAGCTGCACTGAGACCTTTTGGGGAAAGGGCAGAATAAAAATGTAAAATGATAATAATTATTATTAGTTTATCAATGGATCAAAAGTAGAACCAGTGACTACAAGCCTTAGTTCCTAAATATATTGCCATGTTAACTTGCAAGTTAGAAAATTGAACTCAGGACACTAGTTTTACCCACAGCTTCTTGTGTTCTCTAGGGACCAATATTTCATTTAGCTCTAAATTTTAAAATTCAGTTTCCATATTTAACCAGCTATACAGCTGGGTAAAAAAAATTTTAAAAATTAAAATTCTATTTGTATATTTACCAAACAGGACTGTTTATTTGAGAAACCACTACTTGTTTCAGATTTTGCATTATACAACAGATAGATCTGCTTCATTTCCAACCACTTCCTAAATATATTGCTACATCAACATGTAGGTTAGAAATTGACACAAACAGCAAAACAGCCTAACCATACTTCATTCAGAATTGAACCAATTCATGGCATCTTTGGAAAATGACTTCTTTTACTTACTGGAAAGTTTGAATGTTGGGTGGCAACAGAACGGAAGGTAGAGGAAGAACAAACGGAGAAGGGATATGATTACTGCTGTGTTTTATAGCATGCTAAGTGGAAATTTCACAAAATATCCACAGTTTCTTCCATAGACTTAATCATTTAAAAGCTTTTCCTTAAGGTTTCCTGATCCAAACGAAGCAACATAAATAATTGCAAGTGTCTTTCAAGTTACTAGTTAAATTATGAGACCAGTCACACAAATGAAACAAACAACAATTAGATAACGGGTGTTTTTACACACACATTTCTCCTGCATGTTTGCTGTTACATTCTGAACTTTGTGTGTGTCTAAATCACCCAGATCTTAAACATCCAGCTCTTTGAACTTTTGCATAGAACTTCTCCTATAACGTTTGTGTGTAAAACGTTCTCCTGGTAAACCACTTTGCTCCAGGCAGCTGTGATCACTTGGTTTCCAGGCAGCCTGTCACGTCTACAGCTGTGGCTACTTTAGGCTGCCTCAGGGCAGTGTTTGTGTGAAGAATGCATCCAGGAACTGCCTCGGTAGTGTGTGTGAAAAATGCATCTGGAACTTACTTGTGGACTTGTAAACCCAGAAGATTGAAAAAGCCAGAACTTTAAGGTATGTGTAAAAATGCCCAATTATGCAACATTATAAAGTGGGGCATATGCAAGGCTATTTGCAAATATTTTGGGTAGGGGAGGCGTGGGGTGTGTGCAGATGAAACATAGCATTTCAAGTATGTATGCTTAGAAATTAAAACTATTCTCAGATATTTTGTGTTGTTTTGTAGAAGAAATGTTTGTGATATTATGCTGACCTAACAGAATTTTCTTCTACTGCTCAAATCATTAGACAGCCAACTGTTTTGTTATAAACTTACTGTTGTTTAGAGGGATCTCATGTTGACAATGGTATGGAAACATAAATCTTTTCACCCTAGGACTAAACTATCACAGGGTTTTACAATGTACTGTGTGTCCTCCCCAAATTGTCCTGTAGCTTTAAGATATACATCTGCTTCTTTAACTATTTATAAGAATATCAGAATCCATCAAAACACTCCATGAAGCTAGTGTGTATCATCTTTGTTAAAACAGGTCATATTTTTGCCTTTTGAAATGTCAAAATTTACTTTCTAGAGAAAATATCCTGTTTCACATTATGAAGAGGGATTGTTTCCTAACTATGAGCTGGCATGCTAATGGATTGTATGTAGCACATCAGTGCAAGTGAAATTTGAGTTGCCAGCTAGTGGCTGAGCTGTATAAATGAAGCACCCACACCATCACAGTCCCACTCAGTAACTTAATTGTGCTATCTGAATGTTCCCACATGGAGTATGGCCTTCTAAAGGACTGTAGAAAACCTACATATACTGTTCAAGTTATCATTAAACAACTTGTTGCATGGTACCTTTAAGTCTATCTAGTGAAGCAAGTTATGCTAAAGCCAAGATTATGGCTCTTTTAACTTTAAAAAGTTTAGTTGGATATTTTAGGCAACCTCTCAATCATTTCCAAGCAACAGGAGAGAGATGTACTAGTTATAACTGTGTCTAGAAAAATGAATATGTTCTATAATCATATAAACGCGTGCCTCATGGTCATGATCTACAAGCCACTTACCTCAGAGTAGTGCCAAGCATGAACGGTAAATGATTTGTGGATTATAGTGCACATGTCAAGGGTGTAATTATAGTGGAGGATATGGTAAACACAGACTCCTCCAATTCCCTTCTGCAATTCTAGGATCATGGAGCAGGGCTTATATGGGTCATGAGAAAACAAAAAAACACAAAAAAATAAGAAAAAAAAAAAAAAAAAAGAATGAGAGAAAGAAAAACAAAAAAAAAAAAAAAAAAAAAAAATAAAAAAAATAAAAAAAACAAAGAAAAAATAAAAAATAAGAAATGAAACTAAGAAAATTATAAAAAAAAAAATCAACAAAATGTAAAAAGAAAAAAACAGAAAAAAAAAAAAAAAAAAAAAACTAAAAAAAATATAAAAAAAATAAAAAAAAAAAAAACTAAAAAAAAAAAAAACAAGAAAAAAAGAAAAAAAAAAGATAAAAAGGAAAGATAATAAAAAAAAAAAAACTATAATAACTAGGAAAACAAAACAAAAAGTAAAGAAAAAAAATAAATAAAAAAACCAAAGAAAAAAGTATGAAAAAAAAAAGCATACAAAAAAAAACACAAAACAGTAAAAAAAAAAAAAGAAGCTGCTGGGTGAGATTGTGATGTGGTTTGGGGTGTGGTGCCATCAATATTCTGATGACCCCCAGCTCTACCTCTCATTTTCATCTGACCCAGGCCTGGCAGCCTCGGTGCTTTCCTGGTGTCTGGCAGCTGTAGGGGACAGTATGACGGTGAGTCAATTGAGGTTGAATCCCAACAAGATGGAGGTGGTGCTGGTTGGTAGGGCCAGTGACTTGGGGGAAGGAGGGTCACCCATCATAGGTTGTTTTCACACGGCGTTGCTGGGTGAGAGGATGGGTGTGCACCAGCAACAGATGGAGGTGGGGGTGTTCCCCTTCCCATGGGTGCACACCCACCTTCATCCACCTCTACCTACGGAGTCTCCTCCATTTTGTCAGATGATTCCATGGGTGGAGATGGGTGTGTTCCAGAAGCGCGCACCCACCTCCACCCACCACCCATGGTGTTTCCATGGGTGGACACCCATCCCCCCACCCAGTGCCATGGCATAAGCACAGAAGCCCACTCCACCACACACCCAGTTGTGGGGTGGGGACGGACATCCGTGCAAAAATATCCATAGATGGGATTCCCCCTCCTTTGGTGTCTCAGGTTCAGATCCTGGGGTGCTCCTAGATCTTCAGTTGTGCTTAGCTGATCAGGTAGCGACTGTAGATGGGGGCACCTTCCGCCAATTACATCTGGTTAGAAGGATCCAACCCTATATTTCCAATTCTGACCTTGCCACCATCATCCATGCTTTCATTACCTCGAGACTAGACTACTGTAATGTGCTCTATGTGTGGCCATCCATGGTGACAGTCCGGAGGCTGCAGATGGGCTGCCGCATTCTGCACTGTCTCCTTACAGTGATGAGTAGGCATGAGCATATAACTCCAGTTTTGCACACACTGCACTGGCTGCCAATAGTTTTCTCCGCCCGATTCAAGGTGCTGGTTTTGACCTTTTACCTTGACCCTTAAGACCTACGCAGTCTTAAGCCACTTTTAAACAAGGCACTTAGAAGTGCTTCCAGAGCCCTGCATTCAAGAAGAAGGTCACGCAGGGAGTGTTTACACACTCCCCGCGCTACCGGAAGTGGTGTGCCCCCTGTTCTCGGCAGTGGCTGGAGATGTGAAGCTTTGAAGAGGTGCATTCTGAACGCCTCACTTTGCAGGCTTTCAGAACGCTCATCTTCAAAGCCCTGCATCCCTAGGCGCTGCTGAGAACGGACGGCGCGTCACTTCCGGTAGTGCGGGGAGCATGTAAACACTCCCCGCGTGGCTTTCTTCTTGACTGCGGGGCTTTGCTGGCGCTTCTAAGTGCCTCATTTAAAAGTGGTCTTAGGGAGAGATGAAGGAAGGGGCTACATTGCCGTCCTTCATACCGCACTGGCATGAAAAAACTAGTAGTCTTCTAGTTCTAAATCACTTCACTGATAGTTAAATAAGGCCTCAGTTCTGCAAGGTGCTGAGTTTCAGGACTGAAGCAATGAAAGCAATTAGGCATATGCTTTACTTAGAGAACATTGGTAGTTAGGTTGCCTTTGATTGGACTACTCTGGTTTAAAGACCTAATTATGAGAAGCACATAATTACTAGGCTGGAGTGTCCAGCAATTTGCAAGATCGAGCCTTAAATGCCTAGCTAAAATTTTGTATATAGTTCTGACTTGCGTGCCTGAAGAAGGGTCCTTTGTGGCCTGAAAGCTTGCATAATCTCACCAACATAAATTGGGCCAATAAAAGATATCAACTGAATTATTTGTCACAGGGAATTACTTATCATAGGGAAAGTGATATGTATGGAGAGGATCTTCTGCAGCTGAAATCACTTTTCTGTGATCTTGCCACAAAAAACATAGTACACTACACTGTAGTGATATGTTGATGGCACACTTTGGAATCTTTCCGCCAGATTGACACTCACAATGGATTTGTGTGGGTAAAGTGTGTCACTTTTTCACTAGGTGTTACAAATCCATATGTCTCCAGATGCAGAGTACCTGTAGAATACAGAGTAACCCTTCAAGTCCCTTTGAACCCCCAAATTATGGCAGAACTGCATTTTTTTTGTGTGGCTGAGGGAAAGTTGTTGTGGTTTCTTATACATAACTGATTCGTTTATTAGTTTAAAAAGTACGTGCTAAAATAACTGATCTCAGAAGAAAAACAAGGTTCTGATGGAAAGAGTTCTACAAGTGTTGCCTACACAGAAGGGTAAATTTTGAAGTAATTTTTCAAACTGAAAATGACAGTAGTATATAACTTGCATTTAAAGTCAATTTTATTTCAGGGAAGGGAAGTACTCTTTGATCAGTGTGGAGTGCACACACAAAAAGAGGACTTGGATTGGTTGATTTAGCCATATTGCAAGCATTTGCTGAGGGCAACATCTTGTCCAACTCCCATATATGTCATGGTACATCTGTGCATTGTTGAGATGTTTGTCCACTCTGTTCCATATGAGAACCACAGGCCTGGAATTCTGATATCTAACCTAGGTCAACATAATATGGGGGTGAAATATCTATGATCTAAGTCACATTAAAAGACTTGCGGAATGAAATATCACATGCTGATATCATACAAAAAGAATTATATAATTTTATTTTCAAATTATTTTGTACTCTCTTTTTTTATACATCCCTTGGAGCACTAAAACAATTGGTTTAATACATTATTTCAGGAAAGGAGGGAACCAGAAACCAGTGGCGCCAGTACCTAACATACAGGAGATGCCAACATTTGGTTGACAGCAATAGGTCTATCCTACATGGTGATTGTGAACAAAAAATATGCATGCTACAGGGAACTTAAACTTTACAATGCATTTTATTTCATTTCACACTCTTCAGAAGGAATTTTATTGGAAATAATGTGAGCTAAAGTAGCTGTAATAGGAGTGTATTACAAAAAGCACTTATTTTGTTTGGACTGTTGTGAAACCATGGAAAGAGATGCTGGCTGAGATATTGAGATACAACGGCAAATGAATACAACCGTAGATAAATAGGACTGACACAACTGAACCTTCAAATCTTCAGCTTCAGCTTCCAGTACAGGAAGTAACAGAGGAATGAGATGAAAGATTAGGGTTGCCAGATATGCAGATTTTTAGAGGGCACTTATTTTTAATTTATTTTTAAAAAACAACTTCATATGCAATATATAGGTTGTAGGGCTGCATTGGAACCAGCTAGCTAACGTTGTTTATATGACATTCACTACTATACCCTTTGGACTTGAATGTATTTATTCTCAGAATTGTCCTAGGAGGTAGGGTATTTATTAATTTAGCCACTGCCGCCCTGAAATCTGTATATCTCATAAGTGCCCTCTAAATATATGCATATAGATGCATATATGGCAACCCTAGGAAAGATGATTCAGCCATTGGGAAACTAGCCTGGCAGTCGTGGAAATTTCCCATACTTCTCCCAGACTGCATGAGTGATTGTAGGCAAATTTCTTAAGTCTATGGACACGTTAGGTCTCCCATCTCTAATGTGTGAATAACAATAAGAATAAATACCCAACCTCCTAGGATAATTCTGAGAATAAAGACTATGAGATCTGCAAATGGTATAGTAGTGGATGCCATATAAATAACATTAGCTAATGAAAGCTTCCCCATGCTGCCAGCGGCATAGCTAGGTTAGAATGGGCCCTGGTGCAGAAGATGGAATGGGTCTCCTTACCCCCATTCCTAGTGACAGGGAGCACAGGTGCAGCGGGGAGCATGGGTCCCCCAGGTTCATGGGCCTTGGTGCAGCTACAGCTGCATTGCCTCATTGCCTGCCCCTATTATAGCTACACCCTTGCATACTGCCCAGTAAGTGTAGCTTCAGCCACTACTTCTATGCACTTCTATACTTCTAAGAATCATCTCTATGCACAAGAAAATGGATACATAGCTGCCATTTTCCAGGCTTTGGCTATCTTGCCAAGACTACTAATTGTGATGATAGGATTTTCATTCCTGGTATTTCATGGCAAGATTGCAAACTGACATTGGATATTTTTGCTCTAAAACATTTATTTAAGAAAGAACTTTTGTGGTTTGAGAATATACATTCCCCTCAGTGCCATACTGATAAAGATCAGCCATCTGGTCTTCATAATGAAGCTAGTAAACAAATGGCCTAAGCTCTGTGGCAACTCTCAAATGATTACTGATCATAACAGCATTCACGTTTTAGAGGTGTCTCTTAGCTTCATCACATTTCAAAGACCCTGCTCGTTTTATTTGAATGAGTTTAAATATTTGTTTTAACCTTGTACCTCTTGGCATAACCTCATGGCTTGTTGGACCATCAAAACCAAAATATGCTCAGCTGATCACAGTGACCTCAGTGATCATATAAACATATTGAATAAACAATCTACATGGAATAAAAGACTGGGTCCTTAGTCTTACCGTGGTGATCTTTTTTTTTACCATTGTAAATTGTCCCTACAGGTAGAAGCTGAGTTGGAGAGGAGCCATCAGGTTTCTAAGACACCTCACCTTTTGCTGTTGCCTCGGTCTAGACTTTACTTACCTAATTAATAGGTCTCAGTTCATAAAACAAACATGCATTTTCTGTTTAATTCGCAGGCGCTGCTGCTGGCGTGTCACCTAGTCTTCTCGGTTTATTGCTGCCTACCATTGGTGTCCTTGCCTACTTGGAATTCTGAATGTAGCTGGATTTATCTTGTCCTCAGCCTAGTGCGAAGGATTACCTTTGAACCTGTGAGGACTACAATTCTTTTTGATTCCTGTGGCACCATCCTAAGCCAAATAAATTACACTTTTAAAAAAATTTACCCTACTGATTTACTATTAACTTTAAAGAGGATTGAGGCATCCAGGAACTCCTTCATCAAAGTGAATCAACTTTTAAAAGGTTAAGAAATGATTTTTAACTTGTTCCAATATGCCTTATAAAACACTTATGCTGATCTGTGACAGTTGCATGATTCAGTCCAATGGGGCAAGTTACAGTGTTAACATCTAATAACATAGGCTGTACAGTGAAAGTAAAATCACCATACATAGGTGCTTTAACTTTAATAACAAATTGTGAAATATAATAGAGATTGAAATGTTGATTGTATGTGGTAAATGTAAGAGTAACTACGTCTGTCTGTACTATCCTATATGTTTTGTGTACTGCATATTTTTGAATGGCCCCTATCGTTTATGAGATTTCAGGGTTTTAAAAGATACAGTCAAAGCAAAAACATTGCTTTCATTATTACAGATTTCTTCTTGAACGAACTGGTTTTATTTTAGATGTTTTTGAAGAGTTTAATTTCAAGTGTTAATAGTAACATTGAATTAATGGGATTTTCCAACACCTTAGTTGGAAAATTCAACACCTTAGTTGGAAAATTCAGCATTTTTAAGGTGCTTCCTGTGTGGTCTAATTAAAATGGGCCTGGTCAGGCCAAGTATGAGTTTGGCAATCAATGACAAGTTATTTCAGTTTTGTCGTACAGGTAACCTTAAATGCAAATTCAGGTTGAGTTCATATTGTGGACACTGTTTCAGGACTACTGTTCAGTTTGAGTAATTCATTATTTAAAATTCTTGATTTTAAGAATGGAATTGCAACTTTCATATAAGCAGCATAAGTTGTTTGTGTTTTTTTTTAAAAATAATAATAATCATCAGCTAATAGATTAACCTGGTATAAATTTGAAAATGGACTCTAGTATAGGACTATCTGCTTCACTTATTTTTTAAATCTTGAAAAATTTACAATAAGGAAAAGGATATATAGTAAAATGGCAAACACCATGTAGCACAGTAACAAAGAAATTATTCCAGTATTTACTTTTTTATGCTGCCAAAAGAACTTGTTAATTTCCTGTATTGAAGACCTGCAGTTAGGAAAAGAATACACATTTTTCAAGAACTTGATATTATTCTGCTATTCCTAGTGTTGTAAATAAGAGTTTCAAAGTTCTAAGACTATATTTCCCTGTTTGATATAATATTGAAAGATATGGAGATGTTATTAAATTTAGGACAGATCTTGGCTGATCTGTCAGTTCTAAATGTTAACTGCTGAGTTTACAAAATGTGAACTCTCATAAGAGGTTAATGTTTTTGTTCTGACTGTGTCTGCAGCGATTCAGTGTTTTTAAGTTGTTAAAGAAATGCATATTTCTTTCATTTTCCATGGTGTGCTGGGAATTTATTTTGAGTGTGAATGTTGAAGAAACACAGTGATATTGAATCAGCTGGCTCAAGTAATAGTGCAATGTCTGATGCTTCAAAATTATAAGCTTTGAATCATATTTTATTAGCACAACCTTGCTAGCTAATTAGAGCTAGATTTTATCTTTTTAGAACTGATACTGTAGAGGTCCATACTAACAATATTTACATGAAGCAAGAATAGATCTTAATACCTTACACCCCCTTCTTTAATTTGTATAATTTTTGTACTATATATTTACATGTAAAAGTTGAGTCTTCATTAAGAAATATCAATACTGTACTACTATTTTAGTTTAATTTTAACTCTTTGTTACAAAAAGAAACTTTTTTAAATAGGTGAAAGTGATAAACTTCCCTATAGAGGAATGTCAAAAGTTATAAGACCACTACCAAGTTTCATAAATTGTATAATTATTTGAAAGAGAAACAAGCTGTCTTCGTGCATAAGAGAAACTAATACTCTGTAAGCCTTCTGTACAAAAGTTTGTGTTATATTTTATTTTGGTTTGGTTTTTATGCAGTATGACTCATTTTTATATAATCTACAACCACAACTAAAACTTTTGCCAAATGCATGATTGCCTTTTACTTTTCTAAAATGTGCTATAGAAGGAACAAAACTGGTTAGTTTTTGCATGAAGAGAGGATCTGGAAGGTAAACCCACTTTTTTATTTAATCTGTGACACAGATGATCCACAGCTCACATACTGATCAGATCATTGCAGATTTGCATTGTTTTACACAAGTGTACAAATTTACCTGGGACCTTCAGTTTTGAACGGTCACTGACAAAACTAACTAATGTATCATCTGCTTTAAAATGCAAGGTTCTTAATTAAAGTTTATATAGATAGACAAATTTGTTGTTTCTTTGTATTTCAGGAAAGCTGATATTACTATTATTTGATACTGGTGAATTCTGAATTTGTTTCCTAGATACTTTCATTTTTTTCAAGTTGAGTATAACAGGACTATGATTTGTCCTTTTTATGACTGAAAAATATATTATACCTAAATAAATGTATTAATGTAACTAAAGATGTAACAACTGTCCTTTGGGAAGGGGAGAAGGGAGGGCAAAGCGCATTTTGTTATAGCTTTAATGAGAAGAAAATTCTCCATTGAAAGATTTTCATCATTATTGGACCAAATGTTTCCAAAAGGTTCACCATTCCAACAAACTCATTGGAGAGCCACTAGGAGCCAACTCATGCATTAACCAACATCCTCTTTAGTCTCAAACCATGCAAGGCCCACTTTCAGTGCCAATTGCTTTCCAAAAGATGCACTCACTCTCTCGCAGGACCAGATCTTAATCAGTCCAGAACATGGCAGTACGACAATATCACATCTGCCAGTGAAAACAGTGGCCATATTGCAAATTTTGTCTTCCTTTCCTTAGTCTTGAAAGTGATGAGACTTCTTCATTTGAAAATAGAAAAGTGGTCTGTTTGAGAAGCTCTCAATTCTTCTGCATTGTAATAGAAAATAATCACCCCTCAGTTAATAAAAAAACAGCTAGAGCTGAAACAGTTACACAAAAAATGGGTAAACCCATCAAATCTGCACTGTCTGAACCAAAAATGGCTGTTCAGATGTAATAGCACTCCATCAGGGTATCCGTACTGAAGTTTTGGTTTCTCATGTTTTTTTGTTGTTGTTGTTTTTCTTTCATTCTTTGTTTGGGTTTGGTTATTTCTGTAATTTCACTCATGTCATTTCACCAATATTTGCACTATTGTACATGTGCAAAATGATGCAACTGAAAAAACTGAAATGACCAGAAAACTGGAAAACCGAAATAGAAATGCAAAAAATTGGGTCTGCGAGTACCTGTTCCCAGTTGCAGTGTGTTTGGGTAACTAAGAGCTACTTGAAAATTGATGCCCACAAATACTGATATCATCATTGCCCATTTCAGCTCTACTAATAATTATTTATGTATAAAATAAGGAAGCAGGAAGCAACTGCATTTCCGGCTTGCTGTGTATCCAGACCAGAAGATCGGAGGTATTTTCAAAGATTTTGACCATTTTTAAACGGGCAGAGGAGTCGGGACGCTGTGTGGTGGGTGAGCACCGTTGTGGGGGCAATGGGTTGGGGGAGGGTGCAGATGGGTGCACACCCATCTCCACTCCATGCATGGGTGATGGGTGGAGATGGGTAGGTCGTAGGAGCACACGCGAACGCATACCGCCCCAGCCACCCACTGCAGTGCTTAAACAGGTGGCACCCACACAGTGGACCTGCATGTGCATGCGTGGGACTGTCTCATGTAAAAAGGGCCTTTAAGAACTTCTCTTGCTTTTCTTAGGTAACTTCTGTGGTTCTCTCACTGATTTTTTGGTTTTTAGGAAAGGAAGAGAGAAAAGCGAAACTCACATGCACTACAGATAGGTGTCTATGGCTGAATGACTAATCTTCTAGTATCATTCAATATTTCCTATTGATATTATCATTAAAATAACAGCCACACAATACACTTACCGCACCTTGGGCAGCCTTACTCCACTCCAAGCAGCCTTACTACACGATGCACTGCATTGTGTTTCTGGCAGCTGCCAGATGTTCCCCTCGCCGCATGGCGGGGCAGACAGCTAGCTGTTACATGGTGCATTCTCGGAAAAAAGCCAAGGACGCAGCACGTAGCAGCCTTACCCAAAATGGGGTACATGAGGAAGGTGGGGCAGGGCCAGGCACTCACTCATGTAGCTGCACCCACACCGTGCAGGAGGTCTGACAGCAGTCTGCCCATCCGCCTTTTCATTTCCCTGCCTTTTTCATAATATGTTTATTTTTATAAAGAAAGACACACAAATGAGATTGATAAAAGCCAGATTTAAATGACCAAGAGATGAAAATCTAGTACAATTTTTTAAATGTTTGCCTGTAGCCCTGTAAACTCCCTTTAAATGTCTTCTGCACTGTGGTTCTCCCCTTTGGTTAGTTTGGTGTGACTGACAAGTCTGGGGATGATGCCAATCCCATCTCATCTAGCAAGCAGCAGCAGGCCTCAGCTTACCAGCACCCCTCCAGTGATCGTGATCACCAGCCTCCAGCTTCTTTGCCCATGTCCTGGTGTTGCAAAAGGGCAATTCTAGAGGGCATCCTTCAGCAGCAAGCAACAAAAGTGGTGACAGGGAGGCAGTTGGGGATTCTTTTGCTGGAATTTGTAATATGAATGGGGAATGTTTTAAGGTACTGGGAGAGTAGGTGGGCCCTGGGTATTGCCATGACTCCTCTGATGTGAAGAAGTATGAGCTGGAGGGGATAAGTGGGGATGGGGAAAGGGTACTCCCCCATATGAGAGATGGTGGAGTTGGTGGTGGGAGGAGGCTCATGTATGAGAGGCTTGAGAGTGAAGGTGAATGGGGTGCTAGATTTTGTATTCTTAATGGCCTTGACCCAAGGCCCACATGCACAGACCTAACCTACTCTGTGTGTCCACACACAGTGTGAGTGTGCATGGTGACGCACAGGAAACGCCCAGCCTCCTGACCATACTGTCACCAGCTTCCCCCACCACGTCTTCCAATGATGGGTGGTAGCACAATCGTGAGGCCGTACACTTCCCATGTGACACCATGCACAAACACAGTCAGTTAGCTCCCCGGCCAATACTTTTTGTGTGTGATAAAAGGTGGGGGGAGGCTATGGGGAGGAATGAATGGAAAAGGAGGGAGGGATTTGGAGATGAGTGGATGGAATACCTTTTATATTTTGAATTTGTATTTTTATTTATTGCAAGCTGCACTGAGACCTTTTGGGGAAAGGGCAGAATAAAAATGTAAAATGATAATAATTATTATTAGTTTATCAATGGATCAAAAGTAGAACCAGTGACTACAAGCCTTAGTTCCTAAATATATTGCCATGTTAACTTGCAAGTTAGAAAATTGAACTCAGGACACTAGTTTTACCCACAGCTTCTTGTGTTCTCTAGGGACCAATATTTCATTTAGCTCTAAATTTTAAAATTCAGTTTCCATATTTAACCAGCTATACAGCTGGGTAAAAAAAATTTTAAAAATTAAAATTCTATTTGTATATTTACCAAACAGGACTGTTTATTTGAGAAACCACTACTTGTTTCAGATTTTGCATTATACAACAGATAGATCTGCTTCATTTCCAACCACTTCCTAAATATATTGCTACATCAACATGTAGGTTAGAAATTGACACAAACAGCAAAACAGCCTAACCATACTTCATTCAGAATTGAACCAATTCATGGCATCTTTGGAAAATGACTTCTTTTACTTACTGGAAAGTTTGAATGTTGGGTGGCAACAGAACGGAAGGTAGAGGAAGAACAAACGGAGAAGGGATATGATTACTGCTGTGTTTTATAGCATGCTAAGTGGAAATTTCACAAAATATCCACAGTTTCTTCCATAGACTTAATCATTTAAAAGCTTTTCCTTAAGGTTTCCTGATCCAAACGAAGCAACATAAATAATTGCAAGTGTCTTTCAAGTTACTAGTTAAATTATGAGACCAGTCACACAAATGAAACAAACAACAATTAGATAACGGGTGTTTTTACACACACATTTCTCCTGCATGTTTGCTGTTACATTCTGAACTTTGTGTGTGTCTAAATCACCCAGATCTTAAACATCCAGCTCTTTGAACTTTTGCATAGAACTTCTCCTATAACGTTTGTGTGTAAAACGTTCTCCTGGTAAACCACTTTGCTCCAGGCAGCTGTGATCACTTGGTTTCCAGGCAGCCTGTCACGTCTACAGCTGTGGCTACTTTAGGCTGCCTCAGGGCAGTGTTTGTGTGAAGAATGCATCCAGGAACTGCCTCAGGGTAGTGTGTGTGAAAAATGCATCTGGAACTTACTTGTGGACTTGTAAACCCAGAAGATTGAAAAAGCCAGAACTTTAAGGTATGTGTAAAAATGCCCAATTATGCAACATTATAAAGTGGGGCATATGCAAGGCTATTTGCAAATATTTTGGGTAGGGGAGGCGTGGGGTGTGTGCAGATGAAACATAGCATTTCAAGTATGTATGCTTAGAAATTAAAACTATTCTCAGATATTTTGTGTTGTTTTGTAGAAGAAATGTTTGTGATATTATGCTGACCTAACAGAATTTTCTTCTACTGCTCAAATCATTAGACAGCCAACTGTTTTGTTATAAACTTACTGTTGTTTAGAGGGATCTCATGTTGACAATGGTATGGAAACATAAATCTTTTCACCCTAGGACTAAACTATCACAGGGTTTTCCAATGTACTGTGTGTCCTCCCCAAATTGTCCTGTAGCTTTAAGATATACATCTGCTTCTTTAACTATTTATAAGAATATCAGAATCCATCAAAACACTCCATGAAGCTAGTGTGTATCATCTTTGTTAAAACAGGTCATATTTTTGCCTTTTGAAATGTCAAAATTTACTTTCTAGAGAAAATATCCTGTTTCACATTATGAAGAGGGATTGTTTCCTAACTATGAGCTGGCATGCTAATGGATTGTATGTAGCACATCAGTGCAAGTGAAATTTGAGTTGCCAGCTAGTGGCTGAGCTGTATAAATGAAGCACCCACACCATCACAGTCCCACTCAGTAACTTAATTGTGCTATCTGAATGTTCCCACAGGGAGTATGGCCTTCTAAAGGACTGTAGAAAACCTACATATACTGTTCAAGTTATCATTAAACAACTTGTTGCATGGTACCTTTAAGTCTATCTAGTGAAGCAAGTTATGCTAAAGCCAAGATTATGGCTCTTTTAACTTTAAAAAGTTTAGTTGGATATTTTAGGCAACCTCTCAATCATTTCCAAGCAACAGGAGAGAGATGTACTAGTTATAACTGTGTCTAGAAAAATGAATATGTTCTATAATCATATAAACGCGTGCCTCATGGTCATGATCTACAAGCCACTTACCTCAGAGTAGTGCCAAGCATGAACGGTAAATGATTTGTGGATTATAGTGCACATGTCAAGGGTGTAATTATAGTGGAGGATATGGTAAACACAGCCTCCTCCAATTCCCTTCTGCAATTCTAGGATCATGGAGCAGGGCTTATATGGGTCATGGGGATCCAGCATGCCCCACAAATTTTAGCCCACAGTACGTCTACAGCTACTTTAGGCTGCCTCAGGGCAGTGTTTGTGTGAAGAATGCATCCAGGAACTGCCTCAGGGCAGTGTGTGTGTGTGTAGAATGCATCTGGAATTTACTTGTGGGCTTGTAAACCCAGAAGATTGAAAGACCAACACTTTAAGATGTGTGTAAAAATGCCCATATCACGGCCCATCATTCCTGCTGCTAAGAATGGGTGAATTGGAAAACTTTTGGTAAGCTGGCCAGTGTTCTACTCCTGTTGTCAGAATGCTTGTGAAAAAAGAGGACGAGGAGAAGAAATATATTGACCTCCCACCCCCAAAAGAAAATAAATAAATATGGAACACAAAGAGGTGGCAAAAGTTGTTTTCCCCCCCACCCCCCGGCCTATGCTGGATGTGTGTGTTGTACCTTCCCCTCCCCCCACCCTCTTGGAAGAGGGGTTGTCTATTGCTCCTAGAACAGGGCCTCCTGCAGTGGGGTCCTGAATTTAACTGCTGCTGTCTGATGACTCAACAGTGCAAATAATAGTAATAAGTTATAACCATCAGAAAGAAAGTATTGTAGCTGTCAGATCCTGATGACACCCATGGGCTTGGAACTCAGGCCAGCTGGAACCAAAGGCTGCTGCCCTAACCATGCTGCCGTAGGACTATTCAGGCTGGGCTGAGGAACCTGCAACTACAAACACTTGCCTCATCTTCATGTTTCCTTGATCAGATAATCTTCAGTCTTTTAAATTGACACTCATTTCCTATATAGCTTCCAGTGTGATTCCTGTGCTCTACTTTGCTTTATCAAAAGACAAATCCTCTCTTGTTGGCGCCTCCAGAATGAGGCAAGGACAACAGTTAGTGGATTTAAAAGGCCACACTCTTTATTCAAATTGGAATTAGGCTGGTGGGGGTAATTGCCTTTAAGCAATTGGACCCAGTACTAATGAAACATAACCGATTAACTATAATTGCCAGGGGTTTGGCCTGGATGTGCCCTCCAGTGCCATTCCCAATGCTTTCCTCAAACGTCTCCCCTTTGGCCCTTGGCTTCCAGCCATGGCCCGTGGGGACAATGTCCTTTCCAGAAGGGAGTAAGGATTTTGGGTTCTGCAAGCTTGGGGACTGTGCATGTCCCTGCCCGCCTTCGCAGAATACCCCGCTCCGGGATGCTAACCCTGGTGCTGGCCATGCCCTGCCTCTGCGCCCAGTGTTACTTCCCCATCTCTTAGGGAGATGACTCCGCCAACTAGTTATTTCCTACAAGAACATCATAACAGTACTGGACCCCTTCAAGAGTGCGACAAAGAACATGACTGCATCTAGCAAACCCGTCCCATTCTTTCTAACTTTGTTGGCTTATCAATTGGCCCAATTGGTAGAGACAGTGCGAGGAAGGCAAAAAATGAGAAAACTTTTAACGGCCAATGTAATGTTCCCGTCAAAATTCCTTCTTGGCCCCTGATGGCGACCAGTAATAGTAATGTTTATTTTGGCATTAGCTTTCGCCTTAGCCTTTTAAGAATATAATATACATACATACATACATATTTGACAATAGCACCAACTCAACATAACAACTCGGCATAACAAAGTAATATACATGGGGAAAATGCAAAACCATCAATTATTTACTTACTTCTATCGGGGCAGACCCATGTAACCAATTCCCGCACTAAAAAGATTTTATCTAAGGTGCAGTTGCTTCCAGAGCACAAACCCCACCTCGTATTGTGTTGCTGCCGTAAGCCCCGAGAAGGGTACAGCACAGTACGTGGCGACCAGGTAGTACCCACAGTGCCTTTGCGAGGGAGGGTTGGGGGCTTGCTCCTCTGGCTCCAAGCCGCGAATGAGGCTTGGGTGAGGCATGCCAGGCGAAGAGGCCCCATCCCTCAATGGGGGGAGGGGCTCGGAGCCCAGGTTCTTCTTGATTGGTGCAAGCTCCATTTCTGGGGCAATTCTGGCCAGGACATGCTTTTCCCGCCGTGTCCTGGCTACATCCCCAGCAATTCTCCCTACTGCGGGAGCACAGCTGTCTCCTCCTTGACCCATCCCTTCAAGGGAGTGTGACAAGGAGCCCTGGTGGCAGCCATTACTGGCAGGCAAGGGGCTATCTCACCCTAAACCTGACCCTTGCCCTACCAACACTGTATTTTGAAGCGTTTGTGACTAATCTTAGGCTGTTGAGACAAACGTAGTTTTTCAGATTTTGGAGATTCCATTTTCAGAAACAAAAATGGGAACTAGAGAGGCAGAGCTCTATGATTCATAGGCTTGAACTTCTGAACTGCAATCAGAATTTGCAGCAATGGACAAGATTACAAAGCCTCAGAACCAATTGTAAAAGTGCTTAGACAAGACATAAGAGCAACGTGCTTCACAGAGAGGTATGCAAGAAGTAACCAGGAAGGGTTTGTTAAAGGCAGCACAAAGAACTGCACACAGTGGGTGCTTTTAGATGGACAGCTGATGATCTGCTTCTGCCCATTTTACCTCCGGGTTGACTGGTCCATGTAGAGGCGCCCACCAAATGTGCAAAGTGGAGCAGGCGGGGCAGCCTTGCTGGGGGCACTCCAAAAGATCCGGGAGCACACTGCAAAAAGCAGGTCGGCCAAACCTGTGGCAATGGCTGAAAGTGGAGCTGCTGTCTGTCTGTGGGATGGAACCATGCTTCAGCTCCCCACCTGGTCAGCCATTGCCCCGGTCAGCACCATTGAGTTGCAGCCACCAGCCTACAGCATCAGGTGAGCAGCCACAACTCTGTGGTGCAAGGGGGAGGGGCACCATGAAGGCAGCCCACAGCCTGGAGACACCCACCAGCCTGTCTAAAGCAGAGCTACAAGTGGGCAGATGGGGGGGGGGTTGCACCCCCAGAGCAGCTCTGGAGGTGGGCAGCTGCTGCATCCATCTGTTTACACCCATTGTGATTGTAAACATAAGCAACAACCATGTCCTGCCTTTGAAAAGCACTTGGTAAGAGTCAGCTTGCAGAAGTAATGGGCTCAGAATGCAGGCAAGTATAGGTGTTCTCAGTTGAGCAAGTTGATGGAAGGGGTGGCTTGTGACCGCTGCGTGGCTCTGCCACAGAACACTCACAATGTGGAGCGCCTGGGGAACAAATCAAACAGGCAGCTCCCAGCGTAGCCACGGAGACAGCTGCCACACATTTGGCTTGCCCCACACGGCTCACTCTGGAATTCCTGGCCCATGGCTCATGGGTGGCCATGCAGGGTAGCATCTCGTAGGAAAACACACCCTGTGTACACCCTGAACGCAGAGGGCAGCCACGTGGGCTGTCCTGTCCCCTCCCCCCCCACCCGGAAGTAGCAGGGGCTAAAAGCCCACAGGCAGCGGCTGGAGCTGCAGGCTGCGGCCGCAGGCTCGTGGCCGAAGGGCCGCGGCCAAAGGGCGCGGCACTT
>QEPC01015474.1:7341876-7376366 GCA_003113815.1 Sphenodon punctatus | reverse complement strand
GGGGGGGGTGATTTTTAATCCCCCACCTGTATATTTATTTTTATACCACCAGCTTTATTGATATGTTTTATGATTGTATTTTAAATGTTTTTAAATGTTTTTTATTGTTGTTAACCGCCCCGAGCTGCTGTGCAGGATGGGGCGGTATAGAAATCTAATAAATGAATGAAATGAATGAATGAAGTTGTGCAAAGGCCAGCATCAGCAAATAAGGGACTAATCATGGAACAGAATCACCATGTGACTGGAGTATAACTTTGTGACTTTAAAGTTGGACACGCCTGTACAACCAAATGTACCAGAATATCTTCTACAGAATTTGAAGAAACATACTTTGAAATCCCATTGTGTTTTCTTTAATGTTTTTTTTTTTTTTTAATATCCTGCCCAACCCTAAATGCATAGGATAGATAACAATATATTAAAGTCTCCTTCCGCTCCAAAACTCAGCCCTGCCTGTTTACCTTGCCTTACTGCATCGTGACTCCAGCCCTGCCTTGTCCTGACCAACCTTGCATTAAAGACTGCTCCTGCATCTCACTGTAATCCTGATCTCTTGGCCTGTCTACGCTCAGCTCTGAAGCATTTGTCACTGATTTTGAGCTGTTGAGCCAAACCTCTTCCAACTGACCTCTTTTCTCCTTTTGCATGCAGTACAAGCGCCTTGTCTTTAGTACCTTCAGGGTTCTTGCTTCCCCCCCCCAACATCATCTTTCTGCACTTGTTTCTTGCTACAGCCCACCCCCACCCCCCAGGAGCTTTGCTCCTCCTCTGCCACTACCCTCACCCACTCAGAATCCCCACTTCCTGAAATGGCTTTGTCCCTTCTCCCAGGCTGCCCCCTATTCCTGGAATTCCCTCCCTGAACACATTCGCTCTGCTCCCTCCCTTCCAACTTTCAAATCCCTTACTTTTACAACAGGTTTTCCGACTCCACACCCACACAGATTGCTCACTGATGCTCCTTCTACTGTTCTATCATTCAGGGTCTCCTCCTCCCCTGTAACTAATCTAATTGTGTGGATCTGCAGCTTCTCAGCTTCATGAATGTGTACCTGTTTCTCCCTGTGTTCCCATCTCCCTCATCGTTCCTAGATCGTAAGCCCCGAGGAACAGGGACCTGTCTCTAATTAATGGCTGTGCAGTACAAGGTACGTTGTTGGGGCTATGTAAAACAAAAACTAATAAAAATAGCTATAAATTAATAAACCTAAAAATGAACAAATAACCCACCCACCCACCCTCCCAAAAACCAATATACAGAGTCACAGAGCTGGGAGGGACCTCAAGGGTCAACCAATCCAATGCCCTGCACCACTGCAGGACCTGTCATACCCCAACTATCTACCCAGAAATATCCTCCCCCACCCCCCCAATAGCTACACATAGAGACTGGGAACAACCAGGGTACACCAATGCTCACCCATGCTGCAGGGGTGCCCGCCCCTCACCCACCCCACCCCAAAAAAACTATCACCACCTGTCAAACTCTTGGTCAGACAGAAATGGTGTGAGAATCGTGCAAGCATCTTGCCTAAAAAGAAAAAACCAACTGCACATACACAAAATAGTCACCGGGCCATTCGGCGCATGCACAGCCTTTTTCTAAAATGGTGCTGGCAGCATCGCTGCAATTTTGGAAAAGTTTGTTCTGCACATGTAGTGGCCTAGTGGCCATTTTTGCAAAGGGGCAAGTTGTTTTACTTGTTTTTTCCCCTGGCGTTGCGTTGATGGCTGCAGAAAAGGAGAGAGAGACAGACAGACAACAGAAAGATGCAGGACACAAGATTCAACACGGGACGTGGCATACACATGACTCCGGTAAGTAAATTGGGGGGGAACTCTCGATTGAGAAAGGATCAAGAACTGGGATGTTTCTCATTTCTCACCGAAATTGAGCCAAAAAGCTTGATTCTCAAAGAAAATTGGGGGGGGGGGGGAATGAGATGAGCCCTAAATGGGAGGTTCTAATAACACTTTCTCCACCCTTGAAGCTATTTTGCCGTTATGCCTTTGTAGCTAGCCATGAGCAGAATTTAACCAGTGCAATCACCTAGACAGTGGGGCACACCTAGATCATGTATGTTGTTTGGATTAAGTAGCTTTTATATTTGTTTGAGTCTTTCTTTCTTGTGTAGCATTATAGGGATATTCTCGGGAGTTTTCTTTACTCTAAATGCAGTAGGTATGAATTAAATTTGAATGAAAAATGTCAAACCTTATAGCAGAACTACAATGAAGTGGTTTATTATATTCTTTTAATCCCTAAACTCTGGAGGCTGTTCTTGCTCTCTGTTCAGTTTAACAAAGAAATTAACTATTTCAGCCTCTACTCCTGCCATTAGTTATGAGCTTTGCTGTTAACAAATACCTGTCATTAGCTGTAAGAATGATTCACCTGGTAGATATTTATGCTGTTAGAAATCACAGCAGAAGAAAGGCAGCCTGACCTTTCCAAAAGTCTCCAGCAGAACAGAACAGTTGTTATAAATGCTGTAAAAATTATTTTCTCTCTACCAAATAATTATCTTATTTCCTCCAGTTAAATCCCAGGAGCCAAACCAAGATCCAGCTCCTTTGAAAATTGTACTTGTATTCTCATGAATAGCTGTACTACTTTAATAGCTAAACCCAATCTCATACCTAAAGGTAGATTATTTTTTTGGACTAAACCCATATATGCAAATCTAACTAAATCACTGCCTATGCAGTGGATTAACTGACAAACAATCAACCTTTGTAGAGATGTGACTGAACAGGAAGGCAGTTAAATAAACCACATTTTTTAATTATCCTCTTCATCATCTTACTAGTTTTAAACATTTCACAAAAAGAATAATGCAGAAACTGAGCCTGCCTGGAGGCATTTTACACAGCATTTTAGGATTTGTTATTCTGCATAGTCAAGCACCTTCAAGCCAGTATGGTCAACAAAGAATGAAAACATAATAGTCTCTTACATTTTTACTGTATTTTCATGTCATCAGTTAAAATTTTCTCCCTCCGCCCTTTTTCATCTGTAAAGTAATATTCTTTATATTAAAAGGCTATTTTCCCCAAAATTACGACAGCCAAATAAGAATTATCCATTTCATTTTGAGGGCAGGGGGATGGGGAGTAAAAAAAAAGGGGACTCTTCAACAGGTCTTATAATTTGCTTCTAATGTCTCATGGGAAGAGGTGACACTGTGGCCTTTCCTCTTTCTCCGTTTTCTACAAAAAGAAATTAGACGGTAAATCATCTCTATGGAAGTCACTGCCAAATCTCCCATTCATCTCCGCAGGACCAGGATTTTTTCCTAGATTTAGTAAACGTGATGAAAAGCCCACCCCTGTCACTATGTGGGTGAGTTTCAGGAGTTGGACAGTCTGTTTGGTGAACAATCCTTTTTGTCCAGGTTGGGGATCCCCGTTGCCTCTCCATTGTACCACTCTGTACCCAGTTCTGACCTGCCTCACCCACAGCTCACCTGGAGGCAACAAGAGACTATGAAACTCTCTGGGAGCAAATAAGGGCAGAAAGATATGGAGCAGCAAACCTGGGATTTGGGGGGAAGCAGTCTCAACAGAGTGGAGAGGATGGAAGCCAGATTGAAGGGAGTCAAAGAACTGGAAGAGACGTCAGACAGAGGCTGTTTTTACATGATTCTTAAAGCAGCCTCACTTATTCCTATTTTCAGTCTCTGCGAGAAGAAAATAGCGCAGGGGGGTTTAGACGCTCCCCCGCTGCTACTAGAAGTTGGATCGCCACTGTTTCTTGGAGATGCTGCCTTGTAAAAGCCACATAATTGAGGTTTTACGAGGCAGCATCTCCAAGAAGCACTAGTTTGCTGGCGGCCACTGTTTCAAATGGCAGCCACCTGACTTCCAGTAGTGGCGGCGGAAGGTCTAACCCCTCTTACGCTAGTTTCTTTGCTTGCAGACTCTGAAATCCACAATAAATGATGCTGTTTCTGGCTCGCGTAAAAATAGCCAGAGGGTGTAGACTGCTCATTCATGGAGTTTGGAAGCAAAGGGCAGGAGTTGGAATGGGCAATAGTTGGAAGGAATGAAGGGGTCAAGAGTAGACTTTTTAAGAATGGGGAGAGAGTGCCATCCTTGAAGGCAGAAGGAAAGGAGCCAGTAGAGAGAGAGAGGCGGATGATATGACCAGCTCTTAATTATAATAACTTACCTTCTGAGAGTCCAATTTATTAACATCATTGTTCTACTTACCCAAGTGGTAGGAACAGGGCAGGTAGGATGAGGGAACTGAAAAGGAATCAAACCAGAACTTTGAACCAGGATTTTGTTTTACCTAATTAATCTAAACTGGAACTGAACTGAAAAAATGTAGGTTACTGATTAAAATGAAGGGTCAGCATTTTTAAGCTCATTATAGAAAATATATATTTTAAAATAGTTATTTTAATAATTCATGAAGACTACAAAATAACAAATAGGCAGGCGTTTGTTGCCAGAAGCAGGTCGCCCCCAGCAAAATGAATAAGGAACAGAGTTTTCAGAAACTAAGGCTGGGTCACAGAAGGTCATGGCAGGGTCAGGGTCCAGAGAGTTGGTACAGGATCAGTCCCAGGGTCCAAGAGGGTCAGTGCAGTTTAAGGGACCGCGAACATCATGATGGTGATGGGGAGCAAACACATAGATCAGGGGCTAGGGCAGACAGACAGACAGAGGCAGAGAAACAAAGCAGGCGGCTGGACAGACAGATGAAAGGGTAGAAGAGCAGACTCACAGGCTTGCAGGAGAGCAGGCCTACTGGACACCACATAGCACACATCCTGAACAGCTGGTGAGTGAGCATTGTAGCAGATGCCATCAGGAAGTCACATAGCAGGCTCCTGTGGCAGCACAAGTATCTTAGCTGATGACAGAGCAGATACAGAACTCAAGGAGACGTTCTTCATGAAGATGAAACAGGAAGGAGACTGATGGTCTGTCCAGCTTCTTGTGGCCTTCAGCTGACCTTTGATACAGGCCATCAGCCAACCAGGAAGCTGGGGGCATGGAGCAAGGCTAAGGGTGTGTGGCCTGACCAGTGTGGGGAAAGGCCATCAGCACAAACTCTGGTCCTAGCTAGCGTGCCTCAGTGGTACTTAACGTGATTAATGGCTTTAGTGCAAAGGTTTTTCATAAACAACCTTATGTGCTGAAGTGCTACAATAGAAACATTTATGTTTCTGAGAATAGCCACTGTGTTCACAGCCAGGGCTGGCCCTAGGCATGTGCAACATATGCGGTCACACATGGCCCCGCGCCAGCTTGGGCCCTGCACCTGGGAGGGGGGCAGCAGCCCAGGTATGAAGACAAATTATGCAAATTAGGCCCCACACCAAGACTTCACACATGGCCCCACAAATCCTGGGGCTGGCCCTGCTCATAGCCCCAGGATCATGTGTTCAAGTCTGTACAAGGGTGGAGGAAGGAAAGCAGACCACATGGGCAGCAGAGGTAACTAGGGATAGATCTAAACATCTCTGAAATGCCCACTGAGAAGAGATAAGGTGAAATCAGCTCCCTTATCCCAGAAGTTAGCAACAACTGTCCACGGAAAAAGGTAATGGTCCCACAGCCCCTCTTCCCCTTATATAGTGAGAGCCCTTCCAATCATCCAGTTTAGACAGGCCCTCTGCCCGCATCCTGCTTTGCCCACAGGCCCCATTCCAAACTCCCACAGTTCTTTGGTGCTTTGCCAGATCCTCATCTCTCATGGGTAGTTCTTGCAGTCCATCTATGCCAGCCCCCTCTTGGGAAAGTGCCTGCTCTCCCTTCTCAGAGCTCTGGGGCAGGATAATACCCCTTTCTCCAAGCCAATGTCTACTCTTCACCATCCACATGCAACCACTTCCTGGGTCAGAACTCATTGCCATTTCCCATTTAACTCCTCCTATTGCTTCCCACCACCACTTAAAATATTTTTCAACATGGTCCATAGCCAGGACTGTAAAACTCCACTTATTTATTTGCCTCTGGTGAGTATATTTTTGAACATAATAGCACACCTGGACAAAATTGGGTAGCCCTGACAGTGGCATGTGAGGCACACGCTACTCAGTAATTTTAGGAGAAACAGAATGAAATTTCATTCTTCTTGCAGAAGAATAAGGGAAAGTTAAAGTAACATAGGAAGGGCAACTTTCCTATGTTGTTTTAACTTTCCCTTATTCCCATCTCTGCACTTCTTTCAAAGCCAGATCTTTCACAAGGTTTATTGGATGAGTTATGCAAATACATAAGCATTGGCAGCAGCACATCAAGATGCCTCACATTCTGTGCTGCAGCTATAAACCAAAGAGTTATTGGAATAGCACAATGATTGCCCCAGCTCCCGTTATCTGATATAGTGCAATAGCCTCAAAATTTATGACTTCTGGAGGAACATGACTCTATTTCTGAGCAAGTGGGGGTTAAGATACAAATATAGTTGGCTGCTTAACTTAGAGGGCATAAGGTAAAGCACCTTAGTCCTGCTGAGCCAGTTGGCAGCCTCTCTGTGCTTCTTTGAAGTCCTTCAGCACATAAGGCCATTAGAACATAAATGTTTCTATTGTAGCACTTCAGCACATAAGGTTGTCTATGAAAAACTTTGAGCTCAAGCCATTAATCACTTAAGTACCTCAGTGCATAAAAACTGTTAATGGTCTTCCATGAGTCCAGTAAAACCTAGGCCGTATACTAGTGCTTTTCAACTGTATATCTCAAAGGAGAACGGAAACCTTTTCTCCATTTAAAACATAGGGAAACTGAGGCACAAAATAAAAATGACTTCCCTAAGGTTGTTTAGTATATATCAGTGCTGGGCCAGGAACAGACCCAGTGTCTCCAGAATGCCAAACCCAAGTCTCGATGCCATGCTGTCTCAGCAAAGTATTGTAGGCCTGGAGCACCCTGAAGTCTGCAGTTCTGCTCCTGCAGTTGTCCATCATTCCCCAAAGCTGGCTTCTTCAACAGGTCCAAGAGAAAACTGAAAGTTTTCACCCCAATGCTCAGACTTCAAAGCTGGCATCTCTGACCATCCAACTCCCCTACTATCTGCATATGTCAGTGTCTGACATGTGAAACTCAGAGGTTACTGGTGTGCCATGAAGGAATCTAGAAGCCCCATCTGAGATCAGGCACTAATTGTGCTGGGAAATATACATACACATAGCTCCAACAATCTTATAATCTAAACACACAAATCAGATGAAGGGCACACTTGTCTACTAAAGTCCCCCACTGTTTTAGGAACAACAGAATGAAATTTCATTCTTCTTGCAGAGGAATAAGGTAAAGTTAAAGCAACATAGGACGGACAACTTTAGTTCCCTATCTGTGCCCTTCTTTCAAAGCCATATCTTGCACAAGGTTTATTGTGTGAGTTTTGCAAACTCAAAGAGACTAACTGACCAGCCCTAGTTCACACAGGAAGTCTGTGTCAGAGATAGGAATTGAAAACACATCATCAGCATCCCAGTCCCAGCTTAACCACAAGACCATGTTTACTCCTGGTTTGAGCTTGTTAATTTTAATGATTGTCAGACTGCCTAGAGCACAGGATGGGTGCCTGTTAATTGGAACTACACCTTGTTCTATACTGAAAGAATAACTAAAGCAATCTATTTTGGGCAATATGAAAGAACTGTGTGATGTTTCACTTTAGATGTTACATTAGTCACTATCCTCCTAGTTTTATATATTTAATTTGGATTTCCTCTGACTATGAGTCCTTACATGCAACAGAAGGTGTAGCATTGTGATTGTTAATATTGCTCTGAGTCAGGAGCATGTTTTAATTAATGAACACCTTGCTTACCTTATATGTGGCTTATTTATTGTGTTTATACGACTCCTTTTTTATTTCAGAAAACCAGTTAAAAGGCACAAAGATGAACAAAAACCCCTGAAAGGTGTAGGCAATTCAATATGCTCAAGAGCAATGAGTGCCTTGGGGCCTGGATGTTGGATTCCGATTGAGTTAAGTTGCTATGGGAAAACTAAATTAACACACCTCTGAAGGTGCTCTCTTAAAGAGTTTTAATGTGAATTCCAGGTACTGCATCTGTTGTCTGAAAATAATTACACTGAGAAGGAATATCTAATACCTTCACACTCTCGCACCAGATCCTAGCAATCTCTGAAATATAGGGAAAGCACATGAGTCTCACAGAGTACACTGAAGTTGGATGAACTAGAGTCACTTAGGTCCAGGTAGGGAGTAGATCCATTGATGAGTGGCACTTGTGGAGCTTTCTGTTTCTTGTACATACGATGGCTCTGTTGATCTTATCTATAGCAGCATGGCTTTTTTTTACAAGTAGGTCCATGCAGCTAAAAAGCCTGTTCTCTAATTATTCTTAACCCTTTTTCTGCAGCTCTGTTGCTTGCTCTACTCTTAGCGTTTATGAATGCAACAAAACCCATATTTCCCCCCACTTTTTCTGGCCTTAATGTAATGTATATATGCTGCACTGCTGGGGTGAGTTTATGCAGAATCAGTCTCTTAAACATTTACTCACGCAAGAGTTGGCATCACATCAGGCTTTATTTGCCCGTTTCCCGTGCATTCAAAGTGCACTCTTCCAATACCATCTTTAGCCTGAGAGTCAGGACCCTGGCTAGCTCCCAGGCTGCTTCTGCTTCACAGTGAGTTCCTGCTTCTTCAGCAGCTGAGCTCCCTCCAGTCTGCCCCTGCTCTGCAGCCATCCCCTGTTATAGCACTCACAGAGGTGGGGCTACAATGATGGGCAGGCTGGCCTTAAAGGGGCCATGGCCTGCTTCATCACACTTGGAAAGGATCAAATGCCATAGTACAAAAACCGAAGAGGGTTGTGAGGAGAAAGGGATGATAATTTGAACACTTAAACTTTGGAGTTGACGGTCCTTTATTGGAGTGTAGTCTGTGATTGAGGTAACTGTCTTCACTTAAGAGTGAATCTTGAAGAGTGGCTAGCAGTTCTTGTGCCCAGGACTTGTGTGGGACATGCATGAAGCACAGAGCAGTAATGCTGACTGCTTGTCACTGCTTACAAGAAAATATGTTACACTTTAGATCTAAGGAGCAATTGAGTTAGACATACAGCAGTCCTCGGACTGCACAGCACAAGCACTAGCACTTAGTGTCCGTAAGAATCCCTTAAAGTGAGTGGGACCTATGTCCGTGCTATCTCGGTAGTTAATGGTGCCTATTGTTAGATAATGACATATACCTGTTAGGGTAGGTAGGGAAAGGGATCCCAGGAAGAAACCCACGGACACAGCAGGGTAATACCTGCACCCCGGGAACTCTAGGGAATTCCGCACACCCATGGAACCCCACTCGTGACACAACGGAACACGACCCCTCAGGTTGTTAGTTGGCCCTATATGTCCCAATTGGGACAGGGCCTTGTCATCACAGGGGTGGAGAGGCAACGCAACCTTGAGTGGGGCCCATTCACCCACACCCACCACCACGAACCGACAGCCAGACCCCACCAGCACTCTTCCTTCTACCGTGTAGGTGGGTATAAATAAGGGGTGCGGGTCTCATGAGGGAAACAGGGGAGTGAACCCAAGGTACAAGGGTATGGGGATCAGCCTACGGGGAAGGAGGGGGGGAAGCAGGGCCCCAGGGAAGCAGAAGGGGGCAAGCTCAGGGGCGGGGTAGTGCACACACATGCACATACAATCCCAAACACTCTAATTCCCAGCCACACTCTCACTGTCCTCGCACCCATACACTCACCTTTCACCCATGCAGACACTCCACACACTCACTGTCAGGTAACCAAGCTCCAATTTCACAATGTGCAAGTGGGGGGGTGGGGTGGGGCAGTCTCACAGTGCTGCTGATCTCCGGCAGCGTGTGAGTGCTGGCAACCCCCTTAAATAGGGTGAGCCCCGCCCTGTTTTGCATGCAGCAGCACTGAGCGGTGCCACATCTGCGCTCCCTCCTCCATCGGTGCGGGGGGCGTGGCCTCAGTGCCCACCTTCTCCGTCACTGCCATGGCCTCGTCTTTTCTGGACCCACCCTCACCAACACCAGCCGCAGCACGGCAGCTCGGAATCCCCCGCTGGCGCGCCCGGAAACACCACAAGCGGGCCCTAGCCCTCACAGCATCCCCCCCACACACCCCATCGTGGAAGAGGGCCAGGTTTGAGGGAGTAACGAGCATGAAAAAGATGGACTAGGTGAGGGGCATGGACCATGGAGGCTAGTTCCCAGGAGCGATCAGATGGGGGGGTAGCCCTTCCAGTCAATAAAGTAATAAAGGAGGACCCGAGACCTACGGGAGTCAAGAATCGTGTTAACCTCAAATTAGGGGGTAGCAGCCTTGGCCCCGGGGGTGCGGGCCTTGGAAATAAGGGGGGAAGGCAGGGCTTCAGTAGGGAAACATGGAATACAGGGTGGATACGAACAGAGGTAGGCAAGTCTATCTGGTAGGTGACAGGATTGACCTGGCGAGCAACAGGGAAAGGCCCCATATATCGGTCATCAAGTTTGTCCAACGAGCGGTTAAAAGGATAATGATGCCGATCAATCCACACCAAGTCACCCACATGTAAGGACAGGGCTGCCTGCCATCGTCGATCAGTGGTTGGTTTGTACCTGTGGTATGCTTTTCATAGCATCAGCAATGCATGGTGATGCACTTGTCGCAATCGGGTGACCAGGACTCCCACGGCGGGGACGGTCAAGGCTGGAATTTCAGGGAAAGCCAACCGGGGGTGATAACCATAGGAAACAAAAAAGTGGGGACGACCCTATGGAAACATTGGGGGAATTATTGTAAGCAAATTCAGCAAGGGGAAGAAGGTCAAACCAATAATCCTGTAAATAATCTATATAACAGCAAAGGTATTGTTCCAAGGTCTGGTTTGTTTGTTCGGCTTGACCATTGGTCTGGGGACGATATGCTGTAGAAGGTGCCAACTGAACTCCAACTGCTGTAAAAAGAGCACGCCAGAAACGAGCGACAAATTGCGAACCTCGATCCGAAATGATAGTGGTGGGTAGCCCATGCAATAGGACTATATGTTGCAGAAATAAGAGGGCTGTCTGTGGCATGGAAGGCAATCCAGTACACGGGATAAAATGCCCCATTTTCGTAAATTAATCTACAACGATAAGAATTGTTGTACAAACCTTGGATCTTGGAAATTCAACTATAAAATCCAAGTTAACTCGTTGCCATGGCCCTTGGGGCAATGGGGCCAGCTGGAGCAAGCCTAGAGTCCTTTGTCGCGGCACCTTGGTGCGACAGCATACGGCACACCCTTTCACATAGGCTTCTGTGTCCTTCTGCATTGAGGGCCACCAAAAATGCTGTTTCATGAGCTGCAGCGTATGCCGCTGACCTGGATGGCCTGCCAGGGGGGCATCATGGTGGGCCCATAATATTTGTTGGTGGACGGCACGCGGGACCACAAGAGCATTCTTATATAATGGGAGATTGAGACAATCCTGAGTGTTGTTGGTTCTGATAGCTTCGTTTTTTACCAACCTTTTGAACTGGGCCACAGTTATACCTGGAGCTGCAAACACCTTCTGTTTTAGAAGGAGGTCTCCTCATAACGCAGCATCGGGGATGTCCTCATAGCATCTAGATAGGACATCTGCCATTGTGTTTTGTCGCCCTGGCCGGTAGACTACTTGGAAATGAAAATGAGCCAGAACGAGTGCCCATCTGGCAAGTCTGCTGTTCATAATTCAAGTGGTCTGTAAAAACACAATATTTTTGTGGTCAGTGATTATTTGTACCGGGTGTGCAGCCCCTTCCAGATAATGACGCCAGTTTTCAAGGGCGGCCTTAATCGCCAAAATCTCTCTATCTAAAATTGTGTAGTGTCGTTCGGCAGGGCTTAGTTGGCGTGAATAATAGGCACAGGGTAGACATGATGGAGAATCTGTTTGTAGTTGAGACAGGATGGCTCCAATGGCCACATTTGAGTCGTTGGTTTCTACAACAAAAGGTAAGGTAAAGTCCGGGTATTGCAGGACAGGGGCTTTTGTAAAGCTTGTTTTTACATGTTCAAAGGCCCGTTGTTGTTCCAGTCCCCATGTGTAGGGTTGCCCCTTCTTGAGCAATTTAGTCAATGGGGTCGTTACCTTTGCATAATTATTAATATACTGGCGGTAATAGTTCACACTGCCTAAAAAGCGCTGAAGTGGTTTGACCCCTTGCGGGGTAGGCCAGCGCATAATGGCTTCCACTTTGGTGGGTTCCATTTGAATTCCCTGGGGAGAGATTATAACCCCCAAAAATGGAACTGTTGTTTGGTGGAATAGGCATTTTTGTATCTTAGAATATAATTGGTACAGTTTCAGTTGAGATAAAACCATACATACATGTTTCACATGTTCTTCCTTCGTTTGGGAATATATAAGAATATCATCTAAATAGGCGATCACGTACTGATTAAAATATCTAAAAAAATATCATTTATGAAATATTGGAAGGCAGCAGGAGCGTTGGCAAGTCCATAGGGCATTACTAAATATTCAAAATGCCCGTACCGAGTGCGAAAAGCAGTCTTCCACTCATCCCCCTGCCTAATATGTAATAAGTTATAGGCTCCTCGCAAGTCTAATTTCGTAAAGATAGTGGCCCCCTGCAAGCAGTCTAACTGCTCAGGAATTAGGGGTAAGGAATATCTATTTTTAATAGTGATGGCATTAAGTTCCCTATAGTCAATACAGGGTCAAAGACCACCATCTTTCTTTGGTACGAAAAATAGAGGGCCCACCCCCCACGGGGGGAAGTAGAGGGGCAAATAAAGCCCTTACCTAGGTTTTCATCTATGTATTCTTTTAAAGTTTGTAGTTCGGGTCCCAAAAGGGCATAAATCCTACCATATGGGGCATGGTATCTGTCATTAGATCAATAGGGCAGTCATAACCTCGGTGTGGGGGTAGCTGCAAGGCTTGTTGTTCTTTGAAGACCTCATGCAAATCCTGGTATTTGGGAGGCAGCGACGGGAGGTCTGGAGAAGTTGTGGCCCCCAACACGGGCGGACCATTCTTCGAGGCCTGGGGAACAATACAAGTTTGGGTACAGAAGGGAGAAGAAAAGGTTAAGTGTTTACGTCGCCAATCTATGGGTGGATTCACCAACCATGGGATTCCTAGAACGACGGGAAAACCTGGGGTACACACCACATCAAGCTTGATTATTTCGCGGTGTCCCCCAATGGCCCCCTGCAATCCCTGAGTACACATGGTAACGGGGCCCAAGGCCAGGGGGGAACCGTCTATGGCGAAGACCTCTTCAGGCTTTGCCTTTGGCTGTAGGGGAATGCATTGTTGTTGGACTAAAAGACTGTCAATAAAATTTCCCGATGCTCCCGAGTCAACGAGAGTTCTTACCACAAGAGACCGTTCTGGTGATATGGTAAGACTGAGGGGGACCCGCAGTTGTTCTATTGACACCACCTTAGATATCACGTTTCCTGTCGTTGCTAGGGGGGGAATGTCGTGTGTTACCGGGATGACCTCCGTCCACCCCGGTCCTTCTCATTTCCCGATTCCCATCACGTGGGGGGCAACGCTGGGCAGACTCTAGCGAAGTGGCCTGGTTCCCCACAGTAAAAGCAGAGTCTACTAGTCCTTCGTTGTTCTCACTCATGTGGGGCAAGGGGTCCTCACGAAGCCCCGATTTGCATGGCTTCTGGCTCATCCATCTTGCTTGCCTCACTCCTTCCCAGGTTGCTTACTACGCCCCGTGGAACCCAAGTCCAGCTCCCTTCTTGCCGCCTCTCTCTGCGTCTCTCCATAAGTCTCTCCTCTATTTGACACGTAAGGTTTACTAGTTCTCCCCACTTTTCAGGGATTGTAGTGGGACAGTTGGTCCTTAATATCATCATTTAACCCTTTGTGGAACAATACCTTCAATACACTATCGGGCCAATTCAACTCTACTGCCAATTGCTGAAAGTGCATTACATACTCTAATAAGGGCCCCGTCCCTGCCTGAGGGACATAATGGCAGTTTCAGCATCTTAAACCCTTTGGGGGTAATCGAATAGGAACTGAAACTCCCTTACAAATTTCTCAAAATCTCGCAGAAGGGGACTATTTTTAATGAGTAGAGGGGTGGCCCAGTCCAATGCGAGCCCTTCTAAATGCCCTATCACGAACACCACTTTAGTGGCATCAGTGGCGTAGGTTGTCAGCTGCATTTGAAATACCAGCCGACAAAGGGCCAAAAATCCCTGGAACTGGTGCCTATCCCCACTAAAGTTGGTGATAGGGGTGTGTTTTGGTTCACAAGTGAATAGTACCCCTTCACCGATGGGATTCGGGGGAACTACAATTTCTGCCGCAGTGGGGGTACCCACTGCACCTCCCTAAGCACCACCCACTGCCCCTTGTTCTTATTTCTCTTTAATATTCTTAATTTCAAAGGCTAGGGCTTGAATGGCCTGAGCCATTTGATACAGGCGGGCTGCTATGTCCATGGTGTATATGCCAGAGATACTGTTAGGGTAGGTAGGGAAAGAGATTCCAGGAAGAAACCCACGGACACAGCAGGGTAATACCTCCACCCCGGGAACTCTAGGGAATTCCGCACACCCATGGAACCCCACTCGTGACACAACGGAACACGACCCCTCAGGTTGTTAGTTGGCCCTATATGTCCCAATTGGGATGGGGCCTTGTCATCACAGGGGTGGAGAGGCAACGCAACCTTGAGTGGGGCCCGTTCACCCACACCCACCACCACGAACCGACAGCCAGACCCCACCAGCACTCTTCCTTCTACCGCGTAGAGGGGTATAAATAAGAAGGGGTGCGAGTCTCGTGAGGGAAACGGGGGAGTGAACCCAAGGTACAAGGGTATGGGGATCAGCCTACGGGGAAGGAGGGGGGAAGCAGGGGCCCAGGGAAGGAGAAGAGGGCAAGCTCAGGGGTGGGGTAGTGCACACACACGCACGCACAGTCCCAAACACTCTAATTCCCAGCCACGCTCTCACTGTCCTCGCGCCCACACACTCACCTTTCACCCACGCAGACACTCCACACTCTCACTGTTAGGTAACCAAGCTCCAATTTCACAATGCACAAGGGAGGGGCAGTCTCACAGCGCTGCTGATCTCCGGCAGCGTGTGAGTGCTGGCAACCCCCTTAAGTAGGGCGAGCCCCGCCCTGTTTTGCGTGCAGCCGCACTGAGCGACGCCACACCTGAGCTCCCTCCTCCATCAGTGCAGGGGTGTGTGGCCTCAATGCCCGCCTTCTTCGTCACTGCCGTGGCCTAGTCTTTTCCAGACCCGCCCTCGCCAACACCAGCCGCAGCACAGCAGCTCAGAATCCCCCGCTGACGTGCCTGGAAGCACCGTGAGCAGGCCCTAGCCCTTACAACACCTTTCTCCTGCAAGTTTGTTGCTGCAATCCCAACTTTATGTGTGTCTGGCACTGCTTTTAGAGGCCTCCAGAATGCGCCTCTGCAAAGCACCACAACGCCAGCCACCGCCGTTGCTGGCAACGGGGAGCACATCACTTCCAGCAGCGTGGCACGGCTTCTCTCTTAACGCGCGGCTCCGGAAGCGCCTTCAGCACGCTCGTCTAGAAGCGGTGTGAGGCTGCTTTTAGATGAGCGAATCGCTGTTGCGTGATCCGCTCATGCGATATTTCAAAATCCCGCGATGTGGGATTACAGAAGATGGAAGTCGGGGATCACGTGCATTAAAGGCGGGCGCACATTATTTGCCGACCATGAATTAAATACCTCACACATTGAGGTATTTAATTCGCGGTCAGCAAATAATGCGCGACTGCCTTTCATGCATGTGATCCCCGACTTCTGTCTTGTGTAGCCCCGCGTTGCGGGATTTTGAAATATTGCGCAAGCAGGTCACACGACGGTGACCCACTTGTCTAAAAACAGCCTCTATCACTCACCCATATCTAACTTCTAGATATTCCCATGGATTTAAGATGTTCTTGATCTCTGGTTTTACAAATCTGGATCCTGTAACATCTGGATGTATCCCAGAATGTTCGTTGCCTATCCGGCCCCTCCCTGATCGGGGGGGGCGGCTTGAGGGCGGCGGCCGTTGTCCTCCCGCCGCTGGGCTGGATGAAGACACGCTGCTTCTCGGGGCACGGCGTGTGGGGGGGACAAAAGCGGACCGAAACGAGCTCTCACGAGGTGCGGGAGCTCGCGGACGCCATCTTGTGGTAGGCGCAAATCGGGGCATTCGTGCCTAAGGAGTCAGTGAGGAAGCAGTATGGTGGTGTCTCAGGCTCCCGGGCGAGGTTTGAATTTGGTCGAGGCCCTTAGGGGATAGAGCGCAGTGTGAAAACAGTAGGAGGGTGGGGTGCCTTCCCCCCCTACCTACAGCGAAGTGCCGTGCCTGAACAGGGCGGCTGGATTAGGAGGGTAGACTGACGAGCTTCCTCCCCCCCCCCACCCTTAACGTGGAGCTGGCAGGGACGCCACTCCCTGTGGACGTTCGGAAGTGTGGGTTCGTGATACCGCCTGGTCAGGCCAGGAGGTAGGCGAGAAGGGGGGCATGTGGTGCCACGTGGCAGAGGAGGGTACCCCTCAGCGAGGAAGGGGTGCAAGTGCGTAGGCCCGTGCCGACTGGTAGGAGCAAGCAGACGCCCTATCTCTCCCACCCTTTAATCAAGGATGAAGAAAGGGGGCGGGGGCAAAAAAGGGAAAGGCCCTGCTAAAAAGTCTCTGGCCAAGCGGGTGGAGGAGGGATTGGAATCCCTCCAGGCCAGGATGTCGGGGTGTGAAGGTATACTTAACACCTTAGCGTCGGGTGAGGGGAGGGAAGAAAGGGGGGATGGACAGCCCGTTGGGGCCTCCCAAGGAGAGAGGGCGCCAGTCCTCATAGGGGCAGCAGGACACGAGGTGTCTGTGGTGGATGAGGGGTCATTGGAGGGACCTAACCGACGCAATACGGTGGGAGGTGAGAGCTCGGGTGTGAGCCAAGTTGAACCCAATGCCGATAGAGGGGAGGCACCCGGGTCCTGGGTCGGGGCAAGCACGGGGATTGTTCAGCCACCCGCCCGGTTCAGGGTTAGGGAGGAGATAGTCACTGGAGCTCCTCAAGGGGGCCAGGGCCCACCCTGCGAGGGTACGAATGTAAGGGCGGGGCATCCAGAAGCAGCGGGGCCAGGGGTACCACCCATGGCTGGGCCTCCCTCCCTGCTTCGGCGGGGGGGAAGGCGTCCTTTGTCGCCAAGCAGGGACCTCGATGAAGAACCACCGACCCATCGACCTCGGGGGGACCAACTGGCGGCTGTCCTCGAAACACTGAAAGTGTTCATGGGCAGATTCGCGGCGCTTGAGAATCGTGTGGCAGAGATGGAAGGGGAGCGCCGAGCAGCAGCGGTGCGGGACAGCACCCGCGAGCATGGCAGGATGGACGGGTGCGGAGCGGGGAGCTCTTCAGATCGGAGGCAGGGGTCACAGCCAGGCCCAGTGTCGGTGGAGCCATCGACCGGGGGTGCCAGTACCAGCCAAGGCCTTGCAGGTAAGTGTCCGCAGTGCATCACCTGCAAGTGTGGCCTGGAGGCGGGGGGTGATAAAGAAAGGGCCGTCCAGGCCGCTCCAGCGGCTACTAGGTGACTTGGTTGGGTTGGGGCTTGGGTCCCCTGGCCAAGCAAGGAGCCTGGAGGTGCACAGGATGTTTCCCAGCCGGTCCTGGATATCGGAGCTAGCACAAGCCAAGGCACGGGGCATGATAACTTGGTCTCGGGGGTGTGCGTGGCGTGTTCCCATAGGGCGGAGTTGGCAACGCTGGCCCGCGCAGAGCAGGGGACATGGGCGCCCTTGGGGGCACCTATTGGGGCACATTTAGCACAGCATACTCGGGATAAGATTTGGAAAGGGGAGTATGTGGATGTATTCTCCTTGTTGTATACTGAGCCAGTCCTTGACCCCAACAGTAGTGAGAAGGACAAGGAAAAAGAACGTTTTAAGCACCCCAAAGTTGAAAGGAACTGGACCAATTGGTCAGCTTCCTTTTCAGTACTGTTGGGGGTTATGGTTCAGGCTTCGCCAGAAAGGGCAGCAGAACTTTTAAAATACCAGGACATCGTGCGCAGGGCCTTTGACACCGGCAATCCAGGGGCATGGCTGTGCTACGATGAGGGGTTCAGGAAACGGGCAGCAATAACTCCAGGACTGAGGTGGGACGTTTATGCCCAGGACCTCTGGCTGGAGTGCATGTCCAATGTAGCAGGAGTGCATAGGATGGACAGTGGCCACACTCTAGCAAAGGGTGGGGTAGCCCCTATGAATGAACCCTTTCGGTCAGGCGGATGCCGTAGCAACCAAAAGAAAGGGATATGTTGGGACTACAATGAGGCTGGGGGTTGCGTCCGCTCCCCGTGCCGTTTTAGGCACGCCTGTTCTCAGTGCGGGGGAGGGTATCCAGGGGTTCAGTGCAACAGGGGGCGTTCATCCTCCCGAGGCCGACAGCCAGGGAGGCCTGGAGCGGGTGGCTCCCAACAGCAAGGGGGAGGAAAGGGCTCCAACCCCAGTCAGTTATGAGGCATTGGAGCGTGCCCTAAGAGGTTGCCCTATGTTGAACGAGGTGGCTTATGTGATTTTGGGCTTCCGGGATGGCTTCGTCATCCTGGCTAGCTTTGATAAGACTAGAAGGTGGGTAACAAACCTCAAGTCTGTGTATGGTAATGAAGATTTGGTGGCCACCAAGATTGCCAAGGAACTTGCTGAGGGTCGCATAGTGGGCCCATTTGCAGCGCGTCCTTTTTCTAACCTTCACGTATCGCCTTTAGGCATAGTACCAAAGAAGCAAAGGGGGGAATTTCACCTCATCCACCACCTGTCCTACCCAAGGGGGATGTCGGTGAATGACGCGATCCCGGCCGAGCTGTGCTCGGTTCAATACGCTTCCCTCGATACGGCAATAGGGCTGGCGAGGGAGTGTGGGATGGGAGCGCAGTTGGCAAAATGTGATATTAAATCGGCATTCCACCTGCTTCCGGTTCACCCCTCAAGCTTCAGGCTTCTGGAGTTCCAATTCAGAGGCCAATTCTATTACGATAAGGCGATGCCGATGGGGTGCACGATTTCTTGTTCGGCCTTCGAGCGTTTCAGCTCCTTGCTGGAATGGTTGATACGCCAGAGAACACGATCACGATATATCATTCATTATATCGATGATTTTCTGTTCCTTGGGGGGCATGGGACGGGCGAATGCCAAAGGGCGTTGGAAACATTTAAGGAGCTAGCTAGTGAGCTGGGTGTCCCCTTGGCCCCCGAAAAAACGGTTGGCCCGGCTACAGTGTTAACATTCCTAGGGATTGAGTTGGATACCAACGAACAGGTGTCACGCCTGCCGTTGGATAAATTAGAAGCCCTAGTGAAAGAAGTGGATTGGGTAGCAGGGAAGGACAAAGTAACAGTCAAGCAGTTGCAGGCGCTGTTGGGAAGTCTTAATTTCGCCTGCAGGGTGGTAGCACCAGGGCGGGCCTTCCTGTCCCGACTGTACGAAAAGGTTGGCAGTAATCAGTTGGGGCATCACCACATCAGGGTCACTGCAGAAATGAGGGAGGATCTTAGGACATGGAGCCATTTCCTTCACAACTTCAATGGAGTCAGTATGTGGAGGCGGAGGTGGTTATTGGAAGCTGAGCTTCAGGTCCAATCTGACTCGGCCGGTTCCGTGGGGTTCGGGTTATACTGGGCTGGCAAATGGTGCGCCGCACCATGGCCGGAACAGTGGGTACAGGAGGGAGTGACAAGGGACCTTACGTTTCTTGAGCTTTTTCCTATAGTTCTGGCTGTCTACATATGGGAACGGGAGTTTGCCAACAGAACAATATTGTTCTGGTGTGACAACCAGGCGGTAGTCCAGGTTATAAATGCCATGTCGTCCCATTCCAGAAGGGTAATGGGGCTGGTGAGAGCGTTCGTACGCCAGTGCCTCGGCAGTAATATTCTTTTCTCAGCCAGGCATGTCCCGGGCATTAGCAACGGGATTGCTGACGCACTCTCTCGCCAGCAGATGGAGCGTTTCAGGCAGTTGGCACCCGAGGCCAGACAGGAACCGGAGGTACTTCCTCAAGGGATGTGGAACATTGGACAGTAGAGATGTTCCAGGCAGTGCAGGGGTCACTAGCGCCCCGCACTAGAGCGGCCTACTCCCAAGCCCTAGGAGAGTTCCAGAACTTCCGCGAGGACAAAGGTTGGGGGACACAGTTCCCAATAACTGAGGCACAGGCCATACAGTTTGCGGTCCACTTAAGGAGGAAGGGCCTGGCCCCCAGGACGATATCTGGAAAGTTAGCGGCTTTGGCATTTTATAATAAATTAGCGGGCTTCACATCCCCGAGTGCGGGGTTTTTAGTCAGGAAAATGCTGGAAGGGTGGCAAAGGGAATGCCCTAGGGAGCCAGACAATAGGCAGCCTATCACACCCGAGGTACTGCTGCAAGTATGCAGGCAGTTGCCCGTTGTTTGTTTTTCATCATTTGAGGCCACAATATTTGACAGTATGTTCAAATTGGCATTCTTTGGGGCATTTCGGGTGAGTGAGATTGCGGCTGTTAGGTCCTCAGAAACAGGGGGATTCGTATTGGGTATTAACGATATCCAAGTGGGGGCTGAAGGCTTGACCGTCTGGCTTAGAGGGTCCAAAACTGATCAACGGTGTCAGGGACAGCAGGTAAAATTGGTGCGCATCTCTGAGGTGCAATTGTGCCCGGTGGTAGCACTTGAGGCCTATTTGGCGGTTCGTCCCCCATGGCCTGGGCAGCTTTTTATTCACCGATCTGGGGCGAGGGTTTCCAGATATCAATTCGCGGCAGTCCTGAGGAAAGCTCTTAAGAGGGCTGGTCTTCCCCCGCAGGAATTTAGCAGTCATTCTTTTAGAATAGGTGCTGCAAGTAGTGCGGCAGCTGCTGGCCTGTCTGAGGAACAGGTAAAGAACATAGGAAGATGGAAATCCAGTGCCTTCCGTGCGTATGTGCGGAAGGTCACGTTGTGAAGGTGAGGGGTCCCATGGTTATGAGGGCCGTAACAGGCGCTGGCTTTGATAATCAGGTCTGTTTCTACAGGAGGGGAGCGATCATCACGTCAACAGAGAGTTGTGATCGTCGGCCACAGTATGGTCTACTGGGCCGGAAAACGAGCTGGACGCTCGTATTGGGGAACCCAGCTGGGTCTGGGGCATCTTGCCGAAGTGACCTGGAGGGGAAGAAGCGGCATGAAATGGGCTCAGCTTCTACCGGTGGTCCATGAGTTGGCAAGAACGACGCATCCAGACATACTGGTAATACACCTGGGGGAGAATAATTTACCGGTGGAAACAGGTCTACACCTGGCCACCAGCATAAAGCGGGACCTCTGGGAGGTCAGGAGACTTCTCCCCGGTACCAAGTTAATATGGTCTGAGATGCTGGAAAGGATTCGTTGGCGGAACGCCGTGCGCCCGGGCAAGGTGGACAAGGCCAGGAAAAAAGTAAATAAGGAAATTGAGCGGTTGGTGGCAGATTTGGGAGGAAATACGATTCGGCACCCGGCAATTAAGTTTTCTCGGCCAGAGCTATTTCGGGCTGATGGAGTGCACTTATCGGATGAAGGATTGGAGCTGTACCTGATAGCGATACAGCAGAAATTGTCCATGTTGCTAGGCTAATCGGGGAGGGGGGAGCGAGGCTAGCCAAGCTACGCTGGCAGCCTCTAGTGGCAGGGGTCCGGCAAGTCAGGAAGTTAGGTAGGGATAGTCTGCTGCCAGGTCATCTCCTTAAAGAGATGGGGTACACGCGAATGCTAGAGCTTGCCAGCCAGCATCGCGCTGAACCCAGGAAGGGGGGCGGGCTGGCGGAAGACCTTAGGACAGGGGCGGTCCAGGGTTCTCGCAGCCTGCCCTCATTCCTTCCTTGGGTCACGGTAGGACAAGGCCGCCTGACCCGGCCGGGGGCGGCCGGGCAGGTGTGACATTGCAGCAGCTATAGGTGACATGGAGCGGTACTGAGGGACATCAGACCACCTTAAGTTTACTCTACCTAAGTTAGGAATAGTCTAGGTGGATAGGACCCGGAAGGGCATAGCCCCTTCCTCCCCGATAAGGATAATAATAATAAAATATGGTGCGGCCTGATTTACTCCACAAAAAATGGTGTTCGTGTCTTCTTTCAGGGTGGGGGACAACTTGTGTGTGTAAAAGGTTCTCCTGGTAAGCTGCTTTGCTCCAGGCAGCCATGGTCATGTCATTTCCATGGCAACCCCTCTTCTCTACAACTGAGCTCCCAAGTGCCACTACTGCAGGCTGCCTCAGGGCAGTGTGTGTGTGTGAAGAATGCATTCAGGAACTGACTTGTGGACTTGTAAACCTGGTAGATTGAAAGACCAACACTTTAAGGTGTGTGTAAAAACAACCAACAATAGCGGTACCTACCTACCTAGTAGATAAAGTTTGGGGCTAGGAAACCAGAGTTGGGGCCTAGGAAACCACAAACTCACTGCGTAGCCCTGGGCAAGTCACTATCTCTCAGGCTGCATTCACATGAGTTGCTAAGTATGTGAAAAACCCTTCCCCCTGCTTTATTTTTTAATGTGTAAAAGGGCTAGGTCACAGGATATACCAGATGTAACATGCATTAACTCCCAGAAAATTAAGCTAGAAAGCAAAGTTTAATTAACAGTGGATCTAAATTCATCACATCCATTTCTCATAATATGTTAAGGAATTAACCTACCTATCAGTTAGCCTTACTTAATGCAGGAAGGGACAGAGGTGTTTCCCGCCCTCCCAGAGAATGAATCCCTGTCTGGCTGGTCAAGACAATATGTTGCCAACAAGAAAAAAAATAATAAAAACCCACACACATAATAATGGGATACCTATTACAGCCACAGCAGTACTTGAGGAAACTTGGAGGGGGGGGAGGGGAGGGGACTTTTGAAGCAGAGTAGGGAATATAACAACAGTTAAAATGCATGAATGCAAACTCCCACAACAAAGAGTACAGATGGAAGAAGAGTCTCGTGTGAATGCAGTCTCAACTTCTGTTTCCTCCCAAAAATTGTTCCCATAAAACTACAGTAATAATGACCTACCTCACACTGTTGTTTTGAGGGTGAACTAAATAAGAATAGTAAATAATTTTGAATACTGAAAGAGTTATGTAAATGATAAATAATACAGTATCAGATAAATACTGAAGAAGATTGACAAAATCCTACTGTCAAATCCATATCCACCTTGGCCCTGCTTTTTTATTGCCTTCAAAACAATTTAACTTGCCTTTTATTTTTTCTTTGTTTTTCTTTCTATTGTATTTGTACCGTTTCCCTTTAGCCTTCTCCCGCATTCTGTTGCTTTCAAAAATAATTGTTAGTGGTTTTAAAAGTTTATTCATTAGCAAATCACTAGAACAGACATTTTCCAGCCTTGCTGATCTGCATACATTGAGTGTTTCCAAGTACTTCATTAACTTGTTCCTTATCAGTAAACATTTCTGCAAGGTTTTAGTTATTTCAAAGGTTTGATCCTGCAACTGACTCTGCAGTAACCTCTGTAGTGTAGAGTTCACCAGCGGGTTTCAGGTCTGTTTGTGCAAAATCTTTTTTTTCTTCATCTTGTTAAACACTCATTCGTAAAATGATATCAGTATACCGGCCATTTGGGTTTTGCAGTCACTCTAAGCCTCACCTTGTTTAAAGGACATGCTTTTACATGCTACTATTAATAATATATATCAGTGTTGTTACTGGAATATGGAGTGACCGAGCAAGAACAAGGCCCCGCTGTACTTGGCATTCTACAGACCTAAATTAATAAGTGCCTATATTTTAGAAATGCTTTTAATTCACTTTTTGGCTAGCATCAATTTATTTTGCTTGTTTGTGTCCCTTCTACGTCCTGGTATGTCTCAACTGATTCCATATATTCTTTTTGGCTGCCATTCAGTGCACTGCAATCAAAACACATCTGTTCAGGGAGTAGTGCAGTTTTGTCAAAGAATGTAAACAACCAATAAATGGTTATAGTTGTTGCCCACAGAATCCATATAGCTTTAATTGCTGGTACTTAATCTGTTGTGGAAAACACCTTACCACACAGCTACCAGGAACCCAGCAGAGCTCTCTTCCTTGAGGGCCGTAGAGTTAGACATGATACGCCTTTGTATAAGACTCATTCAGAAGTGTCAGTTAATTGTGGAACAAAAATCCCCTCAGGTTTACAAGCAAAGACCTGTGACCATACTCTGTTTCATTGACTGGAGAAGAGGTTTACAAAGAACCAGGCCCAAATGAAGAAGATTGTGTCTGTAGCACCCCCTGGACACAGAGGCTCCGCATAAGACCAATAATATTACAAAACAGCACGATCCACAAGAATGCATTTTCCTTGTCTCACACCACAGCTGACAGCATGAAGGTGAACTGCTGCTCCCACACAGCTCTTCACTGAAGCCAGTGGGGGCTCATCAGTTGCAGGACTGGACCTTAATAAATGTCATAAAGTCATTGCTCCACTGTAACTTATAACTTGTTGAGCTAAGTGACTGCTTAAAAGCTATTTTGGCAATCAAGTCAAACAAGAGAGAGCCTATTAGTCTCAGTGAGGGATTAGCTCTGTTTCTTCCCAGTAATGCTGCTTTTAAATTTGGGTAATTTATTCATATGGGGAGAGGAGGGCCATGGTGTGTCTCAGAGACACTTAGGGTATGATTGGTGATGTGTGCCAATACAGAATGCCTGAGAAGAAAACTATGATAAGAATGTTGCTCTGATTTAGCTACACCTGTAACCTTATCAGATATGAGCCCATTTCTTAAACTCCAAGTGATATTTGCGGGAGCTGTTGCTGGCAATCAGTAAGAAGATGGAGGAGGTGGAGAACCTCTATCCATCTGACTAGGATCAGTGCTTCACCCCTCTGATCTCAATTTCCATCTTTCAGATTGGATATGCCCAAGTAGAGTGTCAGATGAAACAAGAGCTGGGGGACATTCTTCAACAGCACCCAGATAGGAAGCATGCAATGAGACATTTAGCCTAAAAAGCGGACAGAAAAATTATTATTAACTTGGATACTGGTCATGCCTACGAGCTCAGATCAGAGACACCCTGTGCTAAGCACTGTGCACACACGTAGGGTAAAAACAGACATGCACCTTAACACCACGTTAACCTTTCTTATGCATGTTGCGGGGCTGGTTGGGTGCCAGTACCAGTACAGTCCTGCAACATGCATAAGAAAGTTTAAAGTGGAGCTATGTACATACCTGTTTTCACCCATAGTAAGAACAGGGCTTCATTTGGAATTATATTGGTTCTGGGTTGCTGAAGAAAGAGGAATGGGGTTTCCACCATCAAACTCCAAGCTTTGCTCTTGCCATGCACCCATAGAAACACTGCCTTCCTTATTCCAATACACAACCAATCTCTGCTGTGCCTCTCTCAGGGCACAAAGCTTAGGGCATGCTAACCCTGAGCATGATGGGGTGGATGAAGAGAAAATGTTTCAGGTCACTGATCCAACTGAAACCATCCCTGATTTGGAGAACAGAAAACAGCTGAGGGTAAATACACCATACAAGCAATGGTGAGTGTGGCTATTAGACACAATTTTTAAGGCTGTGAGCTCTGAAATGGTTAAGATTTCAGATCTGATTTTTTAAAAAGTATGGTCTCCATCGCTGCAGAGAAAAACTTGAAAATGCAACAATTGTATATCATACAGACTGAGAAGTTAAAAGACAAATAGAAGAACCCAGGGTGGTTTTTCTTTATTATTTTATTTGTCTCCTTATTTTGAAGCTAATTGCATGATTTGGGGAGTCATGATTTTTGAACATCGTTGTCAGACACTTACCCAGGTTAGGGCCAGGAGTCAGGATGCAGCAAGGGCCCATCAGGGTGGCCATGAGGGAATAGCACTAAATTGGGAACCAGAATAAGGAGTCAGGAAACCGGAGTTGGGAGCTAGGAATTAAAAATCATGGAGTCAGAACTGAGTCAGAAGTTGGTAATCAGTGCCAAGTAAGGAGCCAGGTAGCCAAGCAGAGCAGATGAGAAGGAACGGCAAGTAGTGGTGAGGCAGGGTGACAGCATAGCAGGATCAGGAACACAACCCAGGTAGCTGTCACACTGAGTAAACACCCTCTAGTGTCTGATTAGGCCAGGGGAAGATGGTTCATATTGGCAGTGGTCAGGTGTGACTTGACTCCAGCCAATCAGAGGCATCAGAAGTGCAGCATGGACCAGTAGAGGGTGGCAAGGTACCTTCTACCTTAGCACACAAGGTTCCAAGGTAGAATTTCCAAAACATGTCCAAGGTGGGAGTCATGCCATGTGCAGGTGGGGCTATGATCCCAACTGATATTGGATACACTTTGTATGCCTCTGTTACTGTCTCAGGTCATGGGGTTACATTTAAGTCTCAAAATGGGGTCCTATTATTTTAGGATTAGGAAGTGGGCATGGGGCTAGAGCACCGACTTCAAAGCCAGAGGACTTGGGTCCAGTCCCTGCCCTGGTATATTGCCCTTATACTCATATTGGCAAACAACCCTGTGTAGAATAGTATGTTTATATCTAGGTCTTTAAAAAAAAATAAAAAAAAATTGAGGGGGGGGGAGTGAGGGAGGCTAGAGGAACAGGATTGTCACCTTCCATGATTTCATTGAGCCTTCCGATATTTGAGCTTTCTCTTAGAGCCCCAACAGTCAAAGACATAAATTTCAGTAAGTCAGGATCTAACCCTTGGCGCTGTGCAGAAAAGCTTGAAAATGTGACCCTTGTGTGTCATAGGGTAAAAACACACATGACAGTAGTGTGGCAGTGGCCCAACCCAACCGTAGGAGGAAAACCCTGGTGGACATGGTCCAGGCTGGGTTGTTGAACAAATGGGACCGTGGCCAGGTCGCTGGGGCAGGCAGAGAGAACCACAAATGTGCAGCCAGCCCTACCCCCATGCGTTTGCCCAGCCTGTCCCCCGCCATGATGGTCAGCCATGGTGGCGGGCCATGACAGCCCGGGCCAGGTTGGCAGCCTGGAGACAGACACGCTAGCCCACTGTGGCCTGCTTTGGCCCAGTCGCGTGGGCCTTAGCCCGAGCTGTGACCTTAGAGGCTTTCCGAGGTCACTGCCTGGGGTAGCCTGACACGGCCCAGGGAAATCCTGGGCCAACATCTGGCAGTGGCTGAACGCACATACAAGTGACGTCCAAGGAAAAGTGAGCCACAGCAGGCCACTGTCATGTCTGTTTTCACCCATAAAGGCTCCAACTTTAAAAGCAAATAGCTATATGCCCTTTAATTTTTTTACCAACCTGTCATGATTTTTAAGTCACACTTATGAGTTTAGGGCAGGGGTGGGGAACCTAAGGCCCATGAGCCAATCACGGCTCGCTGCTAGTTTTCATGTGGCCCCTTTCTAGTTCCTTCTTGTTAGGGTTGTCAGGGCCAGTAGTATGGCTGGGTTTTTAAAAGGACTGGATAATTTCTTGGAGAATAGATCCATTAACAGCTATTAGCCAAGTAGATTATGAGATGGGAACTTCTTACTGTCGGGAGCGATCAGTAAGGAATGGATTGCCTGTTGTGACTGCTGGTACTTCTCCCATGCGATCAAGATTGGCTGCTGTTGGAGACAGGATGCTGGGCTTGATGGACCATTGGTCTGACTCAGTATGGCACTACTTATGTTCTTAGATCTGTCCCCTGGATCCAGTTCCTATTCCCAAGCAGGGCCAGCCTTAGAAGGCAGGGCTAAGGAAAAAGTGCAGAAACCCTAGTGGCCCCACGGACTCCCCTGTGGCCCCACCGCTGACGACAACTTCTGTGGTGCCCTACAGGTGATCGTGTTTGACACCCCACTGGGAGGGAGCAGGATCCCCTCCTCACACTGCCCTGGTGAAAATGGGAGCCACTGTGGAGCACCCAGAAGTAGGGAAACTAGCGGGGTCCAGGACAATTGCCCTGATTTGCCCTGTGGTAAGGCCATCCCTGCCCCCAAGAACTGGAAACCTGAGCTGAGGCGAAGTGGACAGAGAGCAGTGGCGTCTCCCTCGCCCCTTCTGCTGCTGCCACCGCCAGGTGAGAATGCAGCCTAAATTCTTCTGCTGCCTCCCCTCCCTGGCTCCAGTCCCTATCCCTCACCTGCCTCTGCCTCTGCCTCCTAGTAGCCCTTGGGACACAGACTGGGGAGATAAATCTGTTTGATTACAAACTCCTGCCCATGTGCTGATCAGAAGGTTGCTACCTTGTAAAGAAGGTTCTTCGAGATGACTTCTAACATTCTCACAACTGGGTTGTACATGCTCACCCTATTCAAATAATAGACCACATGATGGTCTCAAGCTCCTCTAGTATAAAAAGCGCTCTGCCCCTCAGAATGACAGTTCCTTCCAACCCTTTCTAGAAATAGAAAAAAAATTCCATGCGGGGCTGGAAGGGTGGGTGTTGTGAGAATGTTCGGAGGCATCTCAAATAACCTTGTTTACAAGGTAGCAACCTTCTGTTCTTCTTCAAGAGGCTCCTCACATGCTATTTTTACATGGCTCTGCCGGGTGGGGGAGGTCCATAGGCACGCCAGTGCAAGGACAGGGCATGCACATGGCTGCACATGCATTCCCACTCACCCCCCACTCATCCACACCCATGGAGTAACCACTGTTTCCCCCGGTTGCTCCGTGCATGGGGACGAGTGGGGGGGGCAGGGGTGAGTGGGGATGCGTGTTAGGCTGGCGTGCATGCCCCCCCACACACACACCATGTGTGCATGCACCACATTGTTCACACGGGGCTCCCCCACCCATAAACACTCAGAAATCTGCGTGTTCATGGGTGGGAGAGGCCTGTGTAAAAAGGGCCACATTCTCACAACTGTCTTACTTATACTATCTTAGGTAGGAATTTAGGATGTAAAGCAATATATATTCTAACTTGGAAAATAAATCTGCAAATATTGTTCTGAGATTATTATGACTGCTATTTCACTAACTTTTCTTAATGAAATTATTGCTAACAGGAATACTGTCTTTAAACCCGCACCCCATAACCAGTTCATTTGCGCCCCCCATATACTGGTCGCACCGCATGCGTGCACAAAGCACAGGCGGCACTGGCAGCAAGAAGCAACAGGCCCTGGAGGCCAGACTGGCTAAGCTCACTCCCCTCCTCCAGTAAGGCAGTGGATGCGGTCAGTCTCTCTGTGCCTGCCTCACTGCCCACCCGGCTGCCCCTGCAGTGGAACCACTCCTGGGGAGTGCTGGTAGACGCTCTGCTGGAGAGGTGGGAAGCATTGAGAGGCCATGCTTGTCTATGGCCACAGTTATAACTCCTAGCCGCTGGATTTTGTATATTTAGAAGCTGTCAGCAGGCACCGCCCCATCCCTTAAGCCCTGCCCCATCCCTTAAGCTCCACCCACTGTGGGTTTTTGGAGCACGTGCTTTGCACGCGCCCACATTAGGGGCCCATAACTGAGGCTTGAGTCCGGGCCCTTCTCAACCTTGCTACGCCCCTGACAGAGAGAAGATGCACTCGAGGGTAGGGGACTGATCCGCGGCACAGATCCATGATCTGAACCCTCCCCTTCCCCACCCTGAGAACACCCATTGAGCCCCCTTCACCCCTAGCGCCTGTGCAGCCCTCACATCTTGTACTAATGTTCAAAGTGGCCGCTGGGTGGTAAAGGTATCCCCACCCCTGTTTTAGAGGGTCTGGGTCATGATTTTTGTATTCTGGGATTGGCAATACCAGAACAGAGGGCCAGGAAAGGTGAGGTGGGAGCTGAGAGGATGTAAGGAGGCCAGGACCACAGTGGCCAGAGGGGGAGGGGAAGAAGTGGCAATTAGTCATAAAGTTCAAAGCCCAATGAGAAGACAATGGGGTTAATGTCAGTTGTAAATTAATGATGCAGAGATTTTTAAGGCTGACTCCTACTGCTGCAGGGCTGCTTCTGAGGGCTGAGGTCTTTTAATGGGCTCTTCCCTTCGTCTGGCTCCAGTGATATGAGTGGGAAGAAGGAGGCAGTTGCTTCTAAACCAGCAATGAATCACAGTTTGGGGATCCAGTCTCATCATGGACTCTGTGTGTATTTGCTGATGAAGCAGGTTTTATGAAGGTAGGTGTTTTTTCATGTGCCTTCCATTATGAAATGTGTCAGAAGTGAACCTTGGTGAACGGGACTCATGGTTTAACAGTAGTGGAGGGGTAATTAAATCTGTAATCACTTTTCTTCCTGGAGTCTGACCCACATGGAAGCAAAAGAACAGACTCAGCAGTAATTGTTGCTTTATATAATCTGCACCTGCATGGCATAGCAAGTTTCATTTTTTGGCTCTCATTGAAGTTTCACATTCGGGAGTTAATTTATTTCAGCAGTTCACAAACTTTTGCCTGCATGCCCTCATTGCAAGACCTAAATATAAGCCTATGACCCCAAACAGCAACTAAGGGAATTAAGAAACAACACGTTAGCCCACACCAGGTGGATGGCCACCTGCCCATTTATTAGTTGTTTGCCCCCACCAGCCACTGGCCTCCACCCACCAGACATGCAGCCCCCACTCACAGCAGAGTCTCGGAGAATGTGGAGCTTGACATCTGGGCAAATGTGGGCTAAAGTGCACCCATGTGCCCATGTCCCATCAATTAGGTTGCGTGCAGTGCCCCCACATGTACAGGTCCTACCAGGAGCATAGAGTTATGGATGAAAACCCTGGAGTGTCCAAGGAGTGACTGCTTCCTGCCTCTCTCCCTCTGTTCTCTCACTGGCGCTGCTAGTGGGGGCTGTCCACAAGCACATGAACACACACAGGCTACCCATTTTATTAGGCTAGACATGCTAAACATGTGAGTGGGTGTGCACAGACTGAATATAGGTCCTTTTCATTTTCACACAGACACTCTAACACTGATAAAATGGGTGTTACATTTTATTATACATGTTGCAGGGCACGCATAGAGCACACTTGCAGCCCTGCAACATGTATAATAAACCATAACACCCATGTTATCAGTGTTAGAGTGTCTGTGTGAAAAGGGCCATAGACTCCCAACGGGCTAGCCTCTCATTTGTTAACACCCTAAGATATGCAGAGTATATAAATATCAATCAGGATATCTACCCCATTTGTATATGGTGCAACCCCACAGTTTAGGAACCTCTGCTTCATTTGTTAAACATTTAAGTAATAGTTTTATCAAAAGGATGGTCAGATCCTACAAAGACGTAATCTCATGAGTAATTCATGCCAGAAGTCCTGTTAGCTTCAGTGTGGACTACCAATGTATTTGTGTGGCAGGATCAGCCAACACTCAAAGTAATATGTGTTATCCTGTTAATACAAATTATTCAGCATAATATTTATTAGCAATAGGAAGGAATTTAAACCAAAAAGGTTCTTCTCTAGTTAGTCAAATGAAAAATCTATGGTTCTTATAATTTTCCTAAGCCACACTTCTTTGTCATTGCTGTGGCTTCAAGACATTCAAGTCAGTGCTTATTAATATATGACAGTTGTTTCTGTGATTTATGGCTTTAGGTGAGCAATACGATGTATGTGGCGTTAATTACACTGGATGGAATCCAGATGCATTAAAATGCTCATCTTCTCTCTTCTGCTAATAAGCTTTGATTCCCGAACTGTCAGCAAGGATTATATATTAGCACATCATGTTTGTGATACTGTACGGTCATTAAAAGTCTGTCAGCACTGCCAATCCAACACTTCTTTATCCCTCTTCCTTCAAATATTTTGGAATATACAAAAAATTCTTCCATGTTGAATTTGGCACAGGAGTTTTCGGTGTATGAATTAATATTTTGGTAAAATTTGACTAAGTTTGGGAAGGGGTGCTTTATTTTTAAGTGAAGCTACTTAGTTCTTTTGGAATCAAATTATACAAATTATTTGTTTAAATAATAGGCTTCATTTTTATCGAATGACTTGACAAAAGAAAGGAAGACCAGGAACTCTTGGTACTTAACAGATCTTCCTGATAAGTAGCGCTGAAGCTAGCATTTAGCACAGGCCTGAGTCCCTTTGAAGAAAATTGGACTCTCACCTTTGCTAAGTGCTAGTGCTGAGCAAACTAGATTCTTCACGAATTATAATACTTGGTAAAAAATGGAACTGCTTTTCTGGTTTTGAGGTCTAGGAGGGTTTTAATGGAGGGTTTTAATGGAGCCCATTAGGCTGGCTATGTTGCACTAAGTATCAATTCAGCCGCAGCCGCATAGCTGTAATGCACTTTGTCATCATGCTGACCTCAAAAGGACAGTTTAGGGTGACTCATGTAAATTAGAATTGGATAAATCAAACTGTTATTAGTGGTTTCCAAAATCAATTTAAGTCTACAAGTTCCCTCCCCCACCTAATTCCCTAACAACTGTCATCTTTTCTCAAATTGAGAAGAGGTAAGAAAGTAGTCTGTTGGATTCCTCTTGGAAATGTAAATAAACAGAAAGATGTCCCTTTGTTTCAAACACAATGTAGAAGAGGAGCAAGAAATTTAATTTGCTTCTGTGATGGTTCCTTCTGCAGCCATAAATTTTGTAGACCAGCATTTTATTACTTACAGCGAGTCCCTGCATTTTATTTAGCTATTCCTAAAATTACCACCTTGGCAGAATTGTCTCTTATTTAATCGTGGTTATGTTAGTGCAAGTTTTTAAAATGAAATTAAAAACAGTTACAGCACTGTAAAAAGTATACTGTTGTTTTGTTTTTTTTAATAGAGAAGTCAGGGAGACAAATCAAATACAAAAATATAAATCCAGTGAAAATTGATTATAGTTTATTTTATTTAATGAATTAATTAATTTATTGCCTAAAATAAAATAAACAATGTGTGTGTGCCATCTGCAGTGCAGGATTATTATTTTTTTTAAAAGAGGATCCATGGCAGACGTTTTACTAGGCCTCCTTCTCTTGTGCTTTAACTACTGATTCAAAACAAAATAAACACACTCACAGGACAAGCCCCTTCCATTAATGTCAATGAGAGTTTTGCCATTGGCTTCAGTGGGTGAGGGTGCAGTCCTGACCATGTAAATACAAAATCCTGACCCCAGTTATCCTACAAGGTTGCCAACCCACATTGTTTAAAAAGCATGAGTCAGTAAGAGCAGTCCAGACTGAATGGAGACAGCTATGCTTCTGACTTCAAAAACATTTTTTAAAAGTGAACTTTTAAAATAGAAATCACTCATATAGAGCATTCCCTCTCATAAGCCAAACGTGGGCACCTTATCTTCCCTTTTCTAGGTTCTACCCCATAAGTTGCAGAAACAACAGCTGAGGGATCTTTTTAATTTAACTTTGCATATTGCCCTCTAGTTAGTTAGCTGTGTACTCAGATGCTGCATTACCCTTATGTTTTAATGAAAGTCTTGGGTTCTCTTCCTCACTAGACACTTGTCACCTCTTTGTTACCATATTAAAAATGAGAAGCAGTTCCAAGTTCCTTACCTTGAAGAGCAGAGAGTTGTTTCAAAATAAAAAAAGGTGATGTATAGGAAACGCAGTTAATGGAAGTGAACTGAATATTTATATCTCTTGTGCCCGAGCTCAAGCAACATTCCCTAAGACCTGCAAGAGATATACGGCTTAGGGGTGTGCATCTGTAACATTTCCTATTAGTTATTAAAATGAATTGAATCCCATTTGTTGTTGTAACTAACGTTATGAAAACGAATGAATAAACAAACAATTTTCATTTGCTTTCAGCCATTTTTTTTGTTTTGTTTCTTGGTTTACTTTATTAAAAAATCACCTCACATGCGCAAAATGGCCATCCAGGCCATTCTGTTGGTGTCATTTTGGAAAAGGCTGTGTGCATAAATGTGCAGAATGTTCCGAGTGGCCATTTTCTACATGCACAGTGATTTTTTTTAAAATTGTAAATAAAACATATAAAAAGATTTTTAAAATCACTCTGCATATGCAAATGGTCACTGGACTATTATGCATATGTGCGTCCATGGGTATTTTCAGACGTTACGAGATCACAGTCAACCACAGTGAATCTGCACATGGTGAAAGTGATCCCGTAATGTCTGATGGGGGGAAGGGAAGTTCCCCCCCAGATGTTCATCACAGTCAATCGCGGCAGGGAATCACATTCACCACGCGATCGGCTGAACCTGCGGAGCCGGGGCCGGTCACGTGGTGAATGTGATTCCCCGCCGTGATGAACCAGGCCGTCTCATCTGGACAGCAGCCACAGACTGGAATCCCCGCAGGGATTCTGGGCCATGGTCAATTCGGGCAGGCGCTGTGGCTGCATTGGCCGTGGAGCCCGCCCGTCTCCCCAGAGCGCGGGCGACAGGGGAGCATGGAGGGGCGGGGCCGTGCGGCCCCACATTGCACCATGGGGCTCCCCACTGGACAATCGCCGCAAGCGTGGTCAAAGAGATCCCCGGCGGGAAGCAACAAAAAGTAAAGTCTGGCCGGCATCCACAGCCCAGAATCCCTGGCGGGATTCCGGGCCGTGGCCAAATCGGGCGGGCACTGCAGCTGCATTGGCCGTGGAGCCCGCTCATCTCTCCAGAGGGCTAGCAGCAGGGGAGTGGGACCGTGCAGCCGCA
>QEPC01015474.1:7306926-7341620 GCA_003113815.1 Sphenodon punctatus | reverse complement strand
GAACAGCCAGGTCTTACATACACGACGAAACAGCAGGAGAGTGGGAGCCAAACGAGCCTCCTCTGGGAGCAAATTCCACAGCACAGGGGCGGCTACCGAAAAAGATCTAACATCGGTGGCCACCTGCCTCGCCTGAGGAACCTCCAAAAAGGCTCCCACGGACGATCTCAAGGGTTGCACGGGCACATGGGGAGTGAGGCGGGACTGCAGATAAGCAGGATCCAGGCCGTGAAGGGCTTTAAAGGTTAAAACCAGCACCTTGAACCTGGCCCAGTGCTTTATAGGCAGCCAGGGCAGAGCCCGGAGCACTGGTGTCATGTGCTCCCTCCGACCTGCCCCCGTAAGGAGATGGGCCGCGACATTCTGCACCAGCTGCAGCTTCTGGACCAGCTTCTTGGGCAGCCCCACGTAGAGCGCGTTGCAGTAATCCAGCCTCGAGGTGATGAAGGCATGGATGACAGTGGCAAGGTCGGAGTCTGAGAGTTACGGCCGAAGGCTCTGGACAAGATGTAATTGCTGACCCGCACTCCCCGCCACGGCCACAACCTGAGATTCCAGGCTGAGCCGTGAATCAAGGAGCACACCCAGACTCCGCACCTGCGAGACCATGGGAGGGTGAACCCCCCCCCCCAACAAGAGCTGATTCAACCGCCCCCAGGTCCCCCTTCACCCACCAACATCACCTCCGTCTTGTCAGGATTCAATTGCAGATGACTCGACCTCATCCAACCCCCACAGCTGACAGGCACCGGGAAAATAGGGAGACCGCATTACCTGGGTAATGCTACCAGTGTCCTCCAGTGATCCTTCTTTGTGTTTGTTGTCTTGCTTTAACAGAAGTTCTTATTTACCCATATCGAAGGGAAAGCTCTGTCACTGAAATATGCTTAGCATTCACCCTCTGTTTTCATCTCCATAAACAGTTCATTCTTTTACAACATGCTTTATCTGCCCATAAGGATATATGGGTCCAGCAAGTCTAATGATGAATAGCTAAGCATATAAGTGGAACTTTTGTTCTACAGTGTGAATGAGTAATGTTGTCCTGCTTAAATAAATATTACTGTGAAACATATCCTTGATTTACTAAGAGTGTTTGAAAATTGACGAATGGCTTGCCTTTGATAGATTGGATTAGTCATCCTTTACACTGCTGCATGGCATTGTGGGAAATCGGCAGACCCAGTGGTGGTGTGGTTGGGGCGCTTTGGAATGTTTGATTAATCTTTAGTATTTACCTTCAGTTTTAAGGTGATATAAGGAAAACATGCCCTTGTCAGCTTAATTTCAGTGCCTGTAGTATGCACTGGTAAAAGTTCACGCAACTTCTGATATTATAGTTATTGTTGTTGTTGCTATTATTATTATTGTCTTCGATTTATACCCCCATCCTAAATGAATACCAAATGAAATTTCACTCTTCCCCTGTCTTTACACTTAGCATTTAAAAGCAAAGGGATTATTTGTTACATGTTTCATTCTGAGTTCTGCTAAAGGTTTGTTCCCTTGCTAGCTCGTATCCACTGCAAACCTTATTTAATAAATCCACATTTAAACATTCTAACTAAGACCCCATACGGTTCCTTCTGCTCCAGTCCCTTGGTAAAGAGACAAGTAAGGGGGCGGGCAGGTGTCCTGATGGTAGGTGCTCCCTCCTCTCTAGTTAGCTCACCTGCCCCCCTTCACGCCCATTGTTCAACAAAGTCTCTTCTAATACATACAGAGTAGAAGCAGGATTGTGGCAGCTCACAGCACACTCCCCCACCCCCCCCACCCCAAATTCACATTACTATTGGACTATTAGGATTGTATAGGACTTTGTATGGAAGAGCGGGGGAAGGAAGCTTAACTGTGTAACGTTACTAGACAGAAGTCCATATGGATGCTAGTAACACTCCTTGCAGCATTCTTTCTTTGAATGTCATGCTTCATCTTCACGCCAGTCCTATTGGGGAAGCTGCACTACTAGGAGAAGCTGGGATTAGAGTGCATTTCAGAGCCTGATTATCTGCATTGTAGTGACTCAGGAACTCTGCTATTGCTGTGGATTTGGGGAGTTTACGCAGCGTAACCTCCATGCTCTCCCCAAATAGGTCTGAAACCCCCTTGAAAGGAGAAAGCAATAGAAATGTTACAAGTTCAAATTTGTGTGTGGTTTTTTTGGGGGGGGGGGGAATTCTCCTCCCCCTACTGCTCTTTCTGGTTTGTCTGTGGGAGAATAAAATCTAGACCCAATATATTTAATGTTTCTGCTAGCCTTTAATTATACAAAAAAAATATATGCAGCAATACCAGTCCAAGGAAAATCTGGCTCTTGTGTATTTTCCTCAAACTGTGATTGATGAAACCTACACATGTAATATTAGGTCATGTTCTCTGTCAGATTGTAACTCTTTTGTTGGCAACCACACCATTAATTAGTGATAATGCTGATAACCTCTATTTTATATAGCAAGCAATCTGTGTTTCCATACCAACTGTCTGGGCAAAACAAGAAAATGATACTTCCATGGTGCCACAAGTCTGAAGTCAGAATAACTAGATTAAATGCTGTGTAGAGTTTATTTTGTTTTATCTTACCCAGCATATCTTAATTCTTCTTCGGTATTTATTTTCTTGAGCATTCCCATCACACCTGTTTCATTCTCCTTTTCTCCACCTTTTGATATAGCTTCTTTTTGGTTGCTCCCAGATACATAGTAGTTATGAAAAATCGGTGAGAGAGGATAGATTTGTGGTTAAGACACTGGCCTGGGACTTCCTAGGACAGCCACAGACTTTTTGTGCGAACTCGGGCAAGTCACTTAGGTTGAGGTTTAGGAGCACAGACACCTACAAATGTCAATGATTGGGCACTTAAAAAAAATTAATAATAATTGTGCTTCATTTTTCCATCTGTAAAATGGAGATAACTCTCCAGCAGCTCTGTTGGAACTATGTAGACACCTTTGTCTGGTCTATTTTGACAGTAAGCTTTTATTAATAATTAATTATTCATTATTATTATTATAAAGCGCTAGCAATGTACCTGGCGCTTTACAGAGAATAAAATAGACACGGTCCCTGACCGAGAGCTTACAAGCTTGGTTACAGTAAATTAGGAGTTTGCAGATAACAGGTGGGGGATAATCCTAGATGGGGATGATTAGCAGGAGTTAGGAAGGGCAGAGTGGAAGAGGTGGGTTTTGAGGAGGGATTTGAAGGTGTGGGGGCACGGCGGACGAGGGCGGGGAGGGAGTTCCAGACATGCGGGGCAGCGAGGGAGAAGGGACGAAGGCGGTTGGGGGAGCAGGGGAGGTGTGGGAGGGTGAAGAAGAGGATGGAAGAGGAGCAGAGTGCTCAAACAGCACAATGGGTCCAGTCTCTACTGAAGGCTTCAGCTGTAACAAATAATGATCTCTCGGGCGGGACTGTGTCTATCTTATTCTCTGTAAAGCATCAGGTTCATCACTGGTGCTATATAAGTGCTTATAATAATAATTATAATATAATATAATATAATATAATATAATATAATATAATATGGGACAGCTACAAAGCCCATTATGTCAATGGGAGTCTTTTCACTAAATTCACTAGGCTGTGAATTATGTCAATGGGAGTCTTTTCACTAAATTCACTAGGCTGTGAATTATGTTGAATGTGTTCTAAGAGTTCATCATTGCAGTGTTATAGTATTCCACATGGCAGACACAATGGCTAAATTTTTGCGGCTTTTATTTGGGGTACTTCTGTTTTTAGAAGGCCATCTTGAAACACCTTGACTGTGATTTTCAGAAGAGCTGAGCATACCCACTTTCATCTGAAGTAAACAGTAAGACAGACACCTAGTGTGGTGTAATGGCTAAGTGCACAGTACTTGGACTAGGAAGTAGCGGGCGACCCTGGTTCAAGTCGCGCTTTAGCTAGAAACTCACTGGGTGATCCTGGGCCAGTCACAATATTCTCTCAACCTAACCCACCTCGCAGGGTTGTTGTGAGGATTAAAAGTTGTGTTATATGTAAAGTGCTCCAGGTGCCATGGCAGGGGGTGCTATATAAAAATAAATACTATTATTAGATTATATGTCAGTGCTCACCTGTAATACAATCCACTAGGAAATTGATAGAAAATATTATTTTTAAAAGAATCATAATTCCACTATATAAATTCATGGTATGTTGACAGCTCTGAGCAGTTCTGCTGCCCCATCTCCAAGGGGATATAGGAGAACAGGGGCAACAAAACTGATTGTGAATAGGGAAAAGCTTTCTTATGGAAAGACACTCAAAAGTTTAGGGCTCTACATCTTTAAAAGAAAACAACTGTGGGAGGATATGGTAATGGCATGAATGGTGTGGAGAAAGTGAATAAAGAGCTTCTGTTTATCCTTTCTCATAATATAAGAACAAGGGACACCCAATGAAATGATCAGGTTTAAATTAAACAACAACAACAATAATAATAATAATAATTAATAATACAATTAATTTATTTACAGTGTTCAGCCAAATATAAATGAAACAAAAGAAAGTACTTTTTAATGCAATGTATGATTGATGTGTGAAATTCATTGCTGTATTAAAGTCCAATATTATAACAGGGTTGAAAAATGATTAGATAAATTCATGGAGGTTTGGTCTGTTAGTGGTATTAGGCCAAGATGTCAAAAGAATGCACCTTTCTGGGTATCCATAAACGTCTGACTGCCAAAAACTGGGACTAAATGACAGCGGATTAATCTCTCCAAAATTGCCATAAATCTTCTTATACATTTCCTTTAAAGTATCCACTGCTGAAATCAGAACACTGGGTTAGATGGTCTGGCTAGTATGACCATTCTTATGTTCTTTAACATTCCCAAAATTCATGTAGAACAGCAGCAGCAGCAGAGACAACTAAACTGAATAGTTAATAATGGCCCTTTTCACACAGACACTCTAACACTGATCAAATTGGTGTTACAGTTTATTATACATGTTGCAGGGCACCCATAGATCACACCTGCAGCCCTGCAACATGCATAATAAAATGTAACACCCATTTTATGAGTGTTATAGAGTGTCTGTGTGAAAAGGGCCAAAATGAAGGCAATGTCTATTTGTTTATAATGAATGTCAGTGTTCTTGATTAAACCAATGTACTAAAGTGAAATAATAGTGATAGTAGTGAACTGAGAGCCTGTAATCTCATTGGGTGTCTTTAGACTTAACGTTGTTCATTCAGTGTTCTGTAACACAGTATCCTACCGTTCCAGTGTTTAGACATACCCTCAACACAGTGTTCACCCCAAACATTGGAAGTGAACATCTGCCAGGTCTTGACAGTTTGTGTTTGGGGTGAACACTGTGTTGAGTGTATGTCTAAACACTGGAATGGTAGAACACTTTATTTATTTATTTATTTATTTATTTATATAAAATTTATATCCCGCCCCTCCTGCCCACAGGGCAGCTCAGGGCGGCAAACAACAATAATCAATAAAATAATAGAATTTTAAAAACAATTTTAAAATACAATATGTGGGGGAAAGAAAAACCCTCCCCCCCATTCCTACCCCTCGCCAAAAGCCTGACAGAACAGCCAGGTCTTACATACACACTGAAACAGCAGGAGAGTGGGAGCCAACCGAGCCTCCTCTGGGAGCGAATTCCACAGCACAGGGGCGGCCACCGAAAAAGATCTAACATCAGTGGCCACCCGCCTCGCCCGGGGAATCTCCAAAAAGGCTTCCACGGATGATCTCAAGGGTCGCGCAGGCACATGGGGAGTGAGGCGGTCCCACAGATAAGCAGGGCTCAGGCCATGAAGGGCTTTAAAGGTTAAAACCAGCACCTTGAACCTGGCCCGGTGCTTTATAGGCAGCCAGCGCAGAGCCCAGAGCACTGGTGTCATATGCTCCCTGCGACCCGCCCCCATAAGGAGATGGGCCTTGGCATTCTGCACCAGCTGCAGCCTCCGGACCAGCTTCTCGGGCAGCTCCATGTAGAGCGTGTTGCAGTAATCCAGCTTCGAGGCGATGAAGGCATGGTTGACAGTGGCAAGGTCGGAGTCTGAGACGGCCAAAGCCACTGGACAAGATGTAACTGCTGAAACGCACTCCCCGCCACAGCCACAACCTGAGATTCCAGGCTGAGCCACGAATCGAGGAGCACACCCAGACTCCACACTTGAGAGACCATGGGAGGGTGAAGCCCCCGCAACAAGAGGCGATTCAACCACCCCCAGGTCCCCCAAGCCCTCACCCACCAACATCACCTCAGTCTTGTCAGTAGTCAATTGCCGATGGCTGGACTTCATCCAAGCCCCCACAGCTGACAGGCACTGGGAAAATAAGGAGACTGCATGGCCTGGGTCGATGGAAAAGGAGAGGTAGAGCTGAGTGTGATGACACTGCATGCCCTGAAACCCTCTCATGATCTCACTTAACGGCTGCATATAGATGTTAAACAAGAGGGGGGACAGAATGGGTCGCTTGCGGGACTCCACACATGAGGTCCTGGAGGGAAGATGTACACTCCCCCAAGACCACCTGATGAGTTCTCCCGACCAGGAACGAACAAAAACAGTCCAAGACCGTTCTGTCAATTCCGGCACGGTCCTGCAGGCGAGTCACCAACACCTCATGATCGACTGTGTCAAATGCAGCCAAAACGTCTAGCAGGACCAGTAAGGTCTGATGACCCTGGTCCAACGCCAAACGGAGATCGTCAACCAAGACCACCAATGCCGTCTCCGTACCACACCCAGGCCGGACTGGGAGGGATCAAGGAAACCGTTGCGGTCCAGATGTTTCTGGAGCTGCCATGCCCCAGCCCATTCAATAACCTTCCCTAAAAAGGGAAGGTTAGAGACCGGCCGATAACTGGCAGGAGCATCAGTGTCAAGAGATGGTTTCTTGAGTGTTACAGAACACTGAACAGCGTTATGTCTAAAGACACCCATTATCTGCTTCCTCCTGCCATCTTCCTATTGACAACATTTAATAGTGGAAGGGTATATTGCACCAGCACATTACCACCTCAGTAATGTACCATCTCAGATTACCACCTTGGTAATCTTGAATAAAAGCAGTATTTGTAAGTTCTTCTCTTTTTGTGTGTGATTTTTATTTGTTTGTTTTATATTAACACTTAAACATTATCAACCAAAAAAACCCCACACCACATTAAAATAATAAAATAATTTGCCCGTGTCCATGATCCCAGATTTCATGCACTCTATAGGATTACAAATATGTCTGTAAATTACATCATTCTATTAAAGCTATACAAATCCACAAAAATCCTAAATAAGTCAAGGGTTTCACTAATAAAATGTCAAAAAATTATTATGTCTCCTGGAGGTCTCATGTTTTTGTCGGGTGACCACTGTGAGGGTGTTCTCGGCGGCCGCTTGTTGTCGTGGAACTCCCTTCTGGCGGAGGTCTGCCTCTGCCCAAATCTGCTCACCTTCCAGCAGCGGCATAATGCCCTTTTTACACGGGTGACACCCACGCATGAACATCCAGGTTGTTCATGTGTGGGTGCCACTGGTGTAAATCTTGTGCGGTGAGAAGATGTGTGCATGCTCCCGTGCACACCCACCTCCACTCATCCCCCACGCATGGAGCAACCAGCGAAAATGGTGGTTGCTCCATGCATGTAGATGGGTGGAGGTAGGTATAGATGGGTGTATGCCTGTCTACACCCTCCCCCCCCACCGCACACGGACCGTGGCGCACACCAATCCCCGTATGCCACGGCCCATGTAAAAAGGGCCTAAGACTTGGTGGTTCCACCAGGTATTTGGTGGAGGGGGAGGGTAGGATGGGGGGGTTGATATCGGGGGGTAGAATGCATTTTAAATATGGTATTATTTGTATTTTGTTTTATATATTGGATATGGAAACTGTCCCGAACTGACGGGGTATTAAATGTGAAAAATAAATAAATAAAATGCATATGCACAGAAAAAGAAATGTAAGAAAAAAGGAAGAAATTGGGTAAGGAGAGGAAAAGAGCCTTGGGGGGAAGTATGGCAAACAGATTAGAGGTCTGTAGTTTTCTAGACAATCTCAGTGATGTGTCTGTTATGCGTGTATTTATCCAAATGTGTTCAAAAACAGGGTCCAAATCTCTTCAAGTAAAGCATTGTGCTGGAGAAACAGGCGAGGTGTATGGTGCTACCACCATCGCTAATGCTAAAGACACCTTCAGCCTGTTATCTATGGCAATAAGATATTATTTCTTTGGTTGCCAACTCTTAATAGGTGCAAACACCATTGTTTTATTCTGGGAATAGTCCTGCTTATGTATTTTTGTAAAATTGTTTGGTTTCCAATCATTGCAGCCCTTAAAAACCAAAGTCTATGTTGAAGATTGAAGTTTCAGCTTAGTTTGGCAGATAAATAGCCTAGGATATAATAATTTCAGTACAAGCTTGGCTGCGAAAGTTGAGTGCCATTTTAACTCTTCCATCCACCTTTTCCCACAACTCTCTAAACAGTTGGACAGTCCCATAACATAAACTTTAGGGTCCCTTCTTTATATATTTCAGTGCCAGCTGATGTCAGAGGCCTTTATTTTGTGTAATCTCTGTGGTGCCCAATAAATTTTGAATGGAATCTTTTGTTAAATCAAGCATCGGCTAAGATTTACAAAGACATTTCTAACATTTTGCAGTATATTTTGCCATTAGGATTCCTTATTCTTTAGGGTCTTCTCAGCATTGTTAGGTTCAGTAGAACATGACCCTAAGGCCGTTTTTAGATGAACGCGGCAGCGCCTGCGCTTGTTTTTCAAAAGACCCGGCAGTCCATTCTACATGTGACGCTGCCGCTGAATACGCACATGCGCGGGCAATGCGTATCCATTTCCGGCCGCGAACTGACCGGGTTGATCGAGGCCAGTCATACGCGGCCAAAAATGGATGTGCATCGCCCACGCATGCGCGTATTCGGTGGCAGCGTCACTTGTAGAACGAACTGCCGGGTCTTTTGAAAAACGAGCGCGGGCACCGCCGCGCTCATCTAAAAACAGCCTAAGTGCAGGAAGATCTTCAGGAAGATAGGCATTTGTTTATTTTATTTTTATTTATCTGTTTTTCCATTTTGCTGATACACTGGGTGAAAAAACAAGTGAGACAATAGCCTGTGTTGGCCTGGAAGTTACCCACTCATCAGTTTAGGCGTTGCCAGATGTTTGCTCATGTCTGCCTCAGGGTGGGTGGGCAGCTGCTATGGTATGTGTGGGCCAGAGGCGGTCAGCAATGCAGCCCAGATGAAGACCTGGGCTAAATGAGGCTAACAGTCACCCTCTTGTCTGTTAGACCCCACCCAACCCCACCCCAAGGTGAGGTCTGAGGCTTGGGCCCAGTGGAGTGCACTCACCCTGGCTAGGGTTGCCACCTATGCACATTTTTAAGGAGCACTTATGAAAAATACATGTTGCAGAGCCTGCATTGGTGCCTTAGACACCAATGCAGGCCCTGTAACATGTATTTTTCATAAGTGTTCCGTAAAAATTTACATAGGTGGCAACCCTGACCCTGGCCTCCAAACAACTGATGAGAGGGGCCTGGAGGAGAGCCCCCGATCAGCTGTTTGGCATATGCACCCCAGCTGAGTGAGGGAATGCCTCCAGGCCTCCACATCAGCTGTTTGGCAGCAGTTCTTCATGGGGGCCTGATCCTGCTGCGCAGCAGGGGTCAGGCCATCCCGTCCTGTATGGATGGCTCTGTGGCATGGAGGAACCTGTGACAGCAGCCCCCACACCTGGGTGGGGTGGGGTGGCTGCTTGTGTGAACTGCCCTCTCTGCTGAGCCAAGGAGTGGTGACTGCTGTGGCCCTCCCTGGGCCACAGCTCCTGTCTCATTTCTTTTCACCCACTGATGCACATTTCATGTGGTTTTAGGTGTGGAACTGACACGCATCAGGCTTGCATCCATATCAAACACTAATGCACACCCTGTTCTGGCGTACGCTTAAGTAGGGACTTAATCTTTTCTTTCAGGGTGTCTTTGTTCAAGTGTAAACATCTTTTTGGTAATACATTTGTGAGAAAAAGATGAGACTAATGCCTTTAATACCTCCCTAATTTGAAATTAGACTATCAAAATGAGGACTAAGATGTCGCGCAGCACAATTGTGAGAGAATATTTGCTCATTTTTATCAGGAAAAATAATACAAAATGTTTCTTCAGAAAGGATTAAACACTTTCATAAGAAAAAAAAAAGAAAGGAAAGAAAAGAAAAATGGCACAAGAGAGCTCTGAGGCAAAATTTCTTATGCAAATATCCTATCATGCCATCTGCTTTTAAGCACAATTCTGCAGAGAATTCAACTCATACTTAATATCAGTGACATGATGATGTATTGTAAAGACACACGCACATGAATCGCATTAGAACAGTTATTTTTGGAAAGCGATATGCTTCATATGCAAATTCTACTCCCTAAGCAAAGTTATTAAATAATTAAACAATGAGATGATATGATCGTTCTATTATGATATCTTCTTGCTTGCTTGCTTTGTCTGGCAGACCTTGGGTGTGACACATGGATGAATGCACAAGATTGTGCCAATTATAATTGTATTTTCCCCTGATTCCCTCAAGGGTTTGGTAGCCTTGCTTTCTGTTTCATGACAACTTTCTGAACCTCTGCTTTATTTTTTCCCCCGTTTTCGTTTTTTTTTTTCCTCAGCTCCTTTCAAACTCATGTTACAAATTATTCTTTATAAGGTAGGTACAGTGTTTGTTTTAATAACAAACATGGCTGGAAAATCTGCATTAGATTTATTGTCAAAACTGAAAGACTGAGTGGGATTAGATCAGGCCACAGATTCAGCATTGTGCTAGAGAAACAGGTGAGGCGATGTGTATGGTGCTACCACCATCGCTAATGCTAATGTTAAACAAATCTTCCTGCTGAAGCACAGAGTTCAAAGTGGAGCATTTCAGATACAGAATATCAGCCTCCCAGTTTTAAAACTGAGATGGGGGGGATGTTGGACTATTGATTTGCCTTAGCTTCCTTGTCGTTGTTCTTAAATGTCCTTTTGATATTAAGGAGACAAAGCTCTTATCGGTCTCCCATTTGAATAAACCCCTTCCTCTGTACTGAGATTCCTAAGGTCTATTTTTTTATATACCCAAGATATAGTTCATGCCAAGAAGGCATTTGATTAATATCTGCTAATGGGAAAGATGACTTCATTGGATGTGACCCCATCTTCAAAGGGAAGACTAGTTTTAAAATGGGAACAAGCACAATGAAGCATGTTTTGCAGACAAAGATAAAGTATGAAAGACTCATCTGTAGTGTAGAACATAAATAAACACGAGAAGGTTAACGCTAAGGTTACAGTACAGAGCAGTCCATTTCCAAGTGAATTATATTGTTGTTTCAGAAATCTGTATTTTCAATGTTATTTTTACACATTTTGTAATGATAGCCAAGAAAGCATCAAGTTATGTCCTGGAGTCAGGGATGTAACTATAATAGGTGCAGTCATAATGGTACCCATGTGCCCGGGGGACCCACATGCAAGTAGAGTGCACATGCACACTACAGTGGATTGCTCCGGCAGGCACCCATTCCCGCCTAGCTACACCCCTGCTTGGAGTACTATCTCGATTGACTTTTTGATTCATTTCCAATATGCTTTTAAAATTATTTGTACAGAGGACCAGAGACAGCCCATGGCCACACAGATCTGCTGCCTGGGCACTGCCTCGGTGACCAGCGTGGCGGATGAGTGGGTGTGCGTGTGTGCTCCTGCGGTCCATGCACCTCCATCCATCGCCCACCCACGGAGCAACCGGGGGAAAAGGAGGTTGCTCCGTGCATGGAGGTGGGTGGAGATGGGTGTGAGTCTGTGTAAACCCTCCCCCTGCACCATCCTTGCACTGGCATGCACACCCATCCCTCCTGCGCCTGTTTAAAAAGAGCCATTGTTGCAGGCTCACCAGGTACGTTTTAGTTTCTACTCAACTCAACTCAAACTCAAACATCAACTCAAACTCAACATGGCTAAAACTGAACTCCTTATCTTCCCCCCTCATCCTTCCTCTCCTTCCTCACTGTCAATAACTATTGATGGAGTAACCATCCTGCCTGTCCCCCAAGCCCGTAGCCTAGGCTTCATCTTTGACTCACCCCTTTCTTTTAAACCCTACATTGACTCTGTTGCTAAATCCTGTCGCTTCTCCCTCCATAACATTGCTAAGATTCGCCCTTTTCTCTCTGTCTCGTCTGCCAAAACTCTTGTTCATGCTCTGGTCATCTCTCGCCTCGATTACTGTAACCTCCTTCTCACTGGCCTTCCCCGGTCTCACCTTTCTCCCCTCATCTCTGTCCAAAACTCTGCTGCCAGGGTCATCTACCTCGCCAGTCGCTTCGACCATGTGCAGCCCCTCCTCTCTTCGCTTCACTGGCTTCCCCTTCCTGAACGAATCCTGCACAAGCTCCTAGTCTTCACCTATAAAGCTCTTCACAACCTTGCTCCCCCCTACCTCTCTGCACTTATCGCCCTCCATACTCCAGCCCGTGCACTTCGCTCCTCCTCTGTCCCTTCTCTCACCCTTCCACGCCTTCCCTGCTCCCCTAAGCGCCTTCGTCCCTTCTCACTTGCTGCCCCCCATGCCTGGAACTCCCTCCCTGTCCACATCCGCCTTGCCCCCTCCCTTCATACCTTCAAATCTCTCCTTAAAACTCACCTCTTTCGCTCTGCTCTGTCTGACTCTTTATCCTGCTGAGCCACTATTCCTATACCTACGATCGGTTTACCCTTATCCTTGCAACATGGACCTGCCTGCTGTCATTCTCATCGTAACCAAGCCAAGTACGTGCACTTGAGACCTCGCATCTTCATGAATGTTAGACCCCTTGTCTCTCCCTCTGTTCCCCTTCCTAAGTCTCTCCCCCAGCTCCTGTCTCTCAGATTGTAAGCCCTAGGGGCAGGGACCCTGTCTATTTTATTACTTTGTAAAGTGCCAGGTACACTGCTGGCGCTATATAAATGTTTGTTAATAATAATAATAATAATAATACTGAAATGGGTTGTTTTTTTTCTTTTGTAGGTTCTTTGTTTAACCGAGTCTCATGAGAGATTGCATGAATTTCTCTAAGGCTGCTCATTCCCTCCCCAAAAAGAAATAAAACCCAATAGGAACTACAACAAAGGCGTATACAGTTAAATTGAGTGAGAGGACTCTATATTGTAAATGATCACAAAACAATACAAAACACTTAAATGAATCTAGTGAAACCTATATATTCATCTACTTCAAACCCTCCCACAAATGGGGGTATGGTTGCTGTGCACAAGTTAGCTAACAAAACTACCAGCAGTGTGGCCCTTCCATGGCAAGGTTGCCTTTTACTGATTGAAGAATGATCAATAGGGCTGAAATTTGATCTTAATTTTCTCGAATAATGATTCTCGATTCATTTTTAGAGAGAACTGATAATCAAGAAACCCCCCAGGTCCCAACGCTTTCTTGGTTGAGAATTTTTCTCGATTTGCTATAATCGAGTGTGAGTTCATGGCCGCCATGACAACCATGGGACGGTCACAGAGGGTTGTTGGTCTGACACATGATGGAGGGCATACCCTAGACCTTTACACTGGCCTTGAGGCAGGGTATCCGTTGGTTGAGGAGGTGTCAGCTGTGCCCTTGTCATGGACGGATCATTAGCTCCTTCAGGCTGGCCTCCTGGCGCATGTCTGCCCCCGGGGAGGTGCGGAACCAGTTAGGTTGGTTCGTCCCCAGAGAGTTATGAAACCAGAAAGGTTCCACAATGCTCTTGAGGAGCTACCCTCCAATCTCAACAACCTCTCGCTCAATGAATTCGTAGCTCTTCGGAATACCTTGCTGAACGAGACCATTGACCAAATGGCTCCTAGGCATCCACTCCCTGAGTGCCAACAATGCAGGTCCCCCTGGCTTATGGAGGACCTGCGACGGATGAAGCGTGAAGGGCGGCAGTTGGAGTGGCGGTGGCGCCGTACTCGCACTAAAGCCAACTGGTTGCAGCATAGAGTAAGTTTAAAAACCTATACCGTGGCTGTGTGGGCAGCAAAGAAGGCGTTTTTTGCTGTCCTCATAGCATCCATGAAGTCGCATCCAGCTGAGCTTTTCTGAGTGCTGTGGGGGCTGGTCAGTCTGGCCTGGAACTGAAATGCCCAATGCCTGAAATATTCCAGTCATGTCTGAGACACATTTGTCAACTTTTTCGTGGATAAAATAACTTGAATTCATCATGATTCAATGCCACACTTGTAGCTATAGGAGAACCAGAGGTAATGGAAGCTTCGCATTGTCCTGTTTTATGGGATTAGTTTCAGTTGGTGTCACCTGCTGATGTGGCAGANGCCGTACTCGCACTAAAGCCAACTGGTTGCAGCATAGAGTAAGTTTAAAAACCTATACCGTGGCTGTGTGGGCAGCAAAGAAGGCGTTTTTTGCTGTCCTCATAGCATCCATGAAGTCGCATCCAGCTGAGCTTTTCTGAGTGCTGTGGGGGCTGGTCAGTCTGGCCTGGAACTGAAATGCCCAATGCCTGAAATATTCCAGTCATGTCTGAGACACATTTGTCAACTTTTTCGTGGATAAAATAACTTGAATTCATCATGATTCAATGCCACACTTGTAGCTATAGGAGAACCAGAGGTAATGGAAGCTTCGCATTGTTCTGTTTTATGGGATTAGTTTCAGTTGGTGTCACCCGCTGATGTGGCAGATGTCCTTGGGGCAGTGAGGGCCACCTGTTGTGAACTAGACCTGACATTGACTCCCTTGCCAGCTATTGGCCAGTCTCTAACCTTCCCTTTTTTAGGGAAGGTTATTAAGCGGGTGGTGGCTCGGGAGCTTCAGGGGCATCTGGATCGTGTCAGTTTTCTGGATCCCTTGCAATACAGCTTTTGGCATTGAGACGGCGCTTGTGGCCTTGGTTGATGACCTCTGCCATGAGTTAGATCAAAGCAGATCAACTCTTTAATGTTGTTAGATCTGTCGGTTGCATTTGATACCGTTGACCATGAGATGCTGATGACTTGCTTGCAGAACTGAGCTTGGGTAGGTGGAATTGTTCTTGAATAGTTTCGCTCTTTCCTGGCCAGGATAACTCAGAGGGTGGTGCTTGGGGAGTGCTCGTCATCTCACTGGGACCTCACATGTGGTTAGAAGGGTTTCTAACTTCGCTGTTGTGTTTATTGTTTTATATTTTGAATTTTTATCTATTTTTGTATTTTATATATTTATTTATTTAAAACACTTTCTACCCTGCCCCTCCTGCCACAGGCAGCTCGGGGTGGCTTACAAATACTAAAACATCAATAAAAACAACATAACAGGAGGAAAAATCACATCCCCCCCCATCCCCAATCCCCCCCATTGTCTTCGTCCCTTCTCCCTTGCTGCCCCCCATGCCTGGAACTCCCTCCCTGCCCACATCTGCCTTGCCCCCTCCCTGTGCACCTTCAAATCCCCCCTCAAAGCCCACCTCTTCCTTGCCATCTTTTCTGACGCGTTAGAAATTTCCTCTCAATATTTACGTTCTGCCTTCCCTGCAGACTCCTGCCTAACTGCAACCAAGCCAAGTACATGCACTTGAGACTTAGCATCCGCTTGAATGTTATTTATCCCTTGTCTCTCCCTGTCCTCTCTCCTTATCTCCCCCCTCCGTGTCTATTAGATTGTAAGTCGTAGGCAGGGACCGCATCTATCTTATTGTTCTGTAAAGTGCCAGGTACACAGCTGGCACTATAATAATAATAATAAATAATAAATAATTAATAAATAAAACCAACACCTTGAATCTGGCCCGGAAAACCAGCAGCAGCCAGAGAATGGAGCACTGGTGTAATGTGCTCCCGGTGGCCCAGTCCCACTAAGAGACGGGCCGCTGCATTCTGCACCAGCTGCAATTTCCGAGCCATCACCATGGGTAGCCCCACGTAGAGTGCGTTACAGTAGTCCAGTCTAGAGGTGATGACAGTGGCCAGGTCTGAGTCTGAAACAAATGGCTGAAGCTGTCACACCAGATGTAATTGGTGAAAAGCACTCCTTGCCATAGCCTCCACCTGGAGATCCAGGCAGAGCTGCGCATCGAGGAGCACCCCCAGACTCTGTACCTGGGAGGCCAATGGGGAGCAGACCCCATCAATAATGGGGGTCGCCAACTCAATCACCTTACCTACTAACATCACCTCCTTCTTGTCAGGATTCAGACTCAGTTGATTAGCCCTCATCCAGTTCCCCACAGCCGCCAAGCACTGAGTAAGCACTGAGACTGCCAGGCCTGGGTCTCTTGAAAAAGAGAGGTACAACTGGGTGTCATCAGCATATTGATGACACCGCACACTGAACCTCCTAATCACCTTGTCGAGCGGCTGCACATACAGGTTGAACAGGAGAGAGGACAAAACAGAACCCTGCGGGACTCCACACGAGAGGCCTCGGTATGATGAAAAATAATCCCTGAGCACCACCTGCTGGACTCTTCCACTCAGGAAAGAGTGGAACCATTCAAGAACTGTCCCACCCATCCCTGCAGAGTCCCACAGGCACGTCACCAGCATCTCATGATCAACAGTGTCAAACGCAGCCGACAGATCTAACAATATCAAAAGGGTCGAGCAACTTTGATCCAGTTCTATATGTATTTTTATGTATTTAATGTTTGCACTTTGTAAGCCAACCCGAGCTGCCATGGGCAGGAGGGTTTGGGGTAAAAATAGGATGAAATAAAATAAACAAACAAATAAATAAATAAATAAATAATTTTCCATGTACCATTTACCGTGATTTACCATATACCGATTTACCATGTGCCACTTACCATGTACCATGTTCATCCCAATAATGTGTATGTGCAAATGGCTACCCTTTTCCAAAATGGCAGCAACGCTGCCAGCACCATCTTGGAAGAAGGCTGTGTATGTTGAGCCATGTATATTGTGTTTGGACAGATAATGTCACATTCTCCTTTACATATACCCCTCAAGGTTACCCACCCACTCCCTCCACAACCTTTCCTGCTACAGTTAACCCTCACCCCTTCGTAGCCAGGACCACTTTTTAAAAAGGTCATAGAAATTAAGGCCTCCTCCCAAGGAATTCAATGGCAAAATACCCAATAAAGGTTTAATGAGAACAGGCTCAAGATTTAAGACTGATCCTCCAAAATATGTCCCAGTTCAAACTAATATTCACGTCAACTTTTGTCTGAAATGTTTAGAATTTGATAACATTCTTTTTGTCTATTGTATTCTGAACTTCAGAATCCTTGCAAAATATTTATTTTGGATAGTCCCTGTATCCAATTCCTCTCTTTATCAACAGAACAATATTTATGGACATCAGGCTGCCAGCTTTACCAGACAGCTGACTTTGGCATTCTAAGAAAGCAGAAGACATCATGATTTAATTAGTAAATCAAACTTTCCTTTGATCAATTTAAAGATAATAGTTAATAAAAAAGAATAGATGTACGTGTGCTTTTAAGACTGGTAATATTTGCTTATGATTATTGGATCTTGTAAGACCGGGTAGCTGGGCATCTAAATGGTAGATGAAGTTTAATGTTGACAAGTGCAAAGTGATGCACATAGGGAAAAATAATCCAAACTATATGTACACAATTCTGGGTTCTAAATTAGGGGTTACCACTCAGGAAAATAATTTTGGAGTCATTGAGGACAATACTTTGAAATCCTCAGCTCAGTGTTGGCAGGGGTGGTTAACGTGTCCCTTCAGCAGGGGAGACTCCCGCACGGTCTCAAGGAGGCCGTGGTGCACCCCCTGCTGAAGAAGCCATCGTTGGATGTGGACGCTCTCGCCAACTACCGCCCGTCTCTAACCTCCCCTTTTTAGGGAAGTTTATGAACGGGCAGTGGCTTTGCAGCTCCAGGTTCACCTTGACAGTATCAGTTTCTTTGACCTGTTTCAATCTGGGTTTTGCCCCAGCTATGGTACAGAGATGGCACTGGTGCCCTTGGTCCATGATCTCCGTCGGGAGATGGATGCAGGACGTTCAACATTATTGGTCCTGCTAGATCTCTCGGCCACGTTTAACACAGTGGACCATGGGTTGCTGATGAGACGATTGCATGATCTGGGGGGTCTGGATGGAACTGTCTTAGGATGGTTCCAGTCATTCCTCTCAGGGAGGACCCAGCGGGTTGTCCTGGGGGCAGAGACATCTAGCCCCCAGGCCCTAGACTGGCGTTCGCAAGAGGACAGAGTGTGGACAGAGTGTGCAGGGTGGGTGTGTGCGCGTGTGTGGACAGAGTGTGCAGTGTGTGTGTGTGTAGAGTGAGTGGCTGCTTGCTGTGTGTGGGGTGCTGCTGCTTGGCTCGGGGGGAAGAGGCGACAGTGGCAGAGCTGGTTCCTGGACTCCTCCTGCCTTGACAGCCCCTGCACCCTCCCAATGCCCCCCCCCCCTGCTCTGTTGCCCACTGCTGCTGTGGAGGAATGAGGCCACTTTCCCTAAGACTGGCCTCGTCCTTCAGGGGCTGCTCAGCCCCACGCAGACTGTCCCTCCAGTAGCAGGACAAGGATATCTGGGTCATTGAAACACAAAAGTTTGTAAAAAGATTCACTTTGAACAAAAATAGTAATGTATCCTTCATTTGCCTTGCATCTAGTAAACACAATTGTTGCACATTCAAACTTGCCATTCTGGTAGAGGTTAATGTCCAGAAGAGTGATGCTTATGCAAAAGTTTAAAGAGTGTCTTCCACTGATAGCTAGGTATTTCAGTATAAAAATCCAAATTTGGTGATTCTGCAACATCTTGAATCTTTAACAAAAGAGTTAGTGGCTCTTTGATTCCCTCCTCCCCTTTCCAGCAATATTATGATACAAAAAATAACAGTGTTTGTGTACAATTTGTGTTTGCAAGGAACAAAACTAATGCTTGGGTTTTGTGATTGAGAAATTTGTGTTTATGTTCGTGAATCTGTTTTGGAAACTTGCTTAGGTTTTTAAAAAAGCGGTTGACTAGGTCTGTTGATACCTAGAATACCATAAATTCCAACTGTGTGTGTATGTTGTGGCTGCAGAATAAAATGGGCACAAGAGGCATCAGGCGCGGCTGGCCTCCCAGGGCATTTGGGGCGCTGACCCCCCCCCCCAAGCGCCACCACTGTTTAAAAAAAAACAACAAAACCTCGCTGCCACCGCTTCCCACAGCACCGCAGCAGCCTCCGCTCTCAAGCAAAGGCAGAGGCTGCCGCAGCGCTGTTTCAGTTGTCTTCTGGGATCCACTCCAGAGGAGTGGGTCCCAGAAGGCTCAAAAATGCTAAGCCCAACAGCGTTTTCCAATGGAAAACGTGGTTTGGGCGGCTGAACGCTCAGCCTGGCTGAGCTCCCCTGTCTACACAGCACGTATAGGACGTGCTGTGGAGGGAGGAGCTAGGGCTTCCATTGCGCTCAATGGGTGCAAGGAAAGCTCTCACCAGGGCGCGCTGGTCCCTGCCTCACATGTTCAAATAAAGAACATGGCTGCCGGCGACGCGCTGCAGCAGCTTCCTTGCCACTCCCCACCCCCAATCTGCTGCTCAGGGGGGGGGGGGGGGGCAGCAAGGCAGGGAGTCAGGGGGAACGTTGTGTGACTTTTAATTTAATTTTATTTTAAATTGCCCGTGAGTCCTGCCTCCGCGAAGGAGAGCAGGACACGTGGCCAATTTAAAATAAATTAAAAAAAACTAAGTCCCCCCCACCTGCACCGCAGCCCCGACGAAGTTCGCCAGACTCGGAGCCAGCACTAGGTAAGATTCCTTCTCTATCCTCCTCCCGCACCCCCAGGCTGTTTCCCACCCCGCAACCCCCCCAAGGCTGCTTCCCACCNTTCCCACCCCGCACCACCCCAAGGCTGTTTCCCACCCCTTCACAATGCTGGAAATTTTGTGCTTTTGGGTTTATACTTTATTTATTTTAAGCTTGTGTGCATGTAGACTGCATTTTCTGATGTTAACCCTGGGAACTCGTTGCTGCTGTGTTTTGCCAGTGTGGTCTGTGTTTCGGGTTTATACATTATTTATTTTAAGCTTGATGTGCATGTAGACTGTTTTCCAATGTTAGCCCTGGGAATGCCTTGCTGCTGTGTTGTGCCAGTGTTTTGCCAGTGTTTCCCTGTGTTTGGGGTTTATACAATATTTATTTTAAGCTTGATGTGCATGTAGATTGTGTTTTCTTCCATCCGATGTTAACCATGGGAACTCCTTGCTGCTGCGTTATGCCATGCCACTGGTCTACCATCTCCCTGGCTCTGCCTACCGTCTTCCTGGCTCCACCTACCATCCCCCTGGCTCTGCCCACCGGCTCGCTGGCGACTTTGCCACTGGCAGGCCGGACGGCCTTACTGCCCCTCCAAACTCCGCCCCTGAGAGGCACAAACATGAAGCTGAAGTTTTGCTATTCAAGTAGGTTGTTACCTAAGGTCATTTTGATTTGAGTGAACCTAAAGCCTGTTTCTCTAAACAAGACTGAGAGGTATTGTTAGTACATCTAACTGTAGTAGCATAAATCAACCCCGAGGCTAAGTAGCTCTGTCTTCAGCAATTTTTAGTGCAAGAATGTATGTATTTTTATGTGATCTACACGTTGGTGAAGAATAAGCTCTTGTGATTACCTAGCAGTTAGCAGAAGTATAAAAAGTGTGTCTGATTCTGAACTTCTTTACAAGACATGTCTGCATCTCTCAGATGCTCTGGATATTGCCCAAGATGGAATCATAGAATGGTCTTTTATATGCAGTGTTCACTGTATTAAATTTTTTATATCAGAAATTGAAGAATTCAATTCAGAAACTGAATATGCGAAATCTCCTAAACACCTATCACAACCTTAATGAACACTTCCCCCCCATAACAATCTCTAAATTTTGAAGCTGATCTTGTGATTGTAAGGAAAAAATAAAAGTAGCTGCTTCCTCCTGCTTTACGTTGGCAAGGAGAGTGGGGATTCTGAGTTGGAGAAATATGTGTGCGTCTCACCTGGCCTGGGGCTCAGAAGTTTTCCAAAATCACAAATCTGAAACTTTTTAAAAATCATGAGATGAGCTTCAAAATCATAAGATTTTTAGGAGGGGAAAATGTCCCCTAAACAGTTTCATGATTTTGAAGCTGATGTTGTCACACAACCTTTTGGCGGGGAGGGGATAGTCACTTTTTCCTGCTCTAACTTGGGAAGGAGAATGGGGAGTCTGGTTTACAGTTGCCTGAGGTGGGCATGGGCCTATAAGTTTCTGAAAAGCACAAGTGTCTAGGCTTTAAGAAATCACAAGATGAGCTTCAAAATTGTGAGCTTTTTAGGGGACAAATGCCCTTCCCTAGCTTAAACAATGAATACAAGACGCTCCAGTCTTATAAGCACAGTCCCCAAGATAACAAATACTTTTCTCCCTTTAAAATCTCATGATTTAAAGCTGAACTCATGATTTTAAAGACTCACAACCCTTTGGAAAAAATAAAAGTAGTCATTTCCTCCTGCTCTAAATTGACAATGCGAATGGGGTGTCCATCTTAGAGAAGGACCTGCGTGCCTTCCCTGGTCATCTGACTGAGGCTCAGAAGTTTCCCAAAATCGCAAGTGACAAGACTTCTCAACATCACAAAATTTGCTGCAAAATAAAGAGATTTTAAGAGGACAAATGTCCTTCCCTAGCTTAAATATTGACTACAGACTGTAAAATCAACACTTTGCTTAACCTTAATACTTTCCCCCCTTAACAATCTCCTGAGTTTGAAGCTGATGTGATTGTGAGGAGCCACAGCCCTTTAAAAATAAAATAAAACTAATAACTTCCTTCTGATCTAATTTGGTAAGGAGAGCGGGGATTCTGAGTTCAGTAACTATCTGTATGCTACACCTGACCTGGACCTAGAAGTCTTCCAAATTGCAATTCTCAGGCCTTTTAAAAATCACAAGATGAGCTTCAAAATATTGAGATTTCTAGAGGGGAAATGTTCTTCTCTAGCTTAAACAATGAATACAAAACATGAAATCTCCTACATACTTCCCCCCCCTTTTATCAATCTCATGATTTTGAAGCGGATCTTGTGATGTTAAAAGGACACACACAGCATAAATTGTCATATTTCATTTGGCATAATGGTTACGCTGGTTGTCATTCTACTGTGCTAACAGGATGAATTTTCTCCACTGCATTGTATTAGTAAAAGAAAACTGGGGAAAAGTTTTCTGTGCCTGTATAATTCTTTAGTGGAGCCCTCAATATCAGAGCTTTCCAAACATGGCTTCAAAGAGACTGCGTGAGCCGTGATTACTATGGTGGCTGGCTACTTCCGGTGTGTCTAAACGCACTCCACGCAGCTTTTCAGGAAGCATTTTCTTCAAGCCGGTAAGTTCAGCTGCTCATTTAAAAGCAGTTTCAGGTATTGTGTAGGAGTTACCAAGGTCATCTGCAGGCTTGTATATTTTTTTTGTCCCCTCAGTTTATTCTCATGTAGGAAGGAGTGTGATTTGATTCCTCATACTTTCTAAAACCTAATCAATGAGTGTCGACAGACATTTGCACAGCTTTGCAACACAACACCCCCACCATGTGCATAGCTTTACAACCCAAAGGGTCTGCAGTTCAGGAGGTGGAGGATTTGTTATTGCTTCCAATACCCCAAGGGCAGCCACATTTTAGTACATGGTGAGTCTTTGAAAATCAGAAATTTTACTGCTACACGGCTCAATGTTCTACTGCGTCAGGAGGAAAAAATTTCTCCATTGCATTGTATTTAACAAAAAACTTGAATATTCTATAATAAAAAAAACCTACAGTTTACAAGAAAAGTTAAGGCTCTTGCAAATTCAAACATGCACTAAAATGCATGGAAATTGCAAGTTAAGGCTCCTGCCTTAACTTCAGCCATGTTAACATTAAAGAAATTGTACAGTCTCTCATATTGTGCTCACTTACAACTTAGGGTATTTTCAGAAGTGACACTACCACACTTACACACACCTTACCACATTTAGCCTGACTCCAGGGTCACAACCACCATCACTTCTGTCTGGTGGCCACCAGATGTTCACCATGCTTTGCCCCGAACTGTGGCAGAAGTTACCATCAGTTGTGAACTCAGAAAATCATGGGGAACAGCAGGTGGTAAGCACTACCACGGTTTGGGGCAAAGTGTGGTAAGGTGCACCGTCATGTCTGTTCTGTTCTGGGTATCTGACTAGCCCGGGCTGGGTGGCGGCCGTTACCCTGGATCGGGTCTAAGTGTGGTAGCGTCACTTCTGAAGATACCCCAAGGCTCCATGCAGCCACACTTTGCCTTCGTCTTTCAGCCCCAATCCTCTTCCTCTGCAGGTTGGGGGCAACCCTGAATCTGGGGCCAGCTGACCCCTCACCCCTTCTGTTTCCTCTTTAAGAAAGAGAGAACTTGGGAGAGAACTTAGAGGAGTCCTGGCTCCTACCCCCTCTCACCCTCTAATCTACTTGGTCCCAACCCTTTAACAGAGAACTCAGGTCTCCTAGCTTCCATCCCCTCCCCCCCCACTCTAATTCAGCAGGCTGCACTCCCTTTACAGGAAACTCAATCGTCCTGGCTCCCAGTCTGTTCTCCTCTCCCCTGCTCTCAACCTTGTAACAACCAACCCAGGAGTCCTCGATCCAGGTCGTCCCTCTAGCCCCCACGCCCCTCACAGAGAACTCAAAAGTCCTGGGAAAAGAATGCCCCCCCATGCCCTTAGCAGGGGGGCTGGTTTGTGCCTGCCTATCCAGAACAGGGATTTGGGCAGGGGAGGGGTGAGGACCCCTCGCCCCTCCCCTGCTCTATAGGCACAGCCCTGTGGCCCAGTGGGGAGGGAGGACTGGAGGGCACCTGGGGGCAGGTAGCCAGGCAGGTATATATACCTGAACCAGCCAGGTGCCTCTTCCTCTCTCCCCATTGCTACTGGGCCACTCGAGGAACGTTTGCCTGCTTGCGTGCATGCTTATTCAACAAGCATTTACCCCTACCTGTTGAGGTGAGTTATTCATCAGGGGGGCCCACGTGCCATCCACAGCTCCGGTCTGCTTGGAACGTTTGTGCATGTGAGTAGGGGGGCCCCTTGGTCTTGCATCCATGGGGGGAGGCACAGCCCGAGTGCCACTGCCAGTTTCAGTGCGGCGGCACTTTACTTCCTATTACTTTTGTGGTGGCTTGATTTGCTTCCTGAGTGGGGGGGGCAGCGCCGGAGTGCTGCCGCTGACTTGAGTGTGGTGGCGCTTTGCTTCTTGGGGGGGCCAAATTAATTACCGCAGCTGCCGGCTTCAGCGTGGCGGCTCGTTGCTTCCTGGGACAGGGGCAGCTCCTGAGCACCGCCACCGACTTGAGCATGGTAGCACTTTGCTTCTTGGGGACCAAGTTCCTTACTGCAGCTGTCGGCTTCGGTGTGGCATGGCCATGCATTGCTTCCTGGGGGAGGGGGGCAGCTCCTGAGTGCCGCCGCCAGCTTCAGCGCAGCAGCGCTTTGCTTCTTGGGGGGCTCCGTTTCTTACTGCAGGCTCCTGAGCGTGGCGGCACTTTGCCTCTTGGGGGGGGCCCAGCTCCTTAGCACCACTGGCGGCTTGAGCGCCATGACACTTGGCTTCCAGGGGGGGCAGCTCCTGAGCACCGCCGCAGGCTTATGAGTGGTGGCGCTGTTCAAATTGGTGAGGGGAACACTTTGCCTCCTCTGTCCCTCAGTTTTCCTTCACTGGTACGGGGGGGGGGCTTTCTAGGCAATTAAAGGGGCCAGATAGGGCCCACATGTACTTCTAAGTTGCAGGGGCGGGGCAATGCCGTTGCATGCTCCAGCGCAGCGGCTCTTGCACAGACTTTTGAATGGCCCAGTTTGGGGTGGGGGGATGTCCTCCCATGTTTGGTGACAGCCCTTATAATAAATACAACAAAGCATGTCAGACCAATTGTCCATCTAGCCTGGCACACTGTCTTCAACAAGGGGCAATTACAGGGGCTTGGGGGCAGCACCCAGTGGGTCACAATGACTGCTGGGGTACCAATAAATAAGTACGACAATACATTATAGGGGCTGTGGACACACATTAGGGTACACATGTGCTGGTGATGCAAATGCTAGTAGGTGCATCATGGATATTTTTCCTGCGGGGGGGTACCCATTGACTGCGTCTGGTTGTGACCGAATTGGCGATGTCTGGTTTTTAATTGAATTTTCCTTTTATTTTCTGAGGTGCAGGTCCAATGGCTCATACATGGTCCAATCGCGGTGGCAGGGGTGGCCAGGCTCGGCAGATCCCAAAGGTCCCATCCTCTAATGCAAGGAGGGGTCGTACCTGGTTGGGGGCCGTGGCCACCCCTACTCCAGTGGAGGATCAGGAGCACCTTGACAGCGCTCTTAGGTTCTCCATGCATGATGTGACTAGGATCATAACCACCACATTGGGGACAGTGCACACAGGGCAGTTAATCAAGGTGGTGTTAGTTCCTCCACTGCCTAAACACTGCCAGGTGCGGGGACGAGGGGTGTGTGTGTCAGGCTCCAGGCAAGCGGAGACCGAGACTGAATCACCGGGGGATGATGGCGGATCCAGTGCGGAGGGGTCACAGTCAGCCATATCGGACACGCCTGGATTGAATGGCATACAGCTGATGCCCACTGAACAAGGTGAGGGGTCCATGGGTTACACAGTTACTAGTACTGTTGGGCCCGTGGACCCGTGGGTTGGGGTCCAGATCCCTGGTACTAGCACGGCCACTAGCCCCAGTTTGGGGGTGGATAGCCAGGCTCCTCAGTGGTACTGAGAAAAATCTGCGATGTTGGCTTTGGATGCTTCTACCACAATCCCTGTCTGGGATACAACTGGGGCTGGCTTGGAGACACAGCCTGGCTATGAGCAGCTGGGTTTTACCTCAGGCTTGCATGCCTATGCTATCCCCATTTCCTTGCCGGGGGATCACCTGGCCCAAGCTACCAAGGAAAGGATTTGGAAAGGGGAGTTTATAGACATATTTATGTTACTCCATGGGGAGGAGCCGGGTGATGAAAACTGAGAAACTGATAAAGGGAACAAGGGTAGGCGTAAGAGGCCCCTTGTCCCGAAAACTTGGGAGAAACGGGCCTCCTGTTTTTATATTTACATGGGTGTGGTGGCTTATAGGTTTCCAAACAGGGCCTGGCAGTTAATCCAATACGCTGCGATTATACAGAAGGCATATGCTGATTTGAGGGGGATGACATGACTGGAATACAATGAGATGTTTCAGCGCAAGGCTTCATCCAACCCCCATACACGCTGGGATATCATTGATTATAATATGCATTCGCAGATCATGGCCTTGCACCACCCTATCGCTGGCATCTGGACTGGGAGTGGGGTAATTCTCCTGGGGCCTTCAAAGCAGGCGTCAGGAAAGCCAGTTTGCTGGGCTTTAATGGGAAAGGTTGTTTTCATGCCTGATGTGAATACCCCCATGATTGTTCGATCTGTGGGGGTGGCCACCCGGCCTCATCCTGCTTCAAAGGACGTTACGAGACCGGCAAGCGGAAATTCAGAAATGGGTCCAAAACCAGATCGGCAAGGGGGTAGTGGGGGTCAGCATGCAAGTGGCAGTCAAGGTTTTGTCTCCCACGCCAATTAAGCTAGAGGTGTTAGGGCCCCTCTTACAGCGATACCCAAACAGGGTTGACGCTGATTACCTATGGTTAGGGTTTTCTGAGGGATTTAGGATTACTTATGAGGGTCCCAGGGTCTGCCAAACTGTTCGCAACTTGAAATCGGTTCAAGGAATGGAGGGAGTAGTCTGGGAAAAAAATTAATAGGGAGATAGAGGCTGGACGGGTGGTGGTACTATTTGATTCGCCACCTTTGGGTGCCTTGAGGTGCTCCCCACTGGGATTGGTGCCCAAGAAGGCACCGGGTGAGTATCGATTGATACACCACCTAGCATACCCCAGGGGTAGTTCGGTCAATGATGGGATTGATCCTGGGCTGTGTTCGGTGCAGTATACATCGTTCGATGCTGCGGTGTGTATCATTCGGGCAGGGGGACATGGGGCACTCATGAGGAAGTGCAACATAAAATCAACCTTACGCCTATTGCCAGTCTCCCCACACGACTTTTACCTTTTGGGTTTTACCTTTGGGGGCCAATTTTTCTACGATAAGGCCATGCCCATGGGCTGCTCCATTTCCTGTGCTGTGTTCGAATGATTCAGCACTATGCTCGAGTGGGCAGTGAAGGACAGGGCAGTTTTACCCTTTATATCTCATTATCTGACGATTACCTCTTCTCGGGACAGGCGGGCTCTCAGGAGTGTGTCAGGCTAAGGTCTACATTTGCAACGGTGGCAGCTGAGCTGGGCGTCCTGTTGGCTGATGAAAAGACCCAGGGCCCAGCAACCCGGCTTTCCTTCTTGGGCATCTTGATTGGCACAGTCGCTGGCATGTCAAGCCTTCCTCCTGATAAACTGTCCTCCCTGCAGATACTGTTAAAGACACTGTGGGTGCCCGCAAGGTGTCACTCAGGGCTATGCAGGCCTTGCTCGGCCACTTAAACTTTTCTTGCAGAGTCATAGCCCCGGGTAGGGCATTTTTTTGCCAGGCTGGGCCGGGCCACATCCGGGATTGTTGCCCCCCACCACCGTATATGGATATCCAAGGGACTTAGGGAGGACCTTCTGGTCTGGCTAACTCTTCTTGACAGCTACAACGGGGTTTCATTGTGGAGGGAGGTGCAGCTGCTCAAGACTGACCTTCAGGTAGTATCTGATGTGGCAGGGGGCACTGGCTTCGGGGTTTTCTTCCAAGGCAGCTGGTGCGCCCAGCAGTGGCCAGAAGCCTGGGCTGCTAGTGGGCTGCTTGGAGATATAACATTTCTGGAACTCTTCCCTAGGCGTCCACCCCCCTGGAATACAATATTAGATACTGCCGAACATCTTAGGTTATTGTTAAATTTCCCGATTCAGCGGCATTTACCGGTAGTAAGTCAGGACATTAAGTCTGTAACACAGTTGATGTTATCTAGGGATAGGCAGGTGATAAATGTGGAATTTTTTGCCCCTGAAATGATATCGGCGATACTGGCAGCAAGATCTTCTTTAGAGGGCAGATCTGTTTTTGTTTCTAATGCTTTTAAATCGAGTAAGGGGGACATTCTGGTTTATCAAAATCAGACTACATCGGGCGAATGTTTTGGGCAGGATGGGGTTCAGGTAAGGGAGATGAGGGTGCTAGATAGGAAGAAGGTTTCGGAACCTATTTGTCCCCCTCCTCTTACTGATGCAGATAGTAACATCATGGGGCTTGCCCCACTGCTAACAGTGAGGGAGGGTCCTTGTGAGGATTGGGGGGCAATGGTATTGGGTGGGAGAATAACCTTCAGGGTCTAGGGGAGACATCGAGGGCTGCTGGCTTACCTGTTGTTAACGTAAGTTGTGTGCCTGCAAATTCTGAAGTATCAGTAATGACCCCCTTGATATTAGAACAATGTGTGACCAGTACAGTACCCTCGGTTAGGTTAAGGAACCAAAGTGTGATGAGCCCTTTTAGGGGGGGTTCCCCCCCATGACAATTACAGTCCACGGTTGTGACGATGGCATCTTGGAACATCTCAGGCTGGAAGGTCCGATGTCAGGACCCCGATTTTCTATCAACGCTGGCTCTTTGGGACCTTTGTTTGGTTCAAGAAACTTGGGCCACTGAGGAGTTAGAATTGCATGATTTTAAGATTTTTTCAGTGGGTGCCACTCCCTCTAGAGCTTTGGGGCGCCCGAGTGGTGGTTTGGCACTGATTTGTTCAACCTCTTTTTCTATTGAGGTAGAAATAATAAATAGTTATCAGTCATATTTTGTTTTATTTTACTGTAAATTACCTTCAAATGTTGAAGTCTTAATAGGAAATGTATACATTCCACCACATTCCTCTGATTATTATGCCCCGGACATCTGGGAAGAGATCTTGTATAGGGTAGAAAGCACTGTACAGTTATTTCCATCTCTCCTTGTCATTTTGGGCGGGGATTTTCATGCCCAGGTTGGTGAATGGCAGGGCCTGGAGAGTACGGGTGGCCCGTGGAATCCCTCAGGGCTGGGCCAACGTAATTCTCAGGACAAGTTAACTAATGGTAACTTAAGTTACATGAAAACCTTGGTGGATGAGATAGGGTTGGTCATTCTCAAGGGGAGGACAGAGGGAGATAGGGATGGGTGTTACACGTACCATTCAGCCTGTGGCTCAAGCACCATTGACTATTTTCTGACTTCCCCCCAGCTTTGCCCAAAGATGATTAATCTATCAGTTCTACCAAATTGCGCAACATCTCATTTCCCGCTTCAACTGACCTGGTGTATCTCCCAGAGTTGTGCAACCACTTCCCAGACTGAAAGGAGAGTTATGCGTAGTGATGGCCAGGGGCTATATAGGAGGACTCGTTGGTCTCCTGATCTTGAGCGACATCTCCAGGCCTTCATATTGGAACCTATGACGGTTCAGATCACCAGTGTGATAAAAACCGGCCCTGTGGACCCCCAGGAGGTCCTTGATCAGGTGGTGGCTAGTCTTGGCCTGTTTTGGGGGCTGCGGAATCCAGTGCACCTACCCCCTCTTGGGGGATTTGGGGGTTGGTTTGATGCTGAGTGCAAGGAGTTGCGTTCATGCCTCAGGAAATTGGGTCGTAGATTGAAAGACTTCCCTTCAAAATTGAATAAATTGGCATTCCTGAGCAAAAGAACTCGTTACCGCCAATTGATTGCCTCTAAGCGTGTGAAGTTTCAGAGGCACCAATGGGCGTGTTTGGAGGAAGCAGCAAGAAAGGGGGATGCTGTTCAGTTTTGGGGTTGTATTCGCCAAATGAGACTGGGGAAGGATGTAATGCCCACGACGATTTTGTTGCCTGAGGTGTGGGAGGATTTTTATGGTGCTATTTATTCATCTGCATCTTTGACTAAATTTAGTCCCCCATTGGATACGGCAGACTCCTTTCCTCATTGGCCTCCGGTTCAAGAAGAAGAAATTAGGGAACTTATTGCTAGTTGCAAGGGGGGAAAGGCTCCAGGCCCTGATCTAATAACAGCTGAAATACTGAAGGAAGCTCTGGATTGGTGGGCTGGGCTCTTGGCTCCGATATTTACATCAATAAATGCGACAGGGAGAATTCCGAGGTCTTGGATTAACAGTATTGTGGCCCCTATATTTAAGAAAGGTGATCCAGGGGACCCAGGGAACTACAGGCCCATTAGCCTTTTGAGCATTATTGGGAAGCTCTACACCAGACTACTGCTAAATAGACTTCAGAACTGGATGGATGAACACCAAATCATCCTCCCGGAACAGGCAGGGTTCCAACGCTCCCGTTCAACGACGGACCACGTGTTGATTCTTGCCCATTTGGCTAGGAAAACATTGGAGCAGGGACTGAAGGTATATCTTTGCTTTGTTGACCTGAGGATGGCATTTGACTCCATCTGCAGAGGTCGATTGTGGGCTAAGTTCCAGGCTCTGCAGATGGAGCCGAGGTTGCTTTTCCTGATAGCCAGCCTGCATAGGGGGAACACCCTGCAGGTTAGGGTGAATAAGTGGCGTGATTTGACGCGGAAGGTCAAAGTGGACAGAAGGGCGAGACAAGGTTGTTTGCTGGCTCCCGTTCTGTTAAACCTATATATAAATGACCTGCCCCAGTTTCTGGCCGAGGTTGAATCACATCCCCCATTAATTGGGGGAAGGAAGGTAGTTGCTCTGCTCTATGCGGATGACACGGCCTTGGTCTCCCATACCTCAGTCAGGCTACGTCATGCTATGCAGCGACTGAGTGATTACTGTTCTAAGGAAAATCTAACAGTTAACTATGGGAAGACCAAGGTCTTGGTCATAGGGCGTAGGAAGCATAGGACTACTCATCTGTGGTGGATGGGAGTCCATCAGATTGAACAGGTGGATAGGTTCCAGTATTTGGGTGTCCTTTTTGCCAACTCCCTCAGTTGGAAAGATAATTGGAGTAGGTGTAAGGATTAGGGCGGGGCAGATGGTGGGGGTAATCTGGGGCTTCTACTTTTGGAAAGGTGGTCAGCTGATTCTTCCTGCGCTCAAATTGTTTCGTGCTAAGGTGCTAAGTCAACTGCTGTATGCCTTCCCTGTTTGGGGGCTGAAGTATTTGGACCAGCTGGAGCCCATTCAGAACGGGTTCCTTAGGGCAGTCTTGGGGGTTCCACGGGGTACACAGCAGGTTTTTCTCTGGTTGGAAATGTGGTCCTTCCCGTTAAGAGTGGCTGCAATTCTGACCCTTGTCCGTTACTGGTTAAAAGTTGAACTATAATACCCTGGGGTGATTGCTCTCTGGTGGGGAGGGCTAGGGATGAGGGCTTGTTGTGCTCTTGGAGGAGGGAGATGGAAGGGCTTGTGGGAAAATTAGGGTTATCCCGGGGTATTTTATTACTCCAGGGGGTGAAGATTGCAATGTTCGCGGTTAAACAGCGACTCTTGGACCAGCAGTTGCAAATTGATAATGAAAACATTCTTGGTCAGTGGGTAAACCCTTTATATGTTCCCTCAGCTAGGATTTTAAGTAAAGCAAGCTATTTGGTGGCTTGGGCAGATTTTTCCTTGAGGCGCCCCTTCTCTTGTCTCCATTGTGGAGTTTTTCCCTCGGAAGTGTTGAAGGGCCGATATAACGGTGTCCCTGCTCAGGAACGATTCTGTCAATCATGTTCATTACAGGCTGTGGACACTGAATTTCACATTTTGTTTGAATTTCCTGAGTATGTGTTACCTAGGGCCAAATTATTTGAGGCACTTGGGTGAGCGGGGATAGGTTCCCCCTCTACTACCTCCCTTGCTCCTTGGTTGAATGACAAGTCCTCGGATCTAACAAGGTCGGTGGCACTTTTTGGGAGGACTGTTATGAACGATAGACGGCGCAAGGAGGGGGTGGCCGCTAGGGCTAGGGTGTGAGAAGGATGATACCTCTAGGAGTTGTGGTCACTTTTACTCTGGATGCTCTCTATGGGTTGGGGAGGCTTGTTGACAGGCTAGATTTCATGCTTTAGTTACTCCATGGGAGTTGTATAATAATTAGTTTTAGGTTCCATGTGAGGTAAATGTACTGATTACCTAAACTCCTATTACCCCTTCTTCTCCTTGTAAGATGGTAGCGGGTTTGTAAAATGGGATAAGAATCTTTTATGACTGACTATGGTTGCTCTATTGTTGCTGGGCTGCGCTATTGCGATATTGTGTATATAAGGAGTCGTTTATATTTTATTTTTTGGATATATTATGTCCGTTTTTTACCTTTGTAATAACTTCGGTTGACACAATAAAGTTTATTGATTGATTGATTGGAACTCTTCCCTCTCCTCGTGGCTTTGGAGCTCTGGGGTCAGCGATTCTGGAATTCTCATGTTATGCTTCTGGTCGGATAACCAGGCGGTGGTGCAGGTAGTCAGTCGACAGTTCAGCAAGTCTGACATGGTTGTGGTATTGATTCACTAGTTTGTGCTTAGGTGCCTTTCCTTAAATATGTATTTCTTGGCTAAGCATGTGCTGGGTGTGCAGAATTAAATTGCTGATGCCCTCTCTCATTTTCAGATACAGCATTTCCATTCCCTGGCACCGGGCGCCAACATCAGCCCAGAGGTGATGCCGGAGGCCTTGTGGATGCTTGGGAGAGGAAGTTAGACTACGGCATTAGATCTGCCATCTCAGGCTCAACATGGCGTGTGTACGTGAACTCATTTAGGGATTTCCGCAATTTTTTGGCCAATCACAGGATCCGGGGACCGGGAGCTATGGCCCATTCCTCCTTGTCATGTGGAATGCTTTGCAGCACACCTAAGTGTCCTCGGCTTAGCTCCACACACTATAAAATGTCGCTTGGCAGCCATAGCCTTTTTCAGCAAGGCTCATGGGGGAGGGGGGGCACAATCCTTGCACAACTTACAGGCTCTGGAAGGCTGTTGAGGGATGGGCCAGAGCAGGAGGGCCTAGGAAGGACACTCACAGGTCTATACCTGTCAGTGGGCTGACTCGTCTGGTCGTGGCACTGCCCAAGATCTGTTCCTCTGCCTATGAGACATTATTCTTGGCTGCTTTTTCTACAGCGTTCTTTGCAGCCCTGCAAATCAGTGAGCTAGTCCCCTCCTCCCAGTGGGATCAGTTGGGTACTGCCCTGGAGTTATGGGATCTTGTACTGGGACCTGACTCCATCGTTGATCCAAAGGCGATCGAATGGGAAAAGGGCAGCTAATAACATTACACCGATCACCAGCTGGTGTGGTGTGTCCGATCTCGGCAACTGCAGCATATTCGGAGGTCTGCCCACATGCCCGGGGTTCCTTTTTCATGCATTTGGCCAGGACATTTTTAACCAAATTTCATTTTACAGCAGTTTTTAGAAAAGCCATTGTTATGCTTGGTCTTCCACCTTCCGATTATGCATGGGCAGATTCACCGGGGGAGCTAAGGGGACATCAGCCCCCCCCCCCATTGGTCAGCCATGGGCTGACATCACGCTTCACCCGCCTCTCAAAACCATACTTACTTCCGGGTCTCTGCCATGTGGAGGGCTTTTGTGCTCGCTGCATGGGGGGGCTGAAGGGGCAAGCAGGGTAGCAAGTACCGGCCAGGGTCCCACCGAGCCTCCTCCTCTCTGGCCTGCATGAGCGGCAAGCCCCCTGCAGCCTCTGTTTGCCCCCCCCAAGCGGTGTTGCGTGGAGCTGCTGGTGCCGCCGCTTCCCTGTAAGAAGTAGGCACCCTGGGTGTGCACTGCAGCACCGCTTGTGTGTGTGTGGGGGGGAACAGAGGCTGCAGGGGGGATTGCCGCCCATGCAGGCCAGAGAGGAGGAGGCACAGTGGGGCCCGGGCTGGTACTTGCAGCCCCAAGGCTGCCTGACTGGAGTACTGCCATCCTGGCCCTGAGGCAGCAGCAGGGCTTGGGAGCAGAGCCGAGCAACAGCCCAGTTCAGCAGGTAAGGCTGACCAGCTGGGGCCCCGCACTTAAACGGCTGGGCAGCAGGCTGCAGCCAACTTCTCCCCATAATCTATTTCTTTCTTTATTTAAAATTTATATCCCGCCCCTCCTGCCCCCAGTGCGGCCTGGGGCGGTGAACAACGCTCAATAAAAACAATATAAAATTTAAAAAAACAATTTAAAAATACAGTATGTGGCGAAACCCGCCACTCCACCCCACCCGTACCCCTTTCCAAAAGCCTGACGGAACAGCCAGGTCTTACATACACGCCGAAACAACAGGAGAGTGGGAGCCAACCGAGCCTCCTCCGGGAGTGAATTCCACAGCACAGGGGCAGCCACTGAAAAAGATCTAACATCGGTGGCCACCTGCCTTGCCCGGGGAACCTCCAAAAAGGCTCCCACAGACGAGCTCAGTGGTCGCAGGGGCACATAGGGCGTGAGGCGGTCCCACAGATAAGCAGGGCCCAGGCTGGGAAGGGCTTTAAAGGTTAAACCAGCACCTTGAACCTGGCCCGGTACTTTATAGGCAGCCAGTGCAGAGCCTGGAGCACTGGTGTCATGCACTCCCTGTGACCCGCCCCCGTAAGGAGACGGGCTGCAGCATTCTGCACCAGCTGCAGCCTCCGGACCAGCTTCTCGGGCAGCCCCACGTAGATCGCGTTACAGTAATCCAGCCTCGAGGTGATGAAGGCATGGATGACAGTGGCGAGGTCGGAGTCTGAGAGACACGGCCGAAGCCGCCAGACAAGATGTAAGTGCCGAAATGCACTCCCCGCCACGGCCACAACCTGAGAT
>QEPC01015474.1:7254864-7297499 GCA_003113815.1 Sphenodon punctatus | reverse complement strand
CTGCTTCCGGTAGGGGCAGGAGTAAAACAGCGCACTTGGAAGCACGGTTGCATTCACATCAGAAAAGATTTCACACCAGTTAAAACCAGTACGATGTTGCTTTCACACTGCTGTTAAGTGCGGATTTATTGAAAACGGACAGCAAAAAGGTAGGTTTGAGTAGCTTTGAAATTCGGATTTCTTTAGTGCGATATTGACCGCATTTAATTGAATTTATGTGTTCAGACATGCATGAAACATTCGTTTTTTAAAAAAATTCGCAAAAATCAGAACGTCTGAATCCCCCCTTTTTCGGCCAATAGTAGCCACTCAGTAGTTGCTCACATGGCAGCGTACAGTCAATCCTAGCTCGTCAGCTGCCCAGCTGTGTAAACTTTTCAAAACATTTAACACTTTGTAATGGACACCTGTAATTCAGCCATGGATCCCAAGAATTTCAGGGTGCTCATTAGTACGCTCCAGGTCTTCAATACCACTGCTGAAAAGAACCTGCGAGCAGTCCAGCAGATCCAAATCTTCTGCTGTTGCTGGTTCGATGACATTACAATGCACAGATGGGCTCTCGCTTGATCTTTGGCCAGGGCAGCAGGGTGCACCACATAACAGAAGTGGCTCTTGATTCAGCTCTGTGCACTTGCCTTCCTCCAGCGACAACACTAGGGAGGATCAAAGCCTAATAAGTGGGCAGGTGAACACCCACCTGGTCTGGGCTAATACCTCGTTTGTTAACACCCAATGAAATAATCTCACCCACCTCAGCGTGTATTTAGCACTTGCAAAATCCTACAGAAATGTATGAGACTCAAACCAACCATGCTAAACTGCTCATCACATCAGGACTTGTCTTGCAGTCAGGTTAAATGTTGAAGTGCATCTCATATTTCATATGTAGAGAATATTGATACAGTGAATTACAGAGCAGCTTAATCACTTTCTGTGATCTCTGTTTCAGCCTCTTGCAGGCTCTGAAAATGCCTGCTTTATCTCTGTTTCAATCTCCATTGCTTGGATTTTCAAAGTTCTAAATGACAATCAAACCAATACCTGTATTAATTATGGGGCAAAAGAAGCCAAGGCAGATTGGAAGTGGCCACCATAACCTTCCTATGAACTCTGAGAAGTTTATTTTTTCCCAGCTCTCTTGCTTCTGCTGTTTTTCCAGTTCCACAGTTATAATTGCATGTGACAGGAGAGAAATTAATGACAAAACAGTGTTTAGATTAATGTGTTCCCCCACACTATATTTTAACTTTCTTTCACTAAACCTTTTTAAATGGTCTCTTTCAATGTGTAGCCTATTTCCACACACACCCCTCTAATGGATTTTTTTCTGTCAGTGTCACATTAAAATGCATAATGTAATCATAATTCTCTTCACACATTCCTCAGAAATGCTTGCCTGGCTAAGACTCTGACCAATCACATTCTGGTGGCAATGGTATTTAAATTTAATTTCAAAGGCTTAAATCCAAGGATTTAAGTAAGAAGTCTGAAAATCCTGCCACACACATTCCCACTCCCCCACCCGTTCATTTCTTATTTCATTCTTGATCTCTCATTTATGCTTTTGAACATATTTCACATTTTTCTTCCCCAATAGATGGGCAAGCATGAACAATTTCTTCAGATTGCTGTCACTCACTACGTAAATGATAATGACTTTATAAACACTGGACAACTTAGCATAAACTAGTACTATACGAAAGATGTAAATATACAACAGAAAGCCACTAATACAACATATTTCTGCTAATCTGAATAACTGCCTGAGTCTAAAGGACTTTGTAAAGAATGGACCAGTGTAGGAAATTAATCCCTGCCTCAGTCCCACATGATGGATCATCTTTGATTTTGCTAGTAGTATGTATGGTAATAGTCTTTAAATCAAGGACTGTTAGGGCCACTGCTAAGGCCTGTTATAGCAAAGGGGTGCTGTTGCTTATATATATATATATATATAATCCCTGTACTACCTTTAAAGTTATTTGAAGTTCAAGTACCCATTTTATCAAGTGGAAAGAATGCAAACCTGAACTTATTCCACACATGCTCAGTAGGGTCTGTTGGCCAGCAGACATGCTTGCTATCAGTGAAATCACACCACAGCTGTTCTAAGTGGCATGATTTAAACCGGGGCAAACAGAAGCTCAGTGCCAGTGATCAAGGCTGACTTGCTCAGTGTGTTGATTGACTGGCCCTCGCTCTGTGGTTTCTTGCTGTCATCTTGTGGAAGCTCTAGATGTTAACAGTATTGTTGTGTTGCACTGTTTGTATTTGCTATGTACTTAGACCCTTCTCCTTTTGTAGCTCTGTTGCTGTAAGACAGCTTCTCTACACACTAAGCAGCTATACACTTTTCCCAGTGATGAGGATTGGCCCTGCCTATTAAGGCTTGCCATTTTCCAACCCGAAGGAAAACCCTTACCTATAGCTGGTTCTAAGGTTACTTGTTAATGCTGTGGACTCCTCATTCCCTGTCGCCTGACAACAGGGGCGCGGGAATCAGGGAGGTTGGGCGGGGGGTTAGTTTGGCTGGCGGGGGGGCAGGAGGGTTAGTTTGAGGCAGGTGCTTTGGCTGGTGGGGAGCAGAGAGATGGGGTGGGTGAGCAGCCCTTTGGCAAAAGCTCTCTAAACCCTGCACAGGGGGGCAGAGATAGCTAGGAATGAATTTTGGCTCCCTGTGCCTCCCCACAAGGTGGAGTTTTAAATTGCAAGCGGCCCAGAACAGCTTAGGGGGGCTTTTGCCAAGGGGCTGTCCTGGCAGTGAGAGAAACCTGGGATCTCCTAGGAAGCCCCCTTGGAAAGCGCTCCGCCCAGCCCCCATTGTAAAACACTGAGCTGGGACAAGAGATCCACTGTCCTTCCAGCTCAGCGCTTTCCAATGAAGGCCGTCCTGGGCGCTTCCCAAGTGCGTTCCCTGGCAGGGGCAATGGAAAACCCCTGGGATCCCCCAATGACACACACACCCCACAGGAAAACCCCTTGAAAAGTGCCCACCCCGGTCCTGGTTCCAAAGTGCTGAGCAGGCGTGATACTGAAGTAGATCTCTCACCCTGGTTTAGCGCCTTGCAAGCTGGGTCCCTCAGCCCAGCAGCAGTGGGGTGCATGCTGAGGGGGTGTCCTGGCAGGATGGCTGTCCCCCAGTTCCTCTGCCAGGGTACCCCCTCAGCAAGCTCCCAACCAAACCCCGCTGCACCCCGCTGCTGCTGGGTGGCGAGAGGGAACAGGGATGGAGCTTCCTCCCTTCCCTCTAATGGCTATGCCCCCATGCACGGCTTTGCACTGCAGCAAAGGAGCTCGGGCACTTCAGGAGGTGCTCCCCTGGCAGCAGGAGTGCTAGGGCAACACCTTGGGAAGCTGGCTTTGCAGAGGGCTACTTAGCTTTAGCCAGAGTGGCCCTTGCAAAGCTGCCCACAAGTGGCTGCCTGCTCTATTTCAGCCTGAAAGAACAGGCAGTCGGCTCCCTGGGTCCCAGCTCTCCAGTCCAGGGCAACCCACTGGAAAGCTGAGTCAGTGCACTTCTCACTTCCCAAAGGGCTCAAAATCTGGCAAAAACTCAAACCTGGTGTTGAGATTCCAGCAAGATCTTGTTCTCCAGAAAATGTGTCTCATTTCCCCCCGCCTCCATTCTCAGTTCAGTCCTACCCAGTCTGGCTGCAGTGGGTTCAAAGTCATTTACCTGGAGGCAGCGTTAGCCTGGGAGGAGTCAAGAGCACAGCAGGAGGGGCCCAAGGGCAGGTGGACACAGCCAGAGGCCCTCAGCAGGACAGCAGAGCTCCCAGTATCCCTAGGGGAAGATTCCTGGTCCTCAGCCTGCTGGCCTTGGGGACCCCCCTGCTGCTCCAAAGGGAGCACCTAGCAGGCATCTCCAGGAGATCACCCCCCCACCTACACCCACACTGAGGCATACAAACATACACATTGTATATATTCTCATGTTTAATTTTGAATAATGGTCATGATGATTGTCATTGTACTACACCAGCAGAAAAAAAAGTCTGCATCACTTTGTATTCATTAAAAAACTTGGAAATTCCATAATAAAAAAAATCTCCAATATAAAAAAAACTGCAATAATAATTAAGGCTAAATTTCAATCATGCTATACAAAGCATGGCTCCTGCCTTAACTTGCGAGTCATGTAAACAGTAAAGATGTTGTACAGTCTCACATATTGTGCTTGATTCTAACTTAGGCTCCATGCACCTACACTTTGCATTGGGTGCAATCCTCTTCCCCTCCAGGTTGGGGGCAGCACTGAAGCTGGGGAATGGAGGGGGTGAGAGGGCAGCAGCAGAGCTGGGGGAAGCCTAGGGCTGGGAGAGCAGGGGGACTGAAGGGCAGCTGGAGAGCTGGGAGGCAGTTAGACTGTTGCACCAGCATGAGCACCCTTCAGCATCCTAGTTCCCCAGTCACCCTGCTCATGTGACAATCATGCCAAGTGCGAGAGTTGTGGACCTCATGCAATGTCTGGACAGGATTTTAGCGAGTGCTGGGGAAGAGCAGGGAACATGATGGGCTATTAGCCAGACAGGATCAGGGAACATGACAGGAGCTGGAGGAAAACAACAGGGAATGGATCCCCCATTGTGACCTGTTGGGTGCTTCTCCCAAGCCACCGTGATTGTCCACTGTCGGAGACAGGATGCTGGGCTAGATGGACCATTGGTCTTGACCCAGTATGGCTCTTCTTATGTTCTTATGAGCCAGTTGTCGTGGTCCATGTTGGCACCAATGACATAGGAAGGTCTAGGAAGGATGTTCTGGAGGCTAAATTTATGCCTCTAGGAAGGAGGCTGAAATCCTGAATCTCCAGGATAGCATTCTCTGAAAGGCTTCCTGTTGCACATTCAGGGCCCCAGAGGCAGGCTGAGCGCCAGAGTTTCAATGTGTGAATGAGACGATGGTTCAGGGAGGAGGGATTTAGATTTGTTAGGACATGGGGAATGGAATCGGAAAGGTGGTAGAGGTGTTTTAAAACTAAGATTTTGGGGAAAGTAGACAGTTGCTGTGGAGCACTTGGTTTAGATGGAGGCATCCCAAACCGATGCCATCATTAGTAGTGATACAGTACCTTCAAGCAAAGAGGATAGGAAAGAATTAGAGAGAAAACAGGCAGGCAGTAAGGAACAGACTAACTTAAATACTTCCAAATTAAACAAAATATGCAACAACAACCCCCCAAATAAGAATAAAATGAATGATTAAGTGTCTATTTACAAACGCTATAAGTCTAAAACATAAGACGGGAGAATTAGTGTGTTTGGCACTAAATGAAGATATAGACATATTGGGAATCTCTGAGACCTGGTGGAGTGAGGATAACCAATGGGACACTGTAATACCGAGGTACAAAATATATAGAAATTACAGAGTAAATCAAGGCGTTGGTGGACAAGCAATATATATTAAAGACAGCACTGACTCAAGGAGGCTCAAAATTTTATAGGAAGTGAAATGTACTCTGGAATCTCTTTGGATAGAAATTCCATGTGCAATGGGGAAGTGTGTAATAATTGGACTATACTATTGACCCCCTGATCAGGACGGTGAAACTGAACATGAAATGTTAATGGAGATAGACAGGTTGATCTGGAAAAGGGCGTTAAGAGTGAGATGATCAAATTTGCAGACGATTCCTATTAACCAAGTAGCTTACGGGATGAACTTCTTACTGTCGGGAGCTGGGAGTGAACAGGGACTGGATTGCCCATTGTGACTGCTGGTTATTCTCCCATGCGATCGAAATTGGCCACTGTCAGAGGACAGGATACTGGGCTTGATGGACCATTGGTCTGACTTAGGGCGGATTCCGACATGCATTTAAATCGCACAGAATCCTCGGCGGCATAGTGCGATTTAAAAAACCCCGCACTTCCGGGCTGGTGTGAATGCGCTGAGCGTGCACATTTCCACCTAGCCCGAATGTTTGGAGCGCGGTTTGAAAAGCTGCTCGGAGCAACTTTTCAATCCGCACTCCAAACATTCGGGCTAAGTGGAAATGTGCGCGCTCAGCGCATTCACACCAGCCCGGAAGTGCGGGGTTTTTTAAATCGCACTGTGCCGCCGAGGATTCTGTGCGATTTAAATGCACGTCGGAATCCGCCCCTAGTATGGCACCTCTTATGTTCTTAGGCTACTAAAGTTGGAGGGTCAGTAATAATGGATTATTTCAATTACCCTAATATTGACTGTGTGAATGTCTGCTTATGGTGTGATGCAGGGTGAAATTTCTATATGCCGTAAATGACTGCTTTTTTGAGCAGCTGGTTCTGGAACCTACGAGAGGAGGTACTACTTTGGATGTAGTTAAGTGGAGTGCAGGACCTGGTGCAAAGGGGAATGGCGGTAGAGTAGCTTGGTAATAGTGATCATAATATAATCAAATTTGACATAACTACAGGAGACGGCGATTGAAGAAAAAAAACAACCTGCCGCAGTAACATTTAACTTTAAAAAGGGGAAATATGCAAAAATGAGGAAACTAGTTAGAGGGAAACTAAAGGGAGCAGTTGCAAGGGTTAAATGGGTGCAAGAGGCGTGGAGATTATTTAAAAATACCATCTTGGAAGCGCAGATTAAACGTATTCCATAAATAAACAAAGGTAGCAAGAGGACCAAATGTCTGCCTGTGTGGCTAAATGGGGAGGTGAAGGAGGCTATTAGAGCCAAAAAGGCATCCTTTAAAAAATGAAAAGCTAGTCCTAATGAAGAGAACAGGAAAGAGCGTAAGAATTGCCAAATTAGATATAAAACACTAAGACAGGCCAAGAGGGAATTTGAGGAGAGACTTGCTAAAGATGCAAATAATAATAATAATAATAATAATAAAAATAAACTTTTCCAAGTACCGCTGAAGCAAGAAGCCTGCTAGAGAGTCTGTTGGGTCACTAGATGACCAGGGGTTTAAAAGGGCACATAGTAGCAGCAGTTTCAGCAAAACGTAGTGAGAGCTGACCAAACATGACTTGCAGTTCTCCAAGGAGATGGAGGAAAAACATTCAATCTACAATCACACAATCCACAGTACTTGGTGACTCAGTTGTAACACAATGTTCTAGATGCCTCAAGAGTGGATTTGTCATGTTTGTTCATCATACCATCAATATGACACAAAACATGTAGCATAGGAGTCAGTGGATGGATACCTCAGCGTTTGTGCCATGCCCTCTTTTCTCTCGAGTGCAACGTATAAAGTTCTCCCCATTGGGTCTCTCTCCAGCTTCATTGAGGGTCTTTTCCATCAACATGGTGGTTTTTTTTAATCTTCACACCTTCTGAAGCAAAAGTAGACACTTTCTGTTGCATGATGGGCTTTTCAAATGTACTAGGATCTATTGCACACTCAGTGATAAATGCTTTCTGATAACTCTCACCAATTTCTTTGGCATTCAGGAGGAAATCCCTGGTTGCAGTTGATGCAGCTTTTCCAGAGCTGATATTCAAGAAGTAATCCGTATTCACACTGCCATCAAAGGGAATGAGGTATTCTTTGATGCTTTCAGTCACTGCCCTCACATGCTTTTGTGTTCTTTCTGATTAAGTGAGGTTGAAGCTCTCTGGAGAAAGCTTTCTCAAGAAAGCCCAAGTTGGTCAAACAGATATGACAGTAGGCTGGTGATGATGTAATCACTTTGAGCCCACCTTTGTCTTGCTGAAATAGTTAGTGAATGCTGTAATCCCTCTCAGCCAGCTTTATTAACTGTTGTTGTTGAATTTTCAAAAGCTTTACAACACATCAAACGAACAACCTATTTCTCCCCCCCCCCCAGTACCTCACAAAATTCCCACAAAAAAGGGCGGGGGAGGGGGGTGCAGGGAAGAGGGAATATGGGAAAGAAGGGAAAGACTTGCTGCACCGAGGAGCCTACTCTTATAAATAAACCTCACTGAAACTTAACCTGTGCCTCATACCTCCTTAATGTGGAAAAGGATGCCTGATTAAGTCACACTCACACCCACCGACCATGGCATTCCCACGGATGCCCACCCATCCTCCCCGCATCCGCCATTGCGTTCAAATGGACACCTCCCCTACCCGCACACATTGGTGAGGGGTGTGTGTCTGTTTGAAAAGGGCCACAATCCAACAGGGGTCAGGGAATATGTGACAGGGTTGCAAAGTGGATGAACGTCACTCTGGAAGGGGGGCAGATGTACAATACTTCTCTCCTGTGACAATTTGGCTATTGTCAATTTATTACATAAGACAATAGTAATAAAAGCTAGAAAAAGTCATGTTCTTTTGTTATTAAACAACTAAATTCATTCTAATAAAGAAAGTAGTATTGTTCCTAAAGCTACTTTGTCTTTTCTCCACTTCACTTCAGAGTTTCTTCCTAAAACTTTCCCTTGGCCCTTTCAGTTTGGTTTCTGGCAGTACTTTAATTTTTTAAAAATGCAAATATCCTCATATTCCTCCAGTCTAGATCGTATTCTCTTAACTGTCCCGACCATCTCCTTGCAGACTTTGACATTCCATTTAGCTAATTCACTTTATTGTCTTGCCACCCATTTCTGGTCCCATCCACTCCTCACTGCCGGCACCATTCACCTACAAACAACTCTGTCCAGGGGCACAGCTACCATGGACTCGGAGCGAGAGAGATCAGTTAAGCCCTGGCCCTACACTCAGAGGGCGTCCTGAGCACTGCTAAGAAACTTGCCGACTGGGCGGAAGAAAGTGTGGGCCAACACTCCAACCCCACCTACTCTGAACATTTCATAACAGTGCTCTGGCTGCCTGCAAGTGGCCCCACCAAAGAAGAAGTTTTAAGAATGAGTGAAATGCTATCCCTATCCCCACCCACTCTTAAAACTTTCTTCCTAGCAAAGTTGTTGCCATTCTGGGAAGAGGGGGTGGGCTTCTAGGAGCTGAGACAGCATCACCGTTCATAGGTAAGCCTTGCCCTCACCGTGGAGACCTCAATCACTGCCCCCCACCCCAGACACTCCTTTCCTTTGTTCTGTCCCCGCTCCCCCTACAAAATTGGGACATGAGTCCGGGACTGCCACAGCCTTGCTATGCCATGGGCCCTGCCATTCTAGCTTGTTTCTTTACTGCCTCAGAAGGGTCTTCCTCAGATTTCCTTGGTTCTTTCTAATTCGACTCCTCTTGGTTCAAAATCTACTCACCCTTCTCACCCCAAATCCTCTGCTCCTCAACAGCAGTTCCACCACCTCCAAAATTTCATTACTGGAAGGAGTCTCCAAAATCTGGAGTAAGGGTGTTTTGAAATGAGATGTTACCACACATGGCCACCCAGTAACCACTCAACTGAATGCCCATCTGAAGGTGGGGCAGGGAGATAAGTGAGCCACTCAGCACCCATTCGAGGCCACACTGCCAAAAGATTTGGAGTGCACCATGCGGGGCAAGCCAAAGAAGTGTGTGGCAATGAGCACCCACATATCCCCAGCTTGTATGAACTGAGGCAGCCACCCATGTCAGCATACAGGTCCCCTGCTCATGACACGGTGACTGGGGGTGGGGGAGCCTTTGCGAGTCACAAGAACTGACTGCAAGTGCTGGGGAGTCTGGTTCCCCAGTGCTCATGTCCAGGACATGTCAATTTCAAGACCAGCCTCGTGTGCTTCCTCCGTCCCTATGGTTTGTGGCAGGGGGAGTGCGAGGCAGCTGCTGCAGTAGCCATGCTGGAAGCCGCCCATTAGAATCCCTCCCCGCCAACCTTGCACATTTAAGAACACCTCACTCCTGTTACTCCAGTGGATGGGACCATGAATGGGTGGGGTTGCATTTTTCTTTTTTAAAAAAATGTTGCCAGAAAAAGAGACCCCCAGCCACAGCACTATAATTAACTATGCTATAGATATAATTTAAATGTTAGTAATCTGGATGCCTATTGAGATTTAGGATGAAAAACAGACATACACCTTAACTCCGCTTTAACATTTCTTACGCATGTAGCCGCCGGCTGAATAGGGTGCCAATACAACCCTGAAACATGCATAAGAAATGTTAAAGTGGAGTTATGTGCATGTCGGTTTTCACCCTTAGTCCAATCAGCTCCAAATTACATTTTTTTTACCTAGTTATGGCCTATTATCACCAATTCATATCACCAGTTACCCTGGCTCTGCCAGGGTAAAAGCACAGATCCCTGATTTCTACATTTGTTACAAGAACTGTGCTCATGAACCCTGTTGATCTAAACTGATTGCTGACACATTTAATGCCAGGCTTAGTTAAGCAGAAAATATGTCATGCCTTTGTACATGTTATCATTTAACAGTATAGATAACAATCATTTTCTCAGTGCAAACTTCCTTACTCAGTCTTTTCTTGTCTAGAAGAGTCTTCTGCCTGTGCTAATAAATGGAAATATTTGTTCAACCTTCAGAAAACAATTGTGAGGTTTCAGACTATTTTTCTACCTGCTTAACTTATGGATGCTGCCTTAAGCTTTTAAAATACTTCCGTGATAGACTGTGTTTCTGAAATATTGCTTGTTGAGATTAAAATACAAAAGAGAAAAAGATCTCTCTCTTTCTGATGCTTCTAAGTACCAGAACAAGTGGATTATATAGACTCTTAACTAGATTTCAAAGCAATCATTTTAAATATTATCAAACGAGAATAAGTTTTAACAACAAACATACAGGGCCAGTTTCTGCTCTCAGGTGCTATGTAAATACCTACATTTAGCTCTAGTTAAGGGTGTGACTATAAAGAAGTAGTTTGGGGGTAAAATGTATTAATGGGGATGTGCTCTAAAGCCCAGAAAATTCTGAAAAGAGAAGACCGAGTATGGAAACACATCATTCATTTATTTATTTATTTATTTAAAAATTTAATATCCTGCCCCTCCTGCCAAGGCAGCTCGAGGTGGCTTACAATATATAAAATACAAACATATAAACTCAATATAAACATAACCCAATATAAAACAATATAAAAGGGGGGAAAGAGTGCAAAAAACATCCCCCCCAAAGCGAAGAGGGGGATGCCAGAGATATAAAAATTCAGAAAAATAAATACCCTGCCCCTAAAAGTAATAAAAATCTACCCTCACCCATCTCCCTCGCCAAAGGCCTGCCGTAAAAGCCAGGTCTTGCAATGACATTGAAAAGAGGAGAGGTCTGGGGCCATCCGGGCCTCTGCTGGGAGGGAGTTCCACAGCCGAGAACACCCTCTCCATAGTAGCACCCTGGGAAACCCAGGGGACTTAGGGTGATTTCAGACGAGACGGGGCGGCATTTGCCCCGTCCCGGAATCACCCAAATGATTCCCCGCCGGGATCACTCCGGCACATCCAACAGATGTGCTGGCTAATCCCGGCGGGGAATCGGGGAGGGGGCGGGGCCGCCCAGTGCAACATGTGGCCGCACGGCCCCACCCCGCCACGCTCCCCTGTCCTCTGGGGAGATGGGCGGGCACCACGGCCAATGTGGTCGCAGCGCCCACCCGATTTGACCACGGCCAGACGTTACTTTTTGTTGGTTCCCGCTGGGAATCTCTTTGACCATGCTTGCGGCGATTGTCCTGCGGGGAGCCCCGGAAGCTTGGTTGAAATTGACCCCATGTGGGAATTGACCGTGGCGAACATCTGGCGGCCGCCAAACAGACGTTCAGGGCGCTTTGACCCCATGTGGGCATTGACCGGGGTCCACTGTGATCTTGTAACGTCTGAAAATACCCTTAGAAAAGGGTGCTCCTGGCCGACTGTAGGGGCCTGTCCAGAGCACGGGGAGTGAGGCGATCCCACAGATACGTAGTTGAGGTGCCTGAACAACTTTAAGGCTGAAATGTGGAAATACCATGCAATAATTGCATGACCAGGTTTAAAGCATGTTGTTTGTGTAATAGATCACATTAAACTATTCTCTAAAGATCCACTCGATTTTATTTCCCTCACAATTTCACTGCAGGGAAAGTGATTAGGCTGGGCATTATGGAAGATACCACTGATGGCTATGAACAGACTCGCCCCTCAGCTGTGCCCGTTATAAAAACGACCAATATTATGAGGAAGGTGAATTGTGTACATTAGTTCACGTTGCATGATTTCTCACTGGGGAGTTGTTTCCTGTTATTTTCATGAGTGAGGTCTTATCTGAAGCCTTGAGTCTGTTGTCCTTCATAGGGAAACTAATTTCCTACTCTTGTCTGAAGACAGAAAGATTGCAACTATTTGGAATATCAGTTCACTAACACAATGTTGAGGTGTTATTGGTAAGAACTGACAAAAACCCAAACTAACCAAACATGGTTTCCTAATGATAGACCTTTAAATCTTCCTTTAGGTGTTTACATAACTGGCCTGGTTTTCAAAAATGTTGGGTTTGATACCTGGCTACATCATCCCTTCAACAGCAACAGCTGAGAAGTTACTCACCACAGTTCTTAAATTTTCCAGATTCTGGGCTTTCCAAAACCTTAGATGAAAGAAACTGCGAAAGCAGCTAATAAAAGCAGTTTGGAAAGAGTCCGGAGTGCAAGCAGAACTATAGAGATAAAGAATATAGAGGTGCTTGATGAATTTTTATAACCCTCACATTGGATCTGATTCCGACATCCTTACACCAAGCTGTAGTTTTCTCTTGTAGTAGTAATAATAACCAAAGAAAAAACAACAGGGATAGAGACAATATTAGAGTTCATTTGATTCAATGGATATTTGAGTTCATGACAGTTTCATTTTGTATGGGCAGAGGTGTATTATATATAGGTAACTTCTTTTGGGGAGAAGGAAGGCAATTTTGATCTTCAGTGAAATGTTGCAGACCTACTGAGGTGTTTTCCCTACATTGGGAGACTATAAATTAGTTCAGGGTTATTTATTTTACTTTTCTAATGAGGAAAGTCAGATATGATAACTGTTAGATTATTGGCAGTACTCCATATGAGTTACTCAACTGCATAATTTTTGCAGACTCAAATGTATGTGCTAGATTGTTTATAAATTATTATGACAACCAGGATGGGTATACTCTTTAGATCCAACTGTGATCTCAAATGGGTCCCAAGGATTTGTATGTTGGATTCCCTTACATGAATGGAAAGAGAGGAGGAGTGTTCTCCACAGCGAGTCTCACACTTTTCTTCCAGATTCTGTGGAGTAGCACATACATTCTGAGAAGAGTTAGGAATGTATGTGCTACTCCACTGGGGCCTTGATTCCAGGAAAATCCAGGTAGCAGAAGTAGAAGTCTCCTTACAGCTGTGTGTCTTTAGACATAACCTCAACGGGTGTCTAAATGTGTGTTTTGACCTTGATACGAACACCGGTTTGGCCCTGTGTTCACCATGTGGCGCTACTTAGAGACACAGACCATCTTGGGGCAAATCGGTGTGTTGCTTGCCACCCGATCTCAGCACGCAAATGCTGCAGTCTTGTTCCCTGTGTTGTACCTGCTTACACACCACGTGATTTCATTAGACACAATGATGCTGACCACACGTTCAGCCAAAACACTCAGATTGTCCTTGTGATGCAATGGTGTTCACAGTGCATGTTCAACAGGTGTTGGGATTGTTATGGTGCTTACACAGAATGGCCAAACAAGTGCTTAGGGGTTTTGACTCCCGATCTTTGTTATTTCTAAAGATGCTCATTAACGTCTCCACTTCTGGAATCCTGTCTCTCCCACCCCTACCCCCCTTTGCAGGTTTTCTACAACGGGGTGGAGGTAGCAATCCAACCCTGTTTTCAATAGTAAAGCTAAGGGGGGGAATGCTACGGGTTTCAGATTTCAATATATTTTTCTCCTGGTTTCGTGCAGCAATGCAAGGATAGAAGAGCAGAGAAAAGAATGTAAAATACTTATGTTTCTTTAGCACAAAGTCCACAAATGCTATTTGCCACAGCCCGTTTCACAATTTAGCCTTAAATAACCTGCACTGTGACCAACACCTAATGCGTGCATAAATTCGGGTCTGAAAGAGCACTCCTCCCTGGTAATGAAGGGGGTGTGTGCCCAGCTGGGGCTGGCAGGCAAGGGAGGAGTGCAATGCAGCAGGCTCCTGTGTATCTCCTGCCGTTCTCTGCTTACGGGCTACCCTGGCTAAAACGCCCATGAAGTTAATTTGTTTCCTATCACTTGATTCAGCGGGAGGGAAAACTAGGGAAAGAATCAAGTCTTTAAAGCGAGGGAGAAGGATCCCAGCCACGCACGTCGGAGGAGCAGGGAACTGGGAAAGCAGTGGGGACTTGAAAAGCCGCCGCTTGGTGTGGGCACGTTAACTGTCTGCCTGCTGGACCCGATCCCTACTGCTGCTTTGCTGGCTCCTACCTACACAGGCGTCAGTGCGCTCGTACTCGCTCCTTCAGTGCAGGCGAGAGTCTTGTTGTATGGGCCAAATCGATCGCAGCTGGCCTGTCCCCCGCGGACTCGCTATTCAAGGGCAAGGGTGATGATCCGGGGGGAGAGGGGACTGTTGGGCGGTAGCGCCTATTCGAGTTAATACGGCCGGATTAGAGGGGGCTGGTGAGCTGCCGCTGGAAACTTCAATCCAAACAAACTCTGTGCGGCTGCCCCGCCTCCCCCTCCTCGGAGCCGCTCTGCCTGGCTCAGCGGCAGGGCTGGCAGAGGAAGGAGCAGCCGCCGCGCTGCAGTCAGAGGGCTCTCTCCGGGAAAGTTTCTCAGGCGGCGCTTGCCGACGGTCCCCGCCGCAGCCATGGGCTTCGACCTGGATCGCTTCGCGGAGCCCGTGGACCCGGCTTTCACGTGCAAGCTGTGCAGCAAAGTGCTGGAGGAGCCGCTGTCCACCCCGTGCGGGCACGTCTTCTGCGCCGGCTGCTTGCTGCCCTGGGCGGTGCACCAGCGCCTCTGCCCCCTGCGGTGCCAGCCGATCGCGGCCAAGGAGCTGCACCAGGTGCTGCCGCTCCACAACCTCATCCAGAAGCTGGAGATCAAGTGCGACTACAGTCCGCGGGGCTGCGGCAGGAGCGTGCGGCTCCACGAGCTGCCCGCCCACCTGGAGGGGTGCGACTACAGCCCGGCCAGGTGCCGCCACAGGGGCTGCCGAGAGCGGCTCAGCCGGAAGGACGTGGAGGCGCACATGCTGGAGAGCTGCGAGCACCGGCCGGCCGGCATCTGCCAGCAGGGCTGCGGCTTGCTGCTCGTGCACCGCGAGCTGGCGGGGCACTGCTGCCTGCGGGCGCTGCGCACCCACAACGGCAGCCTGCAAGGGCAAAGGGCCGGCCTGGAGCAGGAGCTGAAGAAACAGGCGCTCAGGTGGGGCAAGCGGGAGAAGTCGCTGCTGGCTCAGCTCTCGGCGTTGCAGAGCGAGGTGCAGCTCACGGCGCTCAGGTACCAGAAGAAATTCAACCAGTACGTGAGCCACATCAGTAGCATCACCAAGAGCCTGGCGAGCAGCCACTACTGCAAAGTGAGTGAGCGGGCGAGCGCCCGGGGGCAGCGCCGGGCAGGGACTAAGCGCTCTTTTGCAGTTGTGCGGCCACAAGGGGGCGCTATTTTTGGCAGGGCAAAATAAGGAGGCACCTTGGGCTACATGCCTTGAATGAGGGGGCTTTAGTTATTATGCCATTCTTTGGGGGCGATCGCCTAACATTATCTCTGTTTGCTGTTAACACAGCCCCCTAAAGGTAATGGAGAGAAGCCAGAAGGGAATTTGCCCCTGGCTATAGCTATTTGCCTCTCCTTATATGGAAGGTTTGGAAAATTTTGAGTTGTACTGCTTGTTGCCACCTAGTAAGCTCCATCTCTCCAGGCACCTAGAAGTGGGCCAGACTGCCCCCCCTCCCAAGTGTGCTGAGGTCTCTGAGCAAATGGCATATTACTGCCACTCTAGGTTTCGCCTAACCAACATACCTAAGCCCCTCGCATACTGCACTGATGACAAGCTGAAGTGCATAAATGCTTAAAGTGAAGCAAATAGAACGTCCACACTGAACTTCCCATTAACTTCTCCAAGCTGGATCCTTAGGGATCTGTGAAAGCTGCTTTTACAGGTGTGCTGTCGGTCTGTCAGACAGGAATAGTAGGCCAGTGGTGTAAAATGTGGATATACATAAACTAAACTAATCCTGTTTTGTCACACTGCTAAATATGTCTTTTTGCAGCCTAAAATTGTGTCCACTGTAAGGAATTGTGGTTGTGGATTAATAGCTCAGCTGAGAGAATCTCTTGTCAGGTTTACCTAGAAAAAATGGAAGACAGAAGTGAGAAGAACGGGCTCCAGCTTGGCTGACAATGATCTAATTTGAGTTTATATTTTCTAGAGGAGGCTGTCCAGATCAGGACGTAACTTACTCTTCTTGACCTCTTCCAGGCTGTTGCTATATCTTCTCTGATAGGGCCATTGCTAGGACAGTGGCTGATATTTTTCGTTATTGCTTGCAAAACAGCTTGATCTTTAAAATCCTTAGAATCTTTTTTCAGTTAAGAAATGTAATGCAGGGACACGTGCACAGAGAACATCACCGTGATTAGCAGTTTTGACATTAGAGCCCAGCTCCTCTGCATCATCCTTTGTCAAGTCTTATGGTATTGGTTAGATGTTGAATTTTCTGCTATTGATTGAATAAATATCCCCATTTTGCTGGTAAGAGGACTTACCATGCTGAGGAGTTTGTTTTGTGACGCTTTAATTCTTGTCTGAAGGATTGCTGTGTGGGTTCTGATATCGCTGGTTGCAGCCATAGTGAGATGTGATTTAGTGGATTTAAGCTCCACTCAAGGGCCTTTTCTTCCAAAATCTTTTACTCTTGCAAAGCGAAATCCAGCACAAGGGATTTGAGCAACCTTTCCCACTTTTGAACTAATGCAGTATGCTGACCATCCCACTGCTATTCATGAGACCCAAACTTGGGCACAGATTCCCATTCTCAAGATGTCTACATGACTAAGGCTAATAAAAGAACCATTTGAGCTCTTCTGAAATAGGAGACTTTAGTCTCTGGTGTGGACTTGCATGCTTCCTTTGCTCTTTTGTTTTAGTTGCTTTGTCTACTGATAGCTTATCCAGGGGATGGGTCAGAAGCCCTGCTCGTACATCCTCGCTTCTTGGAAATCTATGATGACATACAGTGAAAGGAGCTGGCTCTGATTGTCAATGAAGTGGGTGCACAAGGAAATGACTGGGGAGGGGAGAAGAATAAAAACAGAGTTGAAATTGAGTTGGCATATTCCACTATGACTGACATAAAGATGCATTTTTTGGGTAGTGCTTGTATAGCCATTATTTCTCAGCACCACCAGTAGGTGGTGCTGTGGGTATTGCCTCAGAGACACCTCTCTGCTTATAAAAAAAGACAGTGGTTCTAAATGGACACAGTAGTAAAGTTACCAATAAATCAAAGGACATACCCTATTAAAATGGGAGGTATCATTCTGTAATATAACTTTTTAGAGCCACCGTTTATATAAAATCTGTGAACACATAGGTGTGCCTCCATATTAATTACTGTATTTTGATGATGATTATTTTTTAATACTGAAATTGGCTTCAGTTTACCAGAACACAGAAAATGACAAAACACTACTTTATTTTTCTGTGAGCTACTTTTGCAAATTAACTTGCTGTATTATAGTAAGGACTTCTGAAGGGTTTAGAGAGTAAGCACTTGGAAGCTAGTCATTTTTTAATAATAACTTTTGCTTCCTCATTGTAGTTGTTTTGTTTTTGATTTGTTTGTTGTTGTTTTTTAAAAAATTATCTGGGGGAAAATTAATTTTTGTAGAAATAATTTTTCTAGGTTTGGTTTATTTTGCTCTTTTCTTCTGGAGAACAAAAATAAAATCAATATCTTCTCCTTGGTACTGAACAGGAAATTCAGGAAGAAAGCACACATTTTGAATATGCAATATTGAAATTGATGAAAGTTTGATATTGGCTTTAAAGGAAGCAGGAGTGTGCCTAGTGTTCTTAGGATTGGCATACATATGGGTTACTCTTGAAAGGTACCCAGACATCCAAAGGTTTACTAAGCATTCCAAACGTTGCTAACTTGGAATTTTGTTTAGGACTTTGAGAAGCCCATTATTAGACTTCTCTGTTTTGACTCTAACTTTCATTTTCTGCAATTAATAGCTGTGGTAGTTTGATACCTTACATTTGTTGGGTTCTTTTTTTATATATTTCAATTTTACGCTTTAATTTTTATTTATTTTTATCCTTTTCTCAGGGAGAAGAGCCCAAGCCATTAAGCATCATGCTGCACAAAGAAAATGATACTTTGGGATTTAATATTATAGGAGGACGACCCAATCAGGTAAACAGCTAAGTAAATGCAATGTCCTTTCTAAAAACGTTGTTTTGAGTTATCTGTTATCTTGCAATAGCATGATAGGAATAACTCTTACATTGTCAGGCCGCAAGCAACATTTCGCTTGGCCCAGGGCAAATGTATGATGTGGGCTCTCATCCCATGCTACACAGAAACACTAATTAATGACTAGCTAACTTGTACCTGGGATTCTAGCCCTCCTTGGCACCCTAAAGGGCCAGCTCACTGTTTGGAATCCTGCTTCTGTTCTGGCACTGCTCTTGATTGGCTCAGATAAATCTTGTAAGAACTGTACATCATATAGATACTGGAACTGAAATAGGTAGCTAAATTGTTCCCTGTGGATAATACTCCAAATTCTGGGTAGCCTGTTGGCTGTCTAATTGGTACCCAGTTATCGAGTCGGGCACCTGATTACCTGGAATAATGGGTATTACTGTTATCAATTTGCTGACTTTTCCATTTTGCTTACTTATTTTCCAATTTACAGACTCCTTCCAATGTATTGTTTCACTTTTGTGTATTTCTGAAAGTTCCTGATCATTTTCCCATCTCAGCAAGTGGCAGAAATGGAAAACTGACAACCGAAAATGGTACATTTGGTATCGGAAACAGTGGGCACAAACAGACATAATGGTGGCCCACTGTGGCCTGGGACACACCGGCACATCTGTTTATGTGCTGCCAGATGTTAGCCTGGAACTGCTCTGGGGTGGGTAGTCAGTTAGCCCGGGCTGTGTCCTTAGAAAATCTCCAAGGACACAGTTCAGGCTAAGGGCCACCCATATGAGACAAAACGTGTTAGCACGTGTGTTCAGCCCTGCCATACCTGCCTTGGGGCAGGGGCCGCCATGACTAGTGGCCATGGCTGTCTGTCATGGATGGGGTGCTGAGAGCAGGGCGGGGGTGCAGCCACCTGCTCATTTGTTTAGTTCCCTGACCTTCCTGGGCTTTATGAGCAGCGGGATGGCTCTCCAGCTACAGGCATGCTTGTTTTGTCCCAGGCTGTGTCAGTTGCAGTTTCCCGGGCTGGGTCGGACAGCCGCCATGCCACCCGGACATCTGTTTTTAAGCAGTATTTTAGTAAATCAGGCAGGCAATTTGGTTATTGAATTGGATACCACCATAATCTCTCTGTTATACCTATTGTTTTTTTGTGCAGACTTCAGCTCTAAATTAGATATAGATGTAAACCTACTTACTTAATAAGTATATGTATACTACTCTCCAAGCTAAGATTATATAAGTAAAATGTCTGTAATTTAGTCTGATTATCCCCCCCCCCCTCTCTTTGGAGTGCATGTCCCAATTAAAGGGAGGAAAACCTACACCAGATCATGACAGTCTAATGTGGGGAACTTCAGGCGCAGGGATCAAGCGTGATCCATGGCTAATTTTTATGTGGCTCCCTCATAGTTCTTGGATCTGGCTTCTGGATCCAGTTCCTACCCCCAATACTGAAAGACAGAGCTCGGGTGAAGGGAGCAGAAATGAGGAAATGCATACAAGGATAGGAGGCAGATCCATGGTCTGTACTCTTCTGAGAGCAGAGCAACTTTTAAGCCACCAACTTCTATGATGCCCTCAAAGCTTGTACTAATATTCCAAGTAGCCTGTGGGAGGGGAAAGGTTCCCAACCCTTGTGGTAAGGGGCTTACAAGCCATTTCCCTCACTTTGAGTTGCACTGAGTAAAAAAATCTGAACAGGGCCTAGAAAATAAAACGTGGAATATTTTTAAGTTGTGGGTTTTAGTAATATTAGAGGAGAGTTTGTATTTCTTGTTTCAGTTTTCTCTCTCGGTTCTAAAACAGAGATAAGGAACCGTAGGCCCAGGGCCAGATGCAGCCCACAACTAGTTTTTATTTGCCCCCTTTCCAGCTCTTGGATCTGGCTCCTGGATCCAATTCCTACCCCTGAGCACTAAAAGACTGAGCTTAGGGTAAGTAAACCGAGATAGGAACATGGATAGGGGACCGGTCTATGGCACAGATCCATGATTGGACCCTTCTCTTCCTGAATGCACTCATGTCTGCAACTTCTATATGGCCTTTTGAACTTGTACTAAAGGGAGGGAAAAGGTTCCATACCCATTTTCTGAAGCTGTATTTCTTGGTTCCACAGGTTCTGTTCTCATTTGGTTGTGTGTGTGAAGATGTATAGAGCGTTCTCTGTTATGTGAAGACTTGCAGAAGTCTCATACATTTTAAAAAGCATTCAAAGTAAGAGTATGTAAAATTTCTTCAGGGAAAGGATGAAACTAACAGACCATTAGAAGACATAAATATTATAACATGTATGCTGCAATATGTAACACGTTTTCAAAATCCTGGTGTAACCTGCTCTGGGATGGAATATGAAGAGCTAGCACGCACGCACGCACGCACGCACGCACAAAATTGTGAAACAGGTAGGGAACAGGTTAATAGTACATAAGGGCCATCTGGAAAAGGCTGGGGAGAGGAGCTGGTCGTCTTGCAGACAGGGAAGCTATACGTTTGTTTATGATTATTTAGGGGTGTTTCAAGTCTTTATTTTAAAATAAAGTAAAGATACTTCAACACTGAGTGAGGGTTGTGGTGTTGGTTTGCCTGTAAAACGCCCCACTACCCTACACTTGGTAAGCAAATACATAAACTTATCTAGGTTGGCAACATGGATTCTTTGCAGACTTGCCCTTCTCCCATGCCATTCTGCTTTCCCATCTTGTGTTTCATAAAGACTTTCATGTTTTGAACGTCTCCATCACTCTTATGCTTGAAAGATTTTTTTGTATTGGGAGAAAAAGGCATGGAATTCAATCTGTGAAGGGAAAACTTAGCAATTATAGAAAGTTACAAAGAAGTATTAATGAAAAAAGAAGAAAGTTATGGAATTTCCCAGAAGGGGAAATGGGGAGAGAGATGTCTCTTCCTTTTGGGGAGAGAGATGGAATCAACTACTGTTGGGAAGGCTTGGTTTGCTAGAGTCTAGAATCTTTTGTAATGTGGGCAAGGAACAGTGTGATTCTGTATGAAACTGGTTAGTTCACTGAATTTTTCAGAAGGCTTTGTTTTTCCTCATTCTTGCTACAATAAATTTCTTGATTCCCAGGCATTAGTGTATCTGACTCGATGTCAAAAGGTGAAGGGATGGCAAGAAGCAAGTCACTGAAATTACTTTAGTATTTAAAGCAGGCAGTTTTTATTTTTACTACAAATATAAAAATTATATTGAGAGTTGTTAACTAACGAGACTTTTAAAAAAAAAAAATTTAAAATTTGTAACAAACATATACTAAGTAACAAGACGTATGTATGTGCATTCCAAAGGGCATGAAATATTTCCTTGAGATTCTTTAAGAAGTGTGCAATTGAATAAAATACGTGGAAGAGCAGAACATTGAGTAGTCTATCTCTCTGAGACATTTGAATGTCAAACCTGTGTTTGCAAAAGAGGCTGTGTTTGTTTTGCCTTATTGTGGGATTTTAATTGTACTTGATGTTATCTGTTTTAATTTGTTTTTATCATGTTGTTAGCCGCCCCAAGATGCTTTTGATTATAAATAAATTTGATTATAAATAAATAAAATATTGTGTGTGAAAAATCATTTAAAATAGGACAGCTGAATTCAGAATTTTGTCAGTTTTTTAGAGAGAGGCATTCCCGATAGTCAACTAAACATTAATCGAGAGTAGGAATAATTTAGGTGAGTTTTATCAAACTCACAGGGAAGGTTAGGTGAAATAGCAACTGCTAGGTCCAGTGATTTGCCTGTTTGGATTGGCTTCAATAATGTGTGTCAGGACTGATGAAAACATGTTGCCATTTTAGGACAGGTGGGAATGAGTAGTAGACCAAAGGGATTAGTGGACTGGCTACTTGATTATTATGGTGGTGTGTTTTGTAGCCTTTTATGGTTAATAATTAACAAGTTTGTGCAGCTTACTACTGTGAGATCTGTGGAAGAAAGTACTCTGAAGCTATAGAGAACTGCTTCACTAAGTAACAAATGGGGGGGAAAAGACTAAAAGTAATATGCAAAGAAATACAAATGCCATAAACAAAATAAGCTATGTACCAAATGAATAATAGAATAATAGAACAAGAAAATGGTAGAGATACAGAAATATACTTATAAGCTAAATCAGGTACAGCAGAGAAGACAAGCATCCCAGAGTGAGACATGTAGGCATGCATTACTATCAGGACGGGGGGAGAGTTTAGTTTAGTTCAAAATGTTATAAATGTGCCCCCCACCCACCACCAAATGGCAGTTCGGGGAGGCGTACAAAAGACAATAAAAACATAATCTAAAAATACAATTAAAAAAAATCCAACAAGGCCTGACTAAAACCCACTACTCTTCCCCCCCCCCCAAGAAAAAGACCCACATCCCCCACTACCTGTCTTCCCTCACCAAATGCCTGGCAAAACTCAGGTTTTACATTGTCTGCGGAAGCAGGGGAGATCCAGTGGGAGGTGACTCTCCACTGGGAGGGAGTTCCACAGCTGTGGTGCAGCCACCGAGAATGCCCTCCCGAATGTCACTGCTCAGAAGACTCGGAACCTCCAAGACGGTGCCCCCGGCTGTCCGCAGGGGTGGATCCAGGACATGAGTGAGGTAGTCCTGCAGGTACATGAGGCCCAAGCCATATAGGGCTTTGAAGGTAATAACCAACACCTTGAACCAGGCCCGGAAGGTTATAGGTAGCCAGTGCAGAGAACGGAGCGCCGGTGTTAGGTGCTCTAGGTGGCCCGTCCCTGTCAAGAGGCAAGCTGCTGCATTCTGCACCAGCTGCAGTTCCTGGGTTGTCAGCAAGGGTAGCCCCACATAAAGTGCATTGCAGTAGTCCAATCCTGAAGTGATGGATGGATGATGGTGGCCAGATCGGAACCTGAGATATATGGCTGAAGATAACGAACCAGATGTAACTTACTAAAAGCACTCCTTGCCGCAGCTGCTACCTGGGCATCCAGGCAGAGCTGCGTGTCGAGGAGCACCCCCAGGTTCCGAACCTGAGGGACCAAGGAGGGACGCACCCCATCAATGATGGGGGGGCCTCTCCTCTGTTGCATCTTCCCACCAACATAACTTCCGTCTTATCAGGATTCAGCATCAGATGGCTTGTCCTTCAAGAGACCGAAAGGAGTTGGTGAAGCCAGGTTTTATACCCTTCGAGAATGATCTAGGAGATTGGAGGTATTCTAAACAATTCAGGTTATACTTCTTGTCGTCGTCAACATTTACATTTCATATCCAGTCAAATCGTGTAAAGCTGTGTATATCCATGTTTTCAGGTTCTAGCCATTGTGTGATAAGCCAAAAGCTTTAATAATCTAAAACTGACTCTCCGTCACCCCCCACCCCCCGGGTCCCCTGTTTTCTATTGGTCTTCAGGGCAATGAGTAGCTTCATCATGTTTTCAAAATCTCTCTTCCTATTTGCACTACAAGAGTAATTTTTAAGTATGTGCTGTCCAGAAGAGCAGAGAACACAACAGTCCAAGTTCAAGCTCCAACCAGAGTTGTGCTGATATCATCTTAGAGCTTAAATCACTAAAGTTTCAGGTCAGAATATGAAGCAACAGTGACAACAAAAGTTGATATAAGGTTAGTAGGGTCATGTTTTTACTGAAAGGCTTTCCATTTTTATTTTTGAGATCTTCTTTATCTCCGAAATAACTATGCTTTCTCCAACTACGTCCTGTCTTCTCTCACAGTGATTTTCCTCTTACTTGGAAAACATTTGTGAACATTCTGCCCAGTTCTCCACGGTCGGGGCAGCAGCAGAGAGCAGCACACAAAAAACCTAGAGTCTTAGCTCTGACTCATCCAGTTTGGCTTCTTCCAGAAAATCATTCAAACATTAGTCTTTATGAGCTGAAACAAAAAAAAATCTCCAAGTGCTGTTTCCGAAGGAAATGACTCTTTCACCTTCATTCGCATGAGGAGGAAAACTGCCAGCATTTTGGGCATTTTACATTAACTTCTGCTATTTTCCACCACTTTTGTAACGTTTGGTCTTATCAGTGATACCAATAATTATTTTAAATTACAAGCAATTACTGAAAAATGACGGGAAACTCTGGGACTGGACGTGCGGAAATGGTAAATACCACCAATGAGTGGAAGTGCTCCCAGAAGGTTGGTATTTCCTGACGGAACAAGAGCACCTGCTCTCACTTCAGACATGGTGGGAAAATTTCCCAAGCCCAAGAGCCATATACCCAAGTTTTTTGTATCGCTGAGAGCCACACATCACACTGATCACGGCTTTCCCCAATCCCAGGAGCATGACAATGCAGCTTCCGACTCCCCTCCTCTCACATCAAAATTCTGGGTCCCAGATGGTCTGGCAGGTTTGGGCAACAGCAGCAGCAGCAGCAGCAGCAGCGCCGGGCACGCTCACCCTGCCCCTGTGGGTCCCAGAAGGCTGTGGCAGCAGAAATGGTGGCTTGGCTTCTTTTGCTTCTAGGGGAACCACATTGACATGCCCCAAGCAGTCACTTCTGGCAACAGCCACAGTACAGATCCCCCAGAGCTGCATGTGGCTCCCAAATTGCCGTTTCCCCACCTCTGGTCTATACCTTGTTAGCCATCAGGCAGGCCCTGCGTACAAGTTCTTGGCCTGCTAGCTGAGTCAGCACCCTTGAGTCATCCTGGGCTAGCTAGCTCTGGCTGAGGTATGTTTCCTTCCAATGCCAGTAGCTGACAGCTTCACCAAGCCAAGCCTGGGATGGGACCAATGCACCATTCAGTGTTCCTTAAAGGGGCCACCTGACAACATCTTATTAATATTTTATCACTGATGCTTATTTGAGAGATTATTTAAAATAAGATGATTTAGCAATAAGATGGTATGAATATTGAATAGACTGAAAAATTTGCCAAATGATTCTATTATGATATTGGTAGCTAGTGACTAAGGTTGCTATACGCTCTTTATTTTAAGGGAATATTTCTTATTTTATAACCAGGCAGCTCAACAGAACGTTGCATGATGTAAGAACCTAAGAAGTGCCATAGTGGGTCAGACCAGTGGTCCATCTAGCCCAGCATCCTGTCTCCAACAGTGACCAATCACGGTGGCTTGGGAGAAGCACCCAACAGGTCACAGTGGGGATCCATTCCCTGTTGTTTTCCCCCAGCTCCCGTCATGTTCCCTGATCCTGTCTGGTTAATAGCTGCTAATGCATCGATCTTCCAGAAACTTGTCTAAACCTCAGCTATAGTACTGACCCTTACCACAGCCTCTGGCACTGGATTTCACAACCCAATTATATGTTCAGTGGAAAAAAAATAATTATTTGTTGCCACCCATGAGTTCTAGTACTAGCTGAGAGGGTAAATAACTGCTCTTTATATATTAGTTCCACACCGCTCATGATTTTATAGACCTCTATCATATCTCCTCTCAGTTGTCTCTTCTCCAAACTGGAAATGAAGGACAGGGCTCAGAACGGGATGCCATGGGCCCACACCACCCACCAGGGCAAACCCACGATCCATCATGGAGCCCACAGGGGTACCCAGCATGTACCACAGTATGCCACTCAACAGCCCCAGCCATCCCAACCGGGAACTCCAGTAACCCCCCTCACTGGTACCAACACACAAGGGCAGGGCTGCAACCCTGGGAGGGGAGACTGGCGTAGCACACAGACACGAATGCACCCAAGGTGGTACAGGCAAAGGCACAGTCTTCATTTTTTTTAAAAAAAAAAAATTGTTTTTATTAAATATTTTTCAATATAACCCTATACATCTGGTCACCATATTATCTTTGTCAATTGCATTCTTTTAGGACCTAAGTTACAGCATTGGTCCCTCTATCCATTGTGGTGGCCTTGTTAGCTCTTGTTTCTCATCATTGTTAGCTAACTAGGTTCACACCAACATTATATATTACTCTAATTACTTTAGCAAACTCTCCCTCCCACCCCCCTCCCCCCTTCCAGGCACACATTCTTACAAATATTTATCAAATAACATTGTCTTGTCATCTTGTGGTAATTCAAATCCTTCTATGGCTTCCAAAATAGCCAGCCATTTGGCTTCAAAGTTATTTTTGGACTTTTTCTTTCTTTTTTCCTTTTGTTCATCTTTTTCTTCAGGTTGATTTCTTAATTGGTTTTGTATTTTGTCCATGGTGAACAAATGCCAAAGTCTCGCTATCCATTCCTGGAACGGTGGAGTCCCTTCCGACTTCCAGTATCTAGCAATGATACTGAGCGCTGCTAGGCACAATGTTCTTAGGGCATCCTGGTGTTTTTTTATTGTTGAATTTTCTGGGTACAACCCCAAGATCGCTATTTCTAGTCTGAAAGGGACCACACCTTTGTTTACTTCGTTCACAATTTTCCAAATTTTACACCAAAATCTATTTACATATATACATTCCCATAAACAGTGTTTCAAATCTGCTGGTTGGCCGCATCCTTTCCAACAGATCCCTTTATTCATTCCATCCCCTCCATATTTAAGTTGAGCTGGCGTTAGATAGAATCTGGTTGTAGCTTTTATTTGTATTTCCCTGACCCCCAATGCTGGTGAGCATTTGTGCATATGGTTCCAAATTCTCTCTCTGTCTTGTTCTGTAAGTTCTCTGTTTAGGTCTTTTTCCCATTTTAGTATGTATTTGTGTCTAGGCAGGTATGTTATTTCCTTTAAGGCCTTGTATATTCTGGATAGCTTCCCCCTATTCCCCTTCATGTCAAATAACGTTTTTTCTATTTCTGTGGGCTCCCTTATAAAACCGGCTTTGAATTTTGGTTCAAGGAATACACTTTTTAATTGTAAGTATTGAAATATGTTGATCTTGGACTGGGTTATTTTTTCTAACTCTTTTAATGGTTTAAATTTGTCTTTTTCAAATAATTGTGACGCTCTCTTGATGCCTTTTTCTTCTAGCTGTTCTACCAATTTATATGCTATCTGCTTGTCTCTCATATTCCTTCGGTTAATGGGTGAGTATGGTGTCGCTTGCTTTTTAATTCTCAATTTCCTAGCTATTTCTTCCCATATTGTTATCACTTGTTTTGCAAAGGGGTGGTTTTTAGCCCTTTCGCTTGTGAGTTTTCCTTCATCTACCAAGACATCCGCTAAAGAAACCGATTCTGTCAGGGCTTTTTCAATTGCATTCCATTCTGGTATTCTTGGATTCTGATACCAGAATTGCATCGCCCCCAGTACTGCTGCTTTGTAGTATAATTTGATATCTGGGGTATTTAGCCCCCCTTTTTCCTTTATAGTGAACATGGTCTCCTTTTTAATGCGTGGCTTTTTCCCCCTCCAAATCAGGTCCCTCACCAATTCGTCTGTCTGTTTGAAAAAAGAGTTGGGTAATTTTATTGGTAATGCCATGAATTTGTAAGTAAATTTAGGAAGGACTATCATTTTAAATAAGTTAATTCTACCTGACCATGAACACTCTAGTTTTTTCCATTTTTCAAAATCTTCCTTGGCCTTTATCAATAGTTCTGGGAAGTTAGTTTTATATAAATCTTCGCAGCATTTTGTAAGTGTCACCCCCAAATATTTAATTCCCTGTGCTTTTTCTGGAAAAGGGCTCTTTTTTTTAATATCTTCTAGTTCTTTCTTATTTTTTGCAAATATCAGTGCTTGTGATTTCTCCTTATTTATTTTATATCCTGAAATTTTTCCAAAATCTTCTATAGTTTGTATTAGCTCTGGTAATGTTTGTTGTGGGTCTCTTAAAAACAGAATTAAATCATCAGCAAATAGTGCCAGCTTATATTCTTTTTCTCCTATCTTTATCCCTTTTATGGCTTCATTTTGGCGAATTGCTACTGCTAGCCCCTCTATTGCCAAGTCAAATAATAGTGGGGACAAAGGACATCCCTGCCTGGTTCCTCTTTGTGTTTTAAATGTGTCTGATAACCCCCCATTAATTTTCAATTGTGATTTAGGTTGTGCGTATATTGCTTTGATCCACTTGAGGAAGTTACCCCCCACTCCCACTTTTTTAAATATTTCAAGTAGATAATTAATTTCCAGAAAATCAAAAGCTTTTTCAGCATCTGCTGCTATTATGATAGAATTTGAGGTTGCTGACTCTTCCTTCTGTGCATAAATCAGGTTCACCACCTTTCTTATGTTGTCTACCCCTTGTCTTCTGGGGATAAAGCCTGTTTGATCTGGGTGTATGATTTCTCCTATAATCCCTGCCAACCTATTCGCCAATATTTTGGAAAAAAATTTAAAATCATTGTTTAAAAGGGATATAGGTCTGTAGCTCCCACAATGATTCTGGGGCCTACCAGGTTTGGGTATTAATGTAATTTGTGCTTCATAAAACGTGGGTGGCATTATTCCGGATTGTATGATCTCATTATATACCTCTGTCAAATGTGGGGCTAAAATTGTGTTATATGTTTGATAAAATTCAGCGGGGAATCCGTCTGGTCCATTTGCTTTATTTCTTTTTAAATTTTTAATTACTTTGGCTACCTCTTCAGTTGTTATTAGGGTATTTAAGAAATTACTTTGAGTTCCATTCAATTTGGGGATTTCTAATTTGTCTATATATTCTTTTATCTCTCTAGGTTCAGGGTTTGTGGATGTGTATATATTTTTATAGTACTTCACGAAGACATCCCGGATCTCCTCAGTCTCAGTCACCTCGACTCCATCACCTCTATCAATGCTTATTATTGATGCCTTTTGTTGTTGGGCTTTGACTAATTGGGCTAAGGCCCTACCTGCTTTATTGCTGTTATTGTGATAATAAAATTTTATCCATTTCAATTGCTTGGTGGTTTTTTCTAATTCAATTACATTTATTCGTTCTTTTATTTTCTGTAATTTGTTCGCTGCTAATTTAGAGGGGTTGTGTCTGTTTATTGTGTCCCATTTTTTAAGTTCTTCATAGGTTTTAATCCTTAATTCTTTTTTCTTTTTGTGTATTTGCGCTTTCAAAGCTATGGCTTTGCCTCTTATTGTAGCTTTTGCTGCTTCCCAAAAGGTGGAGGCTAGTTCCACTGACCCTTGGTTTAGCTCTATGTATTCCTTGATTTCCTCCTCCAGATTAGTTCTACTATCTTTGTTCTTTAACAGAGTTCTATCTAGCCTCCATTGTACTTTAGTGTATGTTACATTCTCTTCTAACCTCACGTTAAGCCCCATAGCATTGTGATCTGTAAAAACCACTGGCACAATAAATGCTTTTTTACATAATCTTACTTCATTTTTATAGCACAGAATATGGTCTATTTTAGAGTATGAGTTATGTACATTGGAGTAAAAGGTGTATTCTCTGCTCTGTTTATTTAAATGTCTCCAAACATCTATCAAACCTTTGGTTTCAAACAAATCCCTAATGGTCTGTTGTCTTTTACTCAATGGTATAGTTTTTGAGGTATCCCACTTTGATAGAGGGATGTTCAAATCTCCCAGGATTAGTAGTATTCCTTTTGCATTCTGTAGTATGATTGGAATATATTTTTTATAAAATTGAGCCTGTTCTGTATTGGGTCCATACAAATTTACTATCGTCATTTCTTTTTTTTCCAGCTCCCCCGTTATTAGTAAAAATCTTCCATCGTCATCCTTTACTACCTTCTCTAATCTAAACTCGCATGTGTTTGATATAGCTATTAATACACCTGCTTTTTTTTTTTTAGCACATGAGGCCACTATTTGCCCCGTTTTTTTGTGAATAAATCTGTGCACTTCCCCTTCCAATAAGTGAGTTTCTTGCAGGCATAAAATGTCTATCCTAAGTTCCTTCATTAATTCTCTTACCCTTTTTCTTTTTTGCGGTGAGTTCAGCCCTTTCACGTTTAATGTTAACATTTTAGTATCAGCCATAATCCTTGTTATTTCTTTTTTTGAGGTCCCATCTCCCTCCCTTCATATTTTTTGGTGTACCTTTACCTTTCATCTTTTTCATCTTTACCCTTTCTTTGATTAGTTTCTTGTGCCTCTGTACCCCTGTGCCCCAACTCCCTTTCCCCTCCCTCACCCAACTTTCCCCAAACTTCCCCCCCAACAGCCCCTCTCCCATCCACTCCTCCTTCTTGCGCATCACCAGCTTTTTAACCTCTTCCTTGCTGTCTAAACAGCAAACACAACCCCAAAATGTCTCCCTCTTACCACGAGGCTTATTCCCCCCCAGCCTTGTAAACTTAATCATACTGGGGCCTTCACCTGACCCCTTGAACTTATTCATTGGCCCAAAATTCTAACCTTATAACATTAACATTTAACTTTAATACTCAATTTAAGTCTTTTGATGAAAGGTGGAGGAAGGCCTCGAGCTCTTCTGTTGCCTCAAATGCTTTGTTTTTGCCATTTATGTTCACAACCATTCTCGCTGGGAATTTTAACACAGGTCTCCAGCCTCTCTCATTCATGGTTGTAAAATACTTGCTCCATTTTCTTCTTTTATTCATAGTTTCCAGCGCGTAATCTGGAAATACCTTGATAAAGTCATTCCTGAATTTCAAGTCCCTTGTCCTGCGTGCATTTCTAAGAATTTCCTCCTTCACTGTGAAGCTGGCAAATTTAACTATAATTGTCCTTGGCCTGGGATAATCCTTATTAGGCATTCTCCCCGTTCTGTGCGCTCTGATGATTTCAGGTTTCTGCATTGTTGGTTCTTCGGGGAAATATTCAGTCAGGAACTCCCATATCAATTCCTTAACCCCTGTTTTTTCACTCCCCTCAGGGAAGCCCACAAATCTTAAGTTGTCTCTTCTGGACCTATTCTCAAGGTCCTCTGTTTTTTGCATGAGGAAATGCACCCTCTCTTGAAGTGAGGAGACTTGCTCCTCTGTGCTTACTGCTTGATCTTCTAGCGAGGATACTCTTTCCTCTGCTGTATTTAATCTCAGCACCAGCCCCTCCAGCTTCTGGTTCCCTGCCTCAACTGAGGCTCTCAGTTTATTCATGTCTTTTTTGAAATCCTTTTTTAATTCAAGGAGCAGCCTCATGATTGGGCCCCCTTCTGAAGCTTCCTCTTCCTCTAGTACATTCTCCTCAGTAAATTCCTCCCCCTCTGTAGCCTCCGCCGCCTCCGCTGCCGCCGTGGGCGCCATTTTAGCGCTTGTTACTACCCGAGCCTCAGCCCCACCTTTCTCTGAGCGGCCGGTTTTCACGTACCGCTCCAGTGAAGTTTCTTTTGGTCCTTTATCCCTTTTCTTTTCCTCCCTACCTTTTGGAGGCATGTTCCTTTTTGCTTTTGTGTAGATTTTTAAATTTTATTTTGTTGATTTTGGGCCGTTTTTTCGGCGTCTGAGGGAGCGCTCGTACCAAGCTGCTGCCGCTACTCACGCATGCGCAGTTCACCAGGCACAGTCTTCATTAACGATTGGGTGAAGCGGGGGGAGGAACGGGAAACACTGGCCAGGGGATGGGCCATCAGGGGCTCGTGTCCGGTCCCCACAAACAGCACACAGGGGCATCATTGCAGCCACTCCAAGAGGGAAGGAGGCGCGTGGTAACGCTACAGGGACATGGGGGCTGGAGGGCAGTGAAGCAGCGATGGGGTCCGTCTGACCGGCCAGCATACTAACTGCTTACATAGTATCGTGGCCCGGAGCAGGGCGGGACAGGGTGAGGCGGGCCACAGCACAGGCATGGCAATGACAGTGTGATGGAGGAGCCTATTGGGATGGCGAGCTGCTGGAGGGTGCCCCTGAAACAGCTGGCCCGGGACAAGCCCCTCCCAGGTGAATAGGTCCCTGCGGTATCCCCAGGAATGCATATGCACATCCACCATGAAACTGGGCAGGAGGTGGTTCCCCGGGGTAGCTGCAGCTTGTAGGTTCATTACCAGTTTGAAGGCGCCAAGTTCACACGTGGTAGGGGCCCTCCAACATCGGGCGGTAGCAGGCCCAGCTCCCCAAGGATGACCTGGCAGTTCGCTCATGGACGGGAGATGCCATGGGCTTGCAGTAGGATGCCAGTGTAGTTGGTAGCAACATGGGGACCCCTGGCCTGGAGGGCAAGTCCATACTCTGGACATGCAGCCACCAGTCGAACAGCCGTGATCTCCGGTGCGGTCCAAGGCACTACAACAGCGCCTGGTTGGTCCCAAAGAGGCTGTTGAAGGAGGGATAAAGCTAAGCTCCCTGGCACGCCTCCGGCAAGCTGGACCCCCAAATGGATGACCCATCATCCACATGTACCGTGACAGGAGATGTAAGCCATCCGCCACCGACGGGGTTACTCATCAGCAGCTGGACAGCGCGGCTCTGCCACAGCGTTCCCAAGAGCATGTTGGCACATGGCGACCGCTCCTCCCCTGCACCACCGCCGGCCTCGGGGCCAGTTCCACACCCTGCCATGACCGTTCAAAGGCCCGCCCTGTGACTTACACTGGGGTCCTGTAGAGAGCGACTGTCCCTGAGCGAGGCGTGAGGAGCTGTGAAGTGCTAGCCGGGCCGCGGTCGTACATAGCTGCAAGTGGGATGCCTACTAGGCCCTGTGAATCCGTGCCCCATGCACCGGGCGGGTGCATTCCAGTAGTAGTGATGACAGATCAGCAAGGCCAAGGGTGGCTCTAGCTGGGAGCTAACGAGCCACTCTATGCAGGTTATCTTGATGGAACACAGCTGCACAGTGCCGTGGCCTTCAAGCGATGTGACAGACTCAAGGTTGTTATGGATGCACCAGGGATCGCACCGGGTCATGCTAGGGGCATAGGGGGTGGGGTGGCCCCCGGCCCCCAGAGGAGGCTGGCAGTGCCCCTAGCCACATGGCTGTCCGGTGGTCCGTGGGGGGGGGATGTGCTACCGGGCCGGCGAGGGCAGATCCCCATTAGGTGTGTGGAACACACCCACAGTACCGCACCCATCCCAGGGCACACAACGTGGGCTGCCACGGTACATATGTATGCTGGTTGCTGTGGCCGGGTGTGGGGTGTAGAGTGAGAGGTGGTGTGAGCGTGGTGACTGAGTGGTGTTAGTGAGGGAATGCAGTGATTAAACATTGGTGGTGGTGTCCAGAACAGGGTGTAGGTGCAGAGGCGGGGGTAGGTGGGAGTGCTCAGCGCATCACTCCATACAGCTGTTCCTGGTACCCTGGTACAGGCTTGGAGTTACGGGGGACGTGGGAAGTATGGTGCAGGTGTGCAGCGCGCGCAGGGCTTGTGGCCTTGTGGAATGGATCCCAGAGGGGTGATTAGCTAGGTGCAGAGGCTGCTGACAGACCGGGTGGTTACAGGGGACACAGTTACAGCTGTGCGGGCCTTGGTCAGGTCCCCTGGCCACATAACACCTAGGCAGGTAGCTGCTAGGGTATCCAGGACAGGGACCGGTGGTGGATTTCCCCTGAGTGTACATGTTGTTGGTGGTACCATGCTGCCTGTTGATGGGCCCCCTGAGGAGAGGGCCATCCCGTTAATGGTCTGTCCTGCTTCATGATCCTGGCGCTGGTGTTCAAGCAATAGGGTGAGCTACTACTGCCGGGTCACCGCTTCTACAACCATGGCATACGGCGCAGGAGAGCAGCCAACATGCAACGAGCTGCATCATTGCGGTGGGCACGGAGGGTAGCCGTCTGCCGATAGTCCATCTTCAGGACAGCAGTGTCCCAGGACATGCACACGATACTGTCCCGGGGGCCGCTCAGTGTCTACAGGCGCTGTGTCACTGTCCCAATGCGGAGGCTGAATTGGATGCGCACTCACATCAATGAATGGTGGGAGAACATGCTGGCCACCTGGACGGATGAGGAATGGACGGACCACTTCCGCATGAACCTCTCCCTGTTGGCTCAGCTCGGAGAGCTCCTCAGTTCACATCTCCGGAGGCGTGAGACCAACATGTGGTATCCGCTGCTGCCAGGGATGCGCTTAGCCATGGCCGTGTGGAGACTGGCCACCCCCGATTCCTGTCGGAGCATTGGGGAGCAGTTTGAGGTGGTGATCAAGACCGTTAACAGGGCGCTCCGCGTCATGTGTGACCTGCTCGTGGAGCTGCTGCTCGAGCGTGTCATACAGCTCTGGGATCCAGAGGTTGTGATCTGCGGCCTTGAGGACGTGGGCTTCCCCCATTGCATAGGGGCGATAGACAGCACCCATATCCCTATAACTCGGCTCCCACATGCGAAGACGAACTACCTGAATCGGAAGCAGGCTTTCTTGATCAATCTCCAGGACGTGATGGATCACAGGGCTTTGTTTACCAATGTCTACACCATGATGCACACATACTGTGGGCCTCCCCCTTCTATGCATGCATGTTTGACAGGGAGATAGCCCCCAACCTGTACCGGGTCATTGAGGGGGTCTCCATGGCCCCAGTGCTGATAGGGGACTCCGCCTACACGCTGAGCCCGTGGCTCATGAGGGCCTATGCCGTGGCGCGCACAGCGGACCGCTGGCTCTTCAATGAACACCTCTCGTCAGCTCGGAGTGTGGTGGAGTGGGCGTTCGAGCTGCTCAAGGGGTGTTGGTGCCTGCTCATGAACAGCAGCCAGTTCGACCTGCAGCATACCCCCATCCTCGTACTTGCGGCCTGCATCCTGCACAATATCTGTGAGACCGGGGGAGCTGCCCTTGACTACTCCCCATGGGTGCAGAGAGAGGGTCCCGTGCCCCTCTACCAACATGTCCAGGGAGGAGCATTCCGGCGCATATCTGAGGAGAACCAGGACGCTCTGTGTAGGTGCATTGCCACCCAGATGGCAGGCAACTGATTAGAACCATGTAACGAGTAACAATAAAGCCAGATATGTCTGCTCCCTAATCCGCTTCTGGCCTGTTGTTTGGGTTGTAGGAGTTCCCTGCTCCTGTGAGGCTGGTGCCCCTCACCACTGGGTCACCCACTGCCTTCTAGCCATGGCAAGCGTACCGCACCAGGCCTCGGCCTGTCACTGGCTATCTGGTGGCATGCCCGGTGCGCCACCGTTGTAATTGTGCAGACCTGAACCTGGCCATGGGAGCTCTGCTGTTACTCACCTGGCTGCCTGCAGGCCAGAGACGTATGATTCAGGCACCTGTATTGTGCATGTGCTGTCCCCGTCTGCATGTGGAGCAACCCCTACACACCATGGTGCCCCCATTGACACATGGAACTACAGAGTGGTAATGTACAACACAGTTTATTTGAGGTTCTGTACAAGGGGTGTGTGTGTATCACGGTTTGTGGGGCCTTCCCTGTGCGCACTTTGGTGCACCATCGGGATTCGCTCCCCTGCAGGCTCTTGCAGCCGCCGTCCTTTGGGAGCAGCGGCCGGACAGCCCAGGCTCTCCATTGTCCACAGGCCATTCCATGCCGGGCTGGGGTGTTGGACTCTGTGGTGATGGAAGAAACGGTCAGTGTTACACCCTGGGCTGCACTGTTACCCAGCGCCACAGCCCTTTCTGTGGCCCTCTGGTGTTCCCGTTGCTCCCCATCCCCACACAGCATTTCCTCTGCCCATCCCTCTGCTGTTAGTGATGCCTTCCCCTCTGCCCCCCACCCCCCTTTCCTGTCCGCTCTGTGGTCCAGCTTACTGGAGCTGGTGGGGCGGCTGGCATGGGCGGTTGGTCACCTGGAGGTTCCGGGTTGAGCGGGGGAGACCATGGTTTTCCTGGAGAGTCTCAGAGGCAACTGTGGAGGAACGGGGAGGGGTACGGCCCGGAAGGGCAGCTCCACGGGCTGCTGTTGTGGGACTAGGGGGGGGGAAAGGGACCCTGTCCACTAGACCGGCGAAGGTGTGCTGCTGGGGAAACCATGGTTGGCCGAAGTGCGCGGGGTGGAGGGGGGAACCTGTATCTGTGTGGGGGTGCCCCGGTGGTACTCGGCTGCCATCCCTCCACCCGGGCTTGGAGGGTGCGTGTCCAAACGGAGTTCTCTCCGCAGGACCACCACTGCCTCTCCAATGAGGTCAAGGGTCCGTGCAGAGGTCCCCTCGCCCTCTCGGCTCTGTTGAGCCACATCTCATGGTGGAGGGTGGCAGTCTGGCGCCTATCCCACAGGTGCTTGGTGCGGGACTGGGTTAGCATGGCTGCCAATATGTCCAGTCCCTCTCCCTCTCCCCTCTTTGGACCTCCCTTGTGAGGGCGAGCTCCTCTGTGTGCACCTTGGCTAACCTTCTGGTCCTCTCTCCTCCGCCTGTTCTGGGCCCGCATCTCCTGATTCCTCTCGACACTGCCGGCGACAGTTCCCCTTGCCAGACCAGGGCACTCATCTGCGGGAGGGATGGTAACAGGTTGGGGTAACAGGCTTTCCGAGTCCGTACTCTGTGCCCATAGCTGTGCATCCCTGTCGTCCTGGGGGGTGCCCGCCCCCCCCATCCCTGTCTGTCCCTATGGTGTATCTTACTGGTCGGGCTGGGTCCCAGGGAACGTGTCCCCTCTGAGGTAGCCCCATCTGGGGACACATTCAACAGGGACCGTGCTGTTACAACTCCTCCTAGGGGCCTGTCACGTGGTCCCACCCCCCTTGTGGCCCCCCCCACCCCTGCATACCCCTCAGGGGCTGTTAATCCGTGTGGCTCGGTAACTCATCAGTGATGGTGACCGGCCCTTTCCTGTCGCGCATGGGGGGCAGTTGGTTCTAGGGACTGCCTGTGTGACCTGCCTGTTAGGCCGTTAGGCTGGAACCGGCTGGGACCCATCCCTTGTGCGTTGTGGCCTACCATAGTTGACCTGGCGCCCGGCTCTTGGGGGTGCCTCCGGTTCCTCCTCAACCACCTCCTCTTCCGCGACCTTCTCGTGAACCTCCAGGGCGCCTTGAGCTATAATGGGACTGTGGATCCATCTGTCAATCCCTGCTGCCCGGCGTAGGCTCTGGTCACTGTGGTCGGGGCCCTTCCACCTTCCCTCCCCCCCCCCAACCCTGGCTGCGTTCCTACCTGGATCGTTTTCCTCTGTTTCCTGGGAGGTGTCCTGGGTCTCCATCCATTCCGTGTGCGCCCCTCTTGCCCACGGCCTGGTGCCCTGTGGGTTTTGTGGGCACACGCGGAGGGCGATGTTTGAATGAGCGAGTTCCCGGACTGCCTCCTCCCCGTGTGATGGAGCCGTCCCCTCCCACATCCTGGCTTGCCTCGCCAGGGGCAGCGGCCTTCTCCTGCCCTGGGGGGCTGGGCAGGGCAGGTGTTGTCAGTGCCCTCCGCCTGCCCCTGGCGAAGGCGGTGCCGTGTAAGCAGGAGGCAACTATATCCCTGTCAATACAGAGGAACCAGTTCAGCTCATCCTGGAACTCCATTGTCCGAATGGCACTGCCGCACTTGAGATTGTTGTCCTTGATATGTTTGTATCCGAACCTCAAGTCTTTTGCCTGCTGCATGCACTGGGTGACATCCCTATTGTACCCCTGATGCTGCATCTCCTGAGCGATGGCGTCATAGACCTGTTTGGTCTTGTAGCTGCGCACTACGTCGTGCTAGACCTTTTCGCCCCCCCCCCCGTATGAAGTCCCTGGTCTCCTGCCTCGACCAGGGCTCCCCCTTTTGGGTACCGCATGTGGGGGGGCCTACCTGCTTGGTGGCTTGGGGCCTGCCTGGTCGCTGTGGTGACAGCAGAGCTGGTCATCTCCTGTTGTGGGTATTGCAGAGGGGTTAGCATCTGCCCCACAGCCTCCCTTTGCTCCCTTGTGGGGGGATCCCTCCCAACTCCCCTCCCCCCCCGTGGGCACAGATGCCTTACCTTGCTGTCGCGGAGGTCCTCCTCGGCCATCTCTCCGGTGGTGTGTTGCTCCTGTGTCTGGGTGGCCCTGTGCTCCCTCGAGTTGCTTTCTGCTGTTAGTGTGTGGGCACCCCCTCCCCTGGTTCTTGGGATCCCCTCGCACGTACCTCACTGTTGGTCACACTCCCTTCCCCGTGTCCCATGGCTGTGCTGGAGTGGGGGGATGCGGTCGGTGCAGGTGCCGCGGTCTTTTCTCGGCCCTGTGGCGGCACGGGTGTGCTGTGTTTAGCGGTCCTTCCTATGTCTTCCCCCCTCCCCTCTGGCCTGTGCGGCCGGCCCCCCTGCCTTGGGCATCCCGGTGTCCCTCTGTTTACCCTGGCCCATCCTGTGCGAATCGCGGTGCTGACTCCCTTTGTCTTGTCGGAGGCTTTCCTTCCAGACATCTCGGGAGCCGGCGCACCCATGTCCTGTTTCGGATCCCTTTTAAGGGCTCCCGGGCAGGTGTCTGGCATCTCCCCGGGTGGGTGTGTCTGCTTGGGGGCATCTCTCTGTCGTCTTGGCAGACCCATTCCCATGGGTGTTTTTGGTCTTACACGGACAGGCGGGTGTTGAACACCCATCTCCACCCACCTTGCATGCTGGCTCCTTCCCGGCTGCTCCGTGGGTGTTGGTGGGTGGGTTGTGGACGTGTACCCACCCACTCGTGTGTGTGTGCGCGCGTGTGTGTGTGTGTGTGTGTGCCTGTGCACTCTCACACCCATCCGATGGGTATTCGTGGGTGGGTGACGTCCGTGTAAAAACAGCCTATGAGAAACTGACAATTGACAAATGGCTGTCAAATGTAAAAATTAAGCTGAAGAAAACTTTCTGATTATAATTTTACATGCCACTTTGAACAGGAGTAGATAAAATTATTCAGACAGAAAAAGACCATTGTTAGCTTAGAAATCATGCTTTGTTCATTTAAACCAGTAATTAATTTTAAATGAATTGAAGTGACATTTTTGGAGGAACACTTGCAGAGTTGAGCTAACTCTCCTTTCTTAAAGGGACTCAATCCATGGAGCATGTATTGCCGTGAGCAGGTTGCACTAAGTTCACACCTTTTGAGTGTATTATTTTGGTATGTTTATGTTAAATTTTTCATGGTCAATTGGCCAGTACAATAAAGCTTATATATATGTATGTATATACATATACACATACATATACATACACTAAGTGCACACCACACGCAGAACATGCTCGTGCTGTATGCTCACCATGTGCGGTGCCTGTATGTCATGCACGTGTTGCATACATGGTGTATGCATAGTGTGTTCTGCGCTTGGTGCGTGTGCAACTTGGATCAGCCCCCAAATAATTTCTACATGGCCAAGGCTGTTGTGTGTGTCGCACATGGCAAACAATTTATGTACTGTAAATTTGAACTCTACCTTGTGTTGTACCTGCAAATAGATTATGTTCTCTTGTTGCCCATGGCTGATCTTCATGCATTTCACAGTTGAAAAAGCTTCTAATCTCCCATGCAAATAGGATTTATAAGGTCAAACAACTTCAGCAGAATCCCATTTTAACTGTTACTAAATATGCCACTTATATCAGAGTTATGTTTTGAAAGGAAAAATAAACAAACAGCAGTGTTTAAAGAATGACTTCTTCCTGAGGTAGCATCTGTGTTTCCTTTTTTTAAAATGTGTTCCTCCTTGTATGCATATTAGTCAATGTCTGGTATAAATTATGAGGTCTAGTTTAAACATTTTATCTAGGGTCTGATTATGATCACATCCTATGTCTGACCTAGACCAAAATAACCTCAGGTAAATAGATAACTGTGTCAAAAATGCTGGAATAGTTCATTAATACTGTCATTTTGATTAATGACTGTTTTGTGTTAAGTTCAAAATCCCAAGGAGTGATCTCCTCCACTCAGCTGTGCATTTCAAGCAAATTTTCATTGCAGAATGTAGTAGTGCTTTTCTGTACTGAGCTAACTACTACTTCTTTATTTTGCATCCTCAATGTATAGAACGATAAGGAGGAATATTTAGCTGAAGGAATTTACGTGTCAAAAATTTTGGAAAATGGACCAGCTGACAAGGTAGAAGGCTTGCAAACTCATGATAGGATCGTTGAGGTAAGAGGAGAAAAAAACATTTATCTAGTTATGATGGGGACTGATCGTGGATTTGATCTATTGTGCACCTTATATAATTTTTCATTTGTGTGTATTAGTGGAATTCTGGTTAACTGACCAATTGTTTGTTTATCCAAAATAGATTATACACAGATTCTCAAATGTTTGAATATGAACTGTATATGAAAGGTGGTATATGAATTGAATAGATTTATTTTACAACATAATACTGTAAACTGATCAGCCATGCAGGAAGTATGTTCTGTATTTTTTGTGATGACTGACAAGGACCCAAAGGAAGATGAACACATGGTTCTTGCTTTTAAAGACATTATTTTTATGTGAATTGGTTTTGTCATGAGCAGTTGGTACAGTTGTTTGGCAGCTGAGACGCTTGAAAGGAAGTTTTCTGCTAAGTGAATTTTTCAAATTTCTTTGAACATTTGAAGGAAGTGTTTATGCTTCATGTTTGTGGACTTTTTTTTTGGATGTTGGTTGTTCTCACCTACCCCTTATACAGCTCTATGGCAGATATGAAATTTACCAGTAGTGTCTCATTATCTTTTAGTTTTGTGTATATATTTCACTAAAGAGAATTGAAAATGCCAAATTAGTTGTGGTTTTTTTTGGGGTGGGGGAGAAACAGAAGGGAGATTATTTTTCTCTGCTTACCTCCTCTTCTGTGACTTGTGAACACGACGAGTACTAAAAGCTGCAGCAATGTGTGTGAAAAAGCTGGTATTAGCTAATGAAATTGCTCCCCTGGTGTGCTGTGGCAATGGAATTCTGCCGTACTACAGCTGTGCTTTTTAATCCTAGCACTTGTCTGTTGTGATATTCTGTTTGGTTAGCATTACTTAGAGCCACATCATCACTTCAGCCTTGGGTTTAGCTGCGAGTGCCATTGTATTGTTTTAATCTTACCGCTGAGCAAATTTCCCAAACAAGAGAAATTAAACAAATAGTTTAACTGAAGTGTGGCAGGGGCTGCTTGAAGGTTGGCAGCATTGCTTTAACAATTGTGAGCCTAGAGCTATCTTCCGAACAGTATTGTTGTTGGTGGTGGTGGTGGTTTTTTTTTTTTTTTTTTTTGCAACATAATTTTGAATTGTCTGAAGCCCCCGCTTTTTTTTTCTCAGGGAAAAGAGTTGGCTATAGCTAAATGAATGTGTAATCTGGTTATTATCTCTACTAATCTCGTGTATTCATTTTGTTTCTGTCACCAGGAAAACAGATTTATTTTCCAGTGAACTTATCCTTGTGATAACTTGTTTGCTAGAATCCATAAATGTTTTGTGCACTGACTCAAGCCTTTCTACTTTTAAAATAAATAAATACAGAATTGTTGTTTATAAGACAGGTGAAAGTTTTGATGTGGGGAAAAAAAAATGTCCTTAGACCAAGAGTTGTCATTAAGTCAATTTATTCATTTTGCCTATTACTGTCTGAAGTTACCTCTCGAGGAATTTTGTATATGAAAAATATTAATGCAGGTGTTTAAAGTGATGGAAAAGTGTAATGTGTATGAGTTGACATTGCACTGCTGTTATCAGCTGCCAGACAGACTTGCCCAAGGCTTTGTGTTTATTCATGGTGCATTCTAATACTTGATAGAAAACACCAGTCTTACACCTGGCCTGACCTCCTAGATCGCTCGCTTTGAAGCCTGGATGACTCATGTCATCCCTTGACCTTGCTTTGGACCTGCCCTACTATACAGGACTGGACCGGTGAAGGTGGGGCCTCACAGCGAGGCCCTCATGCAACCGACTGATGCAGCAGCTCAACACCATGCTGCTCTCTCCCCCACTCTCATTGCCTTCTCTTGGGAGGGAGCACTTCCTGCTTACAGAAACCCTGGTCAGAGCTATAGAGTGCCACCCCGCTGGGGACGGGGAAGTGGGGGTGGAGTGGTGCTACTGAGCAAAAACCCTACTTTTCCCCTGAAGACCTACCATGGTGCACTGTGGCTCTATGTCTGAATCTTGACCTGAGGCTTCTGTGAATAGGGGCGGGGGTGGGGTGGGGTGGAGAATGCACTTTTGGGAGGGGCACTTCGAGGAGAAGGGAGAGAGGAGTGAGCTGCTGTGTCACTGCAGCTACCGGTTACATGGGGCCCCACTGTTGCCTCTGTCCGTCCCGAGAATCTTGTAGGGTCCCTTTCCCAGTAGGGTTTGGGGCAGTCACCTTGCTACTATACCATACCCTGTTTATAATGTAAACTCCATAGTCTGTCTGTCTTCCTCAGTTTCTCCTTGAGAACTCTCTGTGCTCTTCTTCTCACTCTTGTTTAGTTTTCTTTCTCTTTCCAGTCAGGCCTTTGTCACGTGAACTAGTGACTTTAGTTCTTTTATTATTCCTGAGGATAATATCTATAAGGTAGGAACAGCCCCAGAGTCGCCACTTTGATTATAAACAGAGAGACACGTGTGTAAAGTAAAACCTCTTAGCGTTATTAGTTTCAACAGACAAGTTATACATCTATCTATCTTTCCCATTCATACATACCTGCCTCCTGTATGTAGTGGCGGGACTCCGGGGCAATTACCGGATACCGGATTTACCGGTTCCCAAAAACCGGATTCCCAGATTAAATCCGGTATACCGGTACCGGATTTATTCCATTGATTTCAATGGGGCACTGTGTCCCCATTGAAATCAATGGAATAAAATTCCTCCCCCCTCCCCCTCCCAGGCTGTGCGGGTGGAAGGGGGGACACCCCCCACCCA